>CM021102.1:385899293-386221492 GCA_007115665.2 Sequoiadendron giganteum
ACTTTATGTAAAACTGAGGTAACCCATGAAAACTCCTTAACTCTATCCCGGTGGTTGGTGTAGGCCAATTTAGGATAGCTTCCACCTTGCTTGGGTCCATCTTCAATGACCCTTGGGATACTAGAAACCCCAAATATACAAGCTCTTGCTTGAAGAACTCACACTTTTCTAGGTTGATGGATAACCTCTCCTCCTGCAACCTTTTAATTACCATCTCCACATGCTTCAAATGTTCCTCTGCTATCTTACTATAAATGAGTATATCATCTAGATACACTACCACAAATATCCCTGTGAAATCTTTAAGCACTGCATTCATGAGCCTCATGAATGTGCTAGGGGAATTTGAGAAGCCAAATGGTATAACTCTCCACTCATACAACCCATCAGTTGGCTTAAAAAATATCTTCCATTCATCCCCATCTTTGATTCTAATCTGGTGGTATCCACTCTTGAGGTCCAACTTAGTGAAGTACTTTTCCCCTCCAAGACAGTCCATCAAATCCTCAATCCTAGGAATAGGAAATCTATATCTAATTGTAATCCTATTGATAGCTCTAATAACTGCTGCACTTGCCTATCCACTTCTAGGTTCTAATCTGGTGTGAGTTTAAAAGCTGCTTTGTTCAGTAATGAATCCCATGGTATGAAGTCAATCTGATGACTAGTAGCTCTCTTTGGAGGTAATGTTTCTAGTGTCCCATCATTGACTATGTCCTTGAACTGCTCAAGTAACTTCTGGAATTTTTTTGGTATAGCTGTGTTCTTAGTCTTGTCTTCTTCCTTGGGTTTCACCATAATAACATATCCTTCACCTCCTTGCTGAAGAGTCTTGATAAACTCCTTGCCACTGCTTAACAAGACACTAGGGGTCTTTCACTATACTTCTTCTTTATCCAACAGTGATTGTAACTTAAATGTTTTACCATCCTTCTTGAATGAGATGGTGTTCTCCTTTCCATCATAGATGGATCCTCTGTCATATTGCCATGGCCTACCCAATAAAAGATGAAATGCATCCATAGGAAACACATCACAAACCAATTTTTCTTTGTATCCTCCAATGGAGAATTCCACTTATGTCTGCTCAATCACAAGAACACTCTTCCCTTTATTCAGCCATGTCACCTTGTAAGGATTAGTATGGGGTATTTTCTCCAATTTTAGCTTCTTTACTGCTTCCTCTGAGATGATGTTATTAGTGGACCTTGAATCCACTATAACTTTGCACACCTTCCCAAGTATTTTGCATCTCACTCTGAATAAGTCTCTCCTTTGCTTTGGATCCTCTTTGACTGGTTGCCTGATTAGAGCCCTTCTAAACATCAAGTTCTCCCCCATTTCTGACTCAATATGGCTAACCTCTAGTGACTTGACACTCATAGTGTCTTCTTGAGCATATTCTATTCTCTTTTTTGTGTTAGAAGAAGATGCTTTCTCTGGGCACCTATAAGCAGGATGTCCCACTTGGCCACAGTTATAAAATTTCATGGTAGCAAAGTAAGAGTTACTTCTACGTGCACCTCTTCCTCTATTAGAACCTCCTTGAGATCCCCTACCTCTTCCATAACCTCCTCTAGAAGTTGTTTCACTTCCATGTTCTATGAGTTTAGAGTCTCCTTGACTTCTTTTTTCAGTCCCTCTACCTTGGTATCCACCTCGATGTCCTCTTTGATCTCTACCTTTTCCTCTGCTCTTGGAAGCTTGATCTTGTTTCCTCTTAATTTTCTCTTCAATCTTTATAGCCAACTGATAACATTGGTGTATTGTTTTGGGACTTAGAAGAGTCATCTCCTCTTGTATGTTCCACTTAAAACCATTAAGGTATCTAGCCACCTTAAGGATTTCATCCTCTGATACATTAGACCTCATGCAAAGTTTTTGAAACTCCTCTATATAGGAATTTACATCTTGGTCTCTTTGTCTCAAGCTCTGTCTTTTCTTTTGCAATTGAATTTCATAGTCATCTGGCATGTATGCCTCTCTCACTTTGGCAACCATTCCCTTCCAAGTGGAAATAGGTTTCTTTCCTTCCTTTTCTCTCTCTGTCTAGATAAAATTCCACCATGTCAAAGCCGAACCTCTCAATCTTGATTTGTCCACTCTTACCTTTTGTGCTTCAGTGATTCCAACACACTCAAAATGGTTTTCCATTCCCTCTATCCAGTCCATGACTAGATCTGCCTCCAATTTTCCACTAAACAGTGGTATTCCTTCAAGTTCTTTTCCACTCATAGCCTTCAATGTCTTCAAGAAAGGCTCTTCTTGCAAAACAGGGTTAGGTTCAGGGATATTTTCTTCCGCTGCAACCTCTTCACTCTTGGGTACTCTTCCTTCCAATTTATCACTAATCTCAGCAGTCTTGGTCTATACATTACTCATTGCTTGCTCAAGTTGGGCTATTCTTTCCCTCAACCACCTATTGTCTTCCTCCTGATCTTCGACCTTTTTGGACAATTCTATATTTGTCACCTTGATTGTAGAACCACTAGACTCAATATCTGACATACAATAATCAATCCCAAATCTTTTTTTGCTCTGATACCAATCTGATACGGAGGTTGGATGAATCACTCACTGATTCATGCTCTAGGTCTTTCTTGGAAGACCTCTAGGGTGTCTTTCTCCACCACTTGCAACCTATGGGATCTCTTCCTTCTTAGGATCCCCTGGTTCTCCTTGCCAACCCAACTATCAACAAAGTTCCTTCTCCCAAGTCAAACTTGGTACAATCTTGTAGCACTAGCCCTTAGCCCTTAAACTGCCTAAAGGCTACTAACCTCCAATTTCTTGAAATAGTTTTATAGAGGTGTGGAGGTGCTTCCAAAGACTTCAATTCATCCTACTAGGGGTATTAGGGATCCACCTAGCTCCATCTGCGGGTCGCTTTCACCAAACCCCTCTATTAGGCCTAGAAGGCTACTAGCCCTATTCGGTCTCCTTCTCCGAGAAATCAAGGTTTTTCCCAAAGTCCTTCCAAAGAAACCCCCAATCCTTTCTTGGGATTCCTAGTTCATATGCCCACTTCTCAAGGATTTTTGGGGTCTTGGGCCACAACTAGCCGTACAATGCCCTAACCTGAAAATGAGCAAAACTAGGCTTTTTAAGCCCTTTCTTGGCTTCTCTGCAACTTGCTAGGTTTTCCCCTCACAGATGGATTGGTAGAGTCTCTTCCTCTTTACCATGGCTTGTTAAGACTCATATCTTCCTTCTCCAATAGGAAATTTGTCAAAAAGTTAACACCTCTGTAAATTAAGTGCTCTACACTATGGTCTTTCGTAACCGGGCTCTTCTCTGGCTCGCCTTGGATAAGACTCCATAAAAAGCTCTTGTTCTTTCAAAGACTCTAACTCCTACTATATGTACACCCATGGATTCTAGTCACTAATCCCAAAGGGTCATATAGTTTGTACGGTGGGAAAGTGAACTAACACTCCATTCTTTACAAATTGCCTGGTTTAGACCAGCAACAGTGTAGAACGAAAACTATTTACAAACAAATGCTTAAAGCTAAATTAACAAGCTATCTAATGCCACACAAAATTCAAAGAACAACTACCCTACATCATACATGAATTATAGTGCCAAAATCAATCCATTAAAACATCACTACACTGTAAAAACCAGAAATTTCAAACAGATTTCACTTATGCTTTTCTTGATTTCAAAATCTTAAACAATATGAAAGGCTTCCAACCTCACTCCAATGCCGAGGCATCCCATAAATAGGGTCACCCATTAGTTATCCTCTCCCTTGGGCTCTTCTTGGTCAGTTGTAGCTCCAACTATCAACATTGCTGAGCAACATTTCCAAATGTTGCACAATTGCAAGACAACCTTTTAGCCCTCTTTGTAGCTTACAATAATCCTAAACCTCCTTTGAACTTCAACTTTATTACACCTACTCTATGGTCAACATGACCTTCATCAAAACACAACAAAAATGCCAAAATAGATTGCTTAGTTATCATAGACAATTTTTTCCTAGACAACCTATGGGTGCTCCTGCACTAGGGGGCTTCTCTCTTGACCACTTTTGAACTACCCTAGTTGGACCTCTCCGTCCTATGGGAGATCTTTCATATAGAGCTTATTGTAGATACAAGACTAGGGGATCGACACTAAAGAATAGTTTTCCCTTGTCTCCTTATGCTATTTCTTTGAAGGTATGTCTATGTGCACAACAACATGATTCATCTTCTACCCCTAAATTTTGGAATGACAAGTTTTCTCTTTCCCTCAAGCTTTCCCCTTCTGGCTTTTATTTTGCATCTTCTACGTCCTCTTCTTATCCCTTGGAAATGTCTTGTGTATGGTAAGGGGAAGTCTTCCCACGGGGTTGTTCTAGAACCTCAACCTCCACAACCTCCACCTATTACTCCACCTACCCCTAGGGTAGAGAAAGGAAAGAGGCCTACTGCCAAGATGCATGTCTTTGTTTCTGATTGTGTCTCTTGCTCCTCATGTTCCTCCTTAGGAGTCTTCCTATAGTGTAGGAAATTGTATACACTTTATAATTTCACACTTTTTTTGGGTCCCTTAATTTATTGGACTTAGTTAAGCTTCTAATTTATCAAATTATGCATTCCAAAGCCTTATTTATCCCTTTTTCAAAAAGGGAAACCAATATTTAATAAATGCAGTCAATATTTTAATTACATTGGAGAATGAGTGTCTTGGATTTTTAGGCCAGGACCCATTCGCCCAAGGCCGAATGGGTCCCCTTCAAGTCCTAGGACCCATTTTTAAATATTTATTAGGTGGTTTTTTAATGATTCAAATTTCATATGCAATTGTCAGCTTTTAAAATCTATTTTTTGGGAAATTAGAAGAACACCTATAAATACATAGTATTTTTCTTAACTCAAATATAAGAGCATGCATGATCAAATATTAATATGAAAAAATATTATTGTCAGGAGCATTCAAGAGTAAAATTATCAGTCATTTATTGCAGAAATCAAGATCCTATCACCATGATCAAGCTTAAGTGTGTTCATATCATCTTGTGAAGGCTACTATTCATTTTTTATCCTCAAAGTATCTAAGCATTTTCATGTATCCAATAAATCAAGCAAAGAAAGATCAAGTTACTTGGAGTGATGCATTTGACTTCAGTCTCTAAGGGAAGCCATCAAAATATTTGGTGAGTTGTAGCAAGAAAGTTTTCATTCATCATTTCCTTCACCATTATCATTATCTTTCTATCAAGGTTTAATTATAGACCATGGGGTTTGACTAAGGCAAACACCCATTAAAAAAAAATATTTTTTCCCTTTGTATGTCCAGATTATAGGTTGAAGGAGGATTGAAGATCTTGAAGAGAAATTTTAAAATCTTGCATTTGTTGTATTCATTGTTTTCAAGTCACTGAAACATGGACTTAGAATTTATTTTTGGCTTTCTAAAAATGGAACCTATGCAAAACAAAAGCTAAGATCCTACCTCAAAGGACTACAAAAATCATTTTTAGAAGCCCATACTAGGACCCATTCGCCCTAGGGTGAATCTATCCTTCAACAAACCTTAGATCCTAATTTTGGTGGCTGGTACATGTGTCCTTACCCTTCTTGGATCTACTTGTACATTGTGACTTCAATTTTTGTAATTTTGGGAATTTGCATTTTATGTTCTAGGTCTTATAGTTCATTTAGTTTAGGCATTGCATATTAGTTAAAATTTCTTTCAGATTTATCCCATTATCCTACTTCCCTAAAGGAACTAAGATCCAGGTCTGATTGACTCATCTTTGAGGTTGATAGTCAATACCCACTCCTTGTGTTCTCTTTCCTAATGAAATTCCCCTAGGGAAAGAAACTTATTGTGGATCTTTAAAATCCCATTTAGGAACCCCCTTTCCCTAACATTTCATTTCCCTTCCACTTATGATGGTTATGGAGGTCACTCCTTTGGTATAGCAAGATACCTTGACATCCTCTTAGGTTGTGTCTTCTAGTGCCAACAACTTACGTAACTAGCTTGCACATGCACATAAGCAGTGATGAAAGGCTTTGAATAAGGAATACACTGCTTTGCAAAAGAGTGGGGAGGAGCCTATTACTTTTGTTTCTACTCCTACTTCTTTTTTTGTTGCTCCTGCAACTATATTTTATTTTTCCTTAGTTCCCATCACCTTAGTCCTTTTAGATTCATCATCGAATCTCAATGAGTCTTACCATAAAAGGTTGTAGGTGTTCACCACTCTTTCAGTGGAGCATCACCTTCTGACCTCTCTTCCTATAATTCCTCCTTTCTTGCAACCTATGGACACGCCTCAAACAAAGGTGTTGTCCTCTATGGCCCTATCTCCTTTTGCTTTTTCTTCATCTATCAATATTTTTCATCCTCTAGTGAAGCACAAGATAGAGTATGACCTCACTTCAAGTGATGGTATTAAGAAATTTTCATCTTCCTCTTAGTCTTGTTCTTCTTTGGTTTGCACCATCCTCATGCTGAAGGAAACCCACACATCCTTGGAGTTAATCACCACTCCTCTTCTTGATGTTACTAATGACTTTTGGTTTTCTTATCCTCCTCCCACTTATTTCACACATGGAACTCCTATGAAGTGCATATTAAAATAATTGGAGGATATCTTGACTCTGTCATCGACATTTAAGATATCAATGACCTTAGCCTTATAAGAGCTCAGTGAAGAGGACCTTGATGGGCCTTCTTTCTTGGCCCTTGTCACATGTGAGTCACCTAGTGCAACCCTTGCTATACCTCCCCTCCAAGCTTGTCCTTCCTTTCCTTAAAATTATTTAGATTAGGATCAAGATGACCTATGTGTGGATTCAGATTAGGGTGGAACCTTCTTCTACACCTTTACATTATTTTTGTGTGATTGTTTGTGCTTCCCCCATTAATTTTTATATATGTTTGTGATCTCATTTGGAGGACCCTTGCCACCCCTATAGGTTCTTGGATACAGGGGAGAAATTTGTTTGTAACCTTATATTTGTTTTATCATTCTTCTATATGTTGCAATCTTGAATTTTCACGTCGGGGACGATGCAAAGTGTTGGGGCATTTAGGCCTCTTAAATGTTGACCCAATTTTTTATTTTCATTTGTCTTCATTTGTTATTCTTCATGTTCTAAAACATTTGTGGGTGATAATAGTTCATATGTATATTATATTCATCTATCTATATCTATGAGTAGTTTTGACCTTGAATAATCAGATCCCCTTGTGCCCTTGATTTCTTCATTTTTTCTTTTCTTATTTATAAAGTTGTGGTTTCTACATGTTTTCCCTCGTGTGTGTGACATGATTCCATGAATACATCTCGCCATGTATCTCATGCCACAATGTCTCTTGTCTTCTCTCCTTAGAATGAAATCTTCTACTTTGTGTAGCACACATCATTCTAAGGGGGCTATCATATCTACTTAATTTTAAAAAATATGTATTCTTTCAAAAGGATTCCTTGATGAAATAATCCCTTGATGAAAATATCTTTCAAAAAGTTCATTGATGTCTTATATTGTGATGTCTTGATGTCTCGTTATCTAGCTTGGGGGAAACCTGACTAGACTTTTCTTGTCTTTTCTATTACTATCCTTCAACACAGTTTGTAGTAGCTATGAGCCTATATGCTTGTTGGATGGACTCTAGCCATGCTAGCCATACCTATCAACACTTTCTTACATATGATTAGATTGTCTTATTGTGTCTATGAAAATTTTATTGTGTCTATTAGTTTTTTATTTTTTTCCTAACATGTTTATCTACAACTAACATGTTTTTGGTGAGATTGCAACTATCTTTGTAGGATCAAAGACTTGTGACCTCTTCACATTCTAGTGAATCTCCTCTTCATGTTGGGTATGTTGGATTGAAGGATTATTTCCTCTATGTTTTTGGTATATTCTCTTCAATCTCTTTCTACTTTAGCTCACACATTCTTTGACACATATGCTTCCTAAAGTGGGGGAAAACTATTATGGCCTGAAATTGTACCCTTGTGCAATTTCCAATAGCATACCCTTACTTTAGCCTTATAAAATTGATAATGCTAATTCTTTTCATCATAATACTTTTGTTGCATCCATACCTTGTCATTTTTCATCAGTCGAGGTGATTTTGGCTAGGATTCTTCCATGTATAAATGTTTGGACTCCGTGTGAACATCCCTAATAGATTCTCAAGTTAGTGGATATTAAGACATTATACTCCCTATCACCTAAAAAGTGTAATGCTCCTTGCAACTAAAAACCCACTTGAAAATGAATCTTTTTCCTCTAAACTCTCATTTTGAACTCATATTCTCATTCCATTCAACTCTAATCCTCATTTCTTGCAATTCTATTCACTCCACTCTCAATTATTCCACTTCACTCTTGCAGGTTTGGAGCTCTACATTGCTCTTGCATGATCATCTTGCATTCTTAAAGCTCTCATTCTACCTCTCAACTTCTTCAAGCTTGTAGAAGGGAAGGTAAATATTTGCTATCTTATTGCATTATCAATCTTATAGTTAGCATATTGTTGTCTTTTCTTTCTATACGTCTTGTCTAGTTATTTTTTTTATCATTATTTCTTTGTTGTGATCTATCTAGCTGTTTGTGGAGGTGGGAACACCAAAGTAGGGGTTTGACTTAGACAAGCCCTGAAAAGCAGCACCAATATTTTCTTATTTTTTGTGTGTAGGTGTTTCATCTATGAGGAGCTTGCATGAGGTTGGACCTACTGTGAGTTGCATCTCTTTCATTCTACTCATCATTTCATTCATAGTTAGTTTATCTTCCATTTAAAATTATTCTTCTTGTTGTACTTGTCTATTTTTTATGCATTTCTTTCATTTTGTTACATTCTATTAAACTGTCAAATTCTAGTATTTAGGTTTTTAGAAAACAATAAGTGTCTTCAATTATAGATTCAACTCTTTATCCATATGAGATTTTATTGCATCCTTGAGATGAAAACACACCTTGCTATCTTTTGTCTCCCATGCTGATGTCCTCTGGTTAAGATTCAATCAATCTATTTCTTGAAATCTATGTGTCTTGTTCACCTAATTCTTGAAATCCTCTATCCTAAAAACCCAAAAATATAGACTAGTTGTTACTACATCTACCATCTCATCTTTTAACCTTTGTCATTGCGGTGACTAAGGAAAATTCTCTCCTTTAGACCTTGTTTGTCTTGGAACTTGGGAGCATCGAATCCCCTCCTTCACACTACTAAAAGGATTTGAGTCAGTAAGGAAATGAAACCTTAGTCTTAAATTTCACTCAAATACTAAATGCTATATCTTGAATTTATGTTAAACAAATATAGTACTCTCATAAGGGCTAGACAATTGTATTATGCTAAACCACTCATGAGCTACATAGATCCACTAGCTAACAATTTGTATTATGCTAGGTGTCCATGGAATATGATAGGTTCCACAAGGCTATCAATTTGTGTTATGCTAGGTATCTCATGAAACACATGGATCCACTAGCAAGCAAGTTGTGTGATGCTAGGTGGCCTTATTAAAATGGGTTCTCAAGCTCATGAATCAATAAGCTATGTTATGCCAAATCCATAGAGTATATTACCAATCATGCCTCTAGGAGCACATAAAGGTTTAACATCATAGGGGACCATTTAACATCATAAGGAATGAAAATATCAGCTTAGTAGGTGCAAAAAATTTGCATCACAAGGGATGAACAAAAATCTCCTCAAGGGTTGAACAAAGTTTAACATAACAAGAGATAGACAAAAGATCACCCCAAGGAGTACATAAAGTTTAGTGTTCCAAGGGACAAATTTTTTTTACCTCAGGGGGTGAACAAAGTTTAATGTTGCAGGGGATGAAAAAAATTAGATCATGGGGTGCATAAAGTTTAATTTCACAAGGGATGAATATAAAAAGGTCATACCTTAGATGGAATTCTAGAAAACACAACCACAAAGGGTGAATTCCAATAAATAGATCACAATATGGCAAGGGACACTACTCAATGCATGGATGGTCACACTTTATGAAGTATCACACATGATACCCACACTAAGAGAGGAAAATTCATGAAATAAAGAGGCATATTTTTTGGGACTACCAAGCATAGCATTACTAGAAAAGGGAGCATGCATACCACAAAAATTCATGCTTTTAGGGGGTATTGAGCCTAATACCCCTACAAAGAGGATGACCAACATATATTGAAAAGTGAACACTCTAGTGAACATACATGTGATATTACTACTAAAAGAGAAAATATGTGATAAACAAGGCCACACCTTTAGAGGATGCATAATTTTATAACTAAAAAGGGCCAATTTTCTTGATAGTTGTAATATGCAAGGTTATATGCACTCCCTTAAAATGTTAGTGTACTTTCTACACTAATATTTTAAGGAGATAATAAGTTGATTCCTTATACTATGGAATTCCCCTAACACAAATCCAACTACCCCCCAAGTGTAGGGACAAAGGTGAGCCTAAATTAATGATAACACATTTCTCCCTGCATAATGAAATATGATTACATAAAACTAAGATTATGCCCCCATGCATGGTAATGAGTATCATGTGACATTGCAACTACCACTTAGCAAGGAGACAATCCAAAGTTATTTAATCTATTATCTTATCAAATCTATCATTGTAAGGATCTAAATTTTCCAATTTCTTTGTTAAAGTATGATATTCATCAATAGCATGTCTAAACAATCTATGATATGCACAAAAATATGACTTAAATTATTTTTGTGTTACACATCTCATCTTTCTTGTATAGGAGGTAATGTGATGAATCCCAATTGTAAAAGTGTGCATAAAGGGAATTTAGTCTTAGAAAAGGGATGTGGAGTGGGTAATAAGCATTTTCTAAAAGGACCATGAGGTTTTGTGTGGTTTGGAGGATGGAGTATATATCTTATATAAGGGTTGGGACCTTGACAGACAATACCTTTTGTATCATCAGATTTTATTTATTCCAAAGGGGTGTGAATTTCATGTTCATTATTTATATCAAAACCTTGTTTTTTTAGGATCTTAAATCCTTGGCCATAATATTGTTCTAAGATAATGGTGTATTAGTGAATTTATTTTCATAGGATGAAGGATCATTTATAGGCTCATCGTGGTTACCATTATAAAGATATCTCATGTGTGATGGGTAAGGTATGTGTTGGAGTTTCCAATTGATTTTTTGGATTCTCCTAAAGGCTAGCTACTCCTTATGCTTCGAGACCCTAGGCCAGTGGCCTACAAACAAGAGACATATTGGAAAATTCTCCTCTACACTTTAGGCTCTGCAGAACGAAGGTGGGTTTCCCTATAACATTATTTACAAATAACACCTCTATGCAAATAATGCCTTTTATAATAGATCATCATACTGTAATGGGAGAAGGTGGTTGGATGGGCTAAATCATCATTGCAACCCTCTATATTCTCAATGATTTTTGATAGTATGAAAATAAACATAAAAGTAAAATGAAGGAAAATAATAGGTTTTGGTTTTGATTTTGAAACTGGATCCACCTAGGACTTAGTCTTTTGGGAATAGAATTACTGGTTCCTTATCCATATCAAGTTCAAAAATTAACACTCTTACAATAGACAAGTTTGTGGCTTCTAATAAACTTACTATCTTGCGACAAAACACCAACAAAATATCAATACTATTAAAATTCTTAGCAATCCCTATTGCATCATCATAACCTCAATATATGAATTGAAAGGAATTACTCTATTCCTTGAACAAAAACTAACTTCATACACTCATGATCAACAAATGTGATATGAGAACCAAGAAAAAATCCTTGATTATTTTAATTCAAATGCAATGAGTATAATAGTGGAGAGAATGATAAAACTAATGCATACCATTAGATACAATGCAATGGTCATTTAGGTCATCTATTGCTATTATAGAGCAAACATTACAACATTTATTTCCTAAGTGCAGAAGAAGAAAAAAACTATATAATCTAAGGAAAAATACTTACAAAATTTTGAAGAGAATTGAACCCAAACAAAAACAACAAAGTTTTCCTTTATAGTGTAGGCATAAATCAAATTCAAATTCAAAATCTCTAACCCTAACCTAACTAGGTTTTTAGAAAGATAAACTATAATTACATTTCAAATGTCTAAATTGCCCCCAAAACAAAGAAACAACCAACCATAAAGGTCCATAAGATCTTGAGCACACCTCATAATGATTTTTTTCATGAATATAGACATGGGAACCCACAAAATCCATAGCCAAAATAAGGAGAAAAATACCCTAACAAATTAATTTGAACTCTCCAACACTTGAGGGAGTAATGGAACCATCCAACAATCAATACAATATGGGAATGGCGAGGATAATCAACCTCAAACTGGTCTGATTTGATCTAGTAGTTGAATATGTTGCTAAACAATAACTTCTACAATTCTCCCATGAATCAAAGGGGTTATTTTTTGTAGTTCAAATTCTATCCATCAAATTAGAGATGAATGGACAAGATCACAGCATAATGAAGGTTTAAAATGTGACGGTCGATCTTCATCAAATTTAAGATCGATGATTATCGCATTATCATAATACATCACAACTTCCTTTATTTGTCTAGAACACAAAATTGTGATGCACTAGATGCATGTGATGTAATGATATTTTTCCATGTATCCTACTAATTTCCCTCATATTAGGCCCCACCATATTGCTCATTGCATATCGCAAAATGGAAACTAACCCTTTAACATTAAACTGTGATGTACCAAAAGGGTGTGATAACCATTCAATCTCCATCTTCACATTTGGACCATTGAAGTCCTCATCATGCCAATTCTAACCATCACACTTAAAACTTAAGTGGAACCATTCACAAGAGGGATGTGAATGATGTACGTGATGTCCATTAGATCACACCTCATTAAATTTGATATATTGAAACCAATACATATGTTGAGCACTAGGTCCCACCATAACACATGTCACCTACCTACTATCCTACTAGGAATTTGAATCTTCATGTGGGTCCCCTGCAGGATGGAGGGGAATGGTTGAGATTAAAGTAGCATCCTCCAAAACCATTGGATCAAAGGGCCTACCACCTATTCATCACACTTCTTACCATCACTCATCATGCAAAGGTCTTATTGCTAGGAATCATAAATCCAATGAGAACATGCGTGATGACTATCGGATCATTAACTTCAAATCTGAGCCATTGGTTCCTTGATCATTTCACATTGTGTGAAGGGGTGTGAAAATGAAAGTTGAATTCATGATGTGAAGGAGCACATCGATGGAATAGAAAACTGCCACGTGGAGCAAGTAGAGTGGAGGACCAAGCACCTAAGTGAAATATTTTAGCACATGCACAAATGTTGTTCATAAAAGGGGGACCTCTCCTAGGTAAATTAGGACTTGGGAAACATGTATCATCCACCCTCAAACATGGGATAGTGACCAAATATTAAAATGGGACCATGACCAAATATTGCTAGGAAAATGGGGCCAAAAACATCGATGACATAAGTTATAACTTAAGTGGCTTAAAAAGTGAATGTAGGTTAATGGGAAAATAGAACAAGACTAGGGCTCTTTCGCAAATGACGAGGGTTTAAGAGCTTTTTAACCCTAACGACTGAAATACAAACCCCAATGCCTAGGAGACCCATAATTTGGAAAAATAGCCTTAGGACCAACAATATTTTCAAAGTTCCACTAGTATGAATTGTAAAGTAATTTCTCTATGCGAATTGTAAAGCATATCCAATATTGGTGTCATAGGTCTTGTTGGTTCTTGAGGATTGTGAGTGGGAAATACTAGTAAAGGATAGATAGCTTCAATGTTATATATTGTATTATTTAAGAATTAATTCAAGATTATTTCCTCTTCCCTCAAGATAACCTTAGTGGGAAGATATGCATTAAGAGATGGATGAACATGGGTCTCATTACTTGAAATATTCTCATCTCCAAACATACATCTTGAAACATCAACCAAATATTTCAATGAGAACATTTTACCAAAGTATTTAGCCATTATGAGAATGTGTTATAGTGAGATATACGCACTAAAGTTCATACTATTACCACAAAATGAACATAAAACTGGAAGGGAATCTAGAAAGGAGATATTGAGAGGGTTCTTCCACAAAAAATAAAACAAGAATAGTTTGGTTTGGGGTGCAGGATTTCATAGACTAACAAGGTATTTAAAAAAATATATATTTTGATGTGTGCTATAGTGTTTAGGTGTTCTAGTCTATGATTATGTAGGTATTACAATAAATAAATTTCCAAAAAATTTAGAGTTTTGTGATTTTGAGATTTAGGATGCAACTATGCAAGAAATTTTCAAAATGTTCAACCAACAAAATGAGATTCAAAATACAATTTTCACATTGAAAGTTAAAAAATGTGTTGATCCTAATGTATGAAATCTAGAAAATGAAAAATATTGATGTCTTTTTGCAACAATAACAATGCACTTTTTAAATTTTTCAATATATGCATATGCCTAAATGAATTCTTTGAACACTTAAAAATTTGATTTTAAATTTAATATGGTCTAATATAGATTTTAAAATGCAATTATGATGTAGATCTAGCTTATGATGACTGAAATTAACCCTATTTAAAATTTGAATGCAATATGGTTTGCAAACTTGTAATTTTTTAAATTCTTTTCTTGAAATGATGGATGCCTAAATGATAAATGTGAAACAAAGAAAGATTAACCTTATATCTAAGATGATATGCTTCATATTTGAGAAGATATATAATGCAAAGTCATTTAGGTTCACTAAATTATTTATGTGGAAAAAGGGATCCTAGTTCTAATGTCTAGATCACTAAAATAATCCTTTCCCATAAACATTAGGATTCGGATCAACAAGGATATGATATTGAATAACAACCTAAAAGGTGAATCAACCAACCTTGGATCAGGGCTTTTGGATTTGGGATTTTTGTGTATTGGATTGTATTTTTTATATGATACAACGATGTGACTAGATAAAATAGTAAAATGCAACATTCTTCTATTAATTCTATGAAACCAAAAATAGATAGATAAAATTGGAATCTCGAAATGTAGTTCAGGCAAACACAACAGAACTTGGGATTTGGATCTGAGAAGATTTTAGCTATTCTAGGGCACCCTACATCCTAGAGTAAAACATAATTTTTGAAAACTAATTTTATATTCTTGAGGTCCCTGGTCTATAGCTTTTGTGTTCCAATATTTGTAGTCAAAAATTCATCTCTTGGTGAGAAAATGAAAAATTCATGACTTGACAACTTGTAGGGTTTAAAAGAAATGATGAAAAAATAGTCTTCAACCTTTCTCCAACTCGATTCAAATATACAACCTACACACATAAGACGAAGGGAAGGGTTATTCTATATAGGGGATTTCTTCAATCAAACCTTGTGTTGGTATTTCTACCTCCACAATGGAAAAAATGATGATAAAAGAGAGTGTATCCTTTACAGAGATAGAGGCTAAATGATAAACAAGTATTGAGTTGACAATTCACTACAACTCACACTTAGATATGATCTCCTTGACGGACTGAAGTCACACTCATCACCTTCAAGTATCAATTGTTTCTTGAATTGATTGATTTCAAGACCTAGAAGTTCTAGTTCTAAAAAATAAAATGAATAAAAAACAAGAACAAAACAAACATATTACTTGACATGATGCTTTAATGACACAATTCTACAATAACTTTTATTTTATTTTCTCTTGACTACTCTTGCATTAATTTTTGAAGTATAATAATTGCTCTCCAAATTTTTTTGTCCTTATTCTTTATTAAAATGGTAAAAATACTATGTATTTATCTACAATTCTTCTAATTTCCCAAAAATTAAATCCTGACAGCTGACAATTTAGAATTTTAATTTCAAATATATTGACATAAATCTAGAGCCAAAATAGGCAGTCTAGGGAACCCTCCGCCCAAGACTGGCTTCTTTATTTTTTGGGATCCAAAGTGTCAAGGGTAAAATATTAAACTCCTACTTTGATTTCCCATGTTCAATTTTTTGATAAATATTTTAAAACGGGCAACTAAAAGCACCATTAGGAAATTAAATGCATAAATAGGTCCAACTACATATTGGAGAGAAAAACCTAGTGTGGAATTGTCAAGGGTGACAATTTATGATGCTAAAATAGCTATAAAATAAGCTCAATCAAAATGGTCTTTGAAAAGACAATTTGCATGTGAATGTAAGATAAAAATTAATGAGAGAAAAGAGTGGTAGAAAAATCCACCTTTAAAAATTCTCTAAAGAGCTTCTAATTTCCTGATAGAAAGAAATGCTCTAAATATAAAGTAGGAAATTTTAAAGATCAAACAATATTGATAATGTTATATAGGAAAAGTGATCCTAGATCTAACTAGGGTTAACTACTTTTCACTTAAAAAATATTAGAATTTAAGATTGGCCAGGGTATGAGATCAACTTGCAACCTAAAATGTGATTCAATCAACATTGGATCTGAATTCTTTAAGGGTTGGAATTTTTTTTTTAATGAAATGCAATGATGCAACTAGTTCACTATGAAAATGCAATGTTATAAGATGAATACATACAAACTAGAAACTAACAACCAAAATTGAAGATAAAAAATAAACAAAGAAGACACTAATAAACCAATGATTTAAGTTTGAGTCTTATTTGGGTGGACAAGGGCACCAAGGCCATCCTAGACTGGGAATCTAAAACCAAAACTGATTTCATAGGCCTCAAGTCCCTAGTCTATAGCTTCTTCCTTCTAAATCTCTTTTTTGGATCTTCATCTGTTAGTGAGATAATGTAGTTTCAGTACCTTTCCAAGTTGTAGGGCTTAAACACATAAATGAGAAAACTATGTTTGATCTCCTTCTAATCCTCTTCAGATTTGTAACCTAAAAATTTAAAAGGAGAGGAAGGGTTGTGACATATAGGGGCTTGCCTCAATTGAACCCCATGTTGGTATTTCCACCTCCACAATGGAAAATTGATTATAAAAAGAGCTTATCCTTTTGAAGGATATAGGCTAAATGATAATAGAATAGTTAATTGGCTACTTGTTGCAAGCCATCACTCAGATTTGATCTCCTTGATAGAGTGAAGTCATTCTCATTACATTCAAAGCTTTATTGCAACTTGGCTTAATTTGATTTGAAGACCTACACAGGCTAGTTTCAAATGCACACAAGAAAACTGAGAGGGGGGTGAATCAATTGTACATTAAAACAACAAAACCATCATAAATATTCAAATCCAAATCAACTTTATTAACCCTTAATCTGTTAGAATGATTTAGCATGAAATCAAATAATAGAAGCTAAAACACATCAAAACCATGCATAATAGAACACCAGATTTATGTGGAAAACCTAAGAAGGGAAATACCATGGTGAGGATTAGCTCACAATATAAAGTGATTACAACACCAAATACAAAAGGACCGCTATTGGAGGGCTCACTACTAGATTACAAAAAAGAAGAAAAGAAGAATATCACACTAAGAAATCCATCTCAATGTAATAAAATATTCCACCACAATATTACCAACACACTCACATCCTCTCTGAATATTGTTGACAACTTCTTCTCAATGTTTCTAGTGGTTTAACTCATTTAACCTCACACTGCAATTCACAAATTCACACTTCATAGGTCTAAAATTCACATCACACACTTCACACACTCATCCTCCAGGGCTTAAATTTGATGTCCATATGGTTGTATTTAGTCATTTTAGCTGTAAAATACAATTAAAATTTTAGGAAGACTGTATCACTTGAAAGGCAAAATTTTAGTTAAACTCTCAAAATTTCTATGTAATTATTCCTATATATGTTTTTTCAATCTACATATATTTTTCTTAAAGTAGATAACCTTTAATATATTAAAGGCAACTTCAAATAAATGACTGTTACAAAAAAATTGCTTGATAGGTAGGGTCGACTGTCAAATTTAAGCCCTATTGACATCCTCCATCAACACATCACTTATTTATACCTTCTTCAACCTTGAAAACACTCTACAAGGTCAGCTATGCACCTCAACTATGAAAATTCAAATTAGGTTGGCACTAAGAATTCCCACAATGGAAAGGAATGAAAGTGGACCACACCACCTATTAACTCAAACCCAAATCATACATATACACCATGCCATTCTTCCATAATCACTAAAAAAATCCACAATTAGTGTAAACATCCAAGGTTGGTTAAACCTATGTAAAAACCATTAGAATTTAAGTACACGCTTCTTCAAATCCAAAGATGACTCACAAACTAGACACAAAAAATTAACAAAATCTAGAATATTTCACAAACACCCTAAAATCCAACAAATTCCTTTGCAACAACTTTCACCCCAAGAACTTACACACCCAGTACACTCAGACAACCTTCCATACATAGTAACTCAAGAAACCACCTTCCAGAACACCAACCCACAGACAACTTCAAATGAAGGTAAATATGAACCTTATCAGAACACTTTTAGAACCGTAATACCAGAAACCAAACTGTAGAGAAATGTGGAGAAAAACCATTGAACTCCTAGATAGCATTACAACATAGTTCACACACTGGTGAACATAAATTTATCTACACAATGATCTAGACCAATAAATCATTAATATAAAATGTATGAACACCTCTAATAAAAATATTTGAACCACACAAGTAGATCTTCAACAAAGAAGAAATGTAGAGTAAAACCAAAACACCACTCTCTACACCAGAACACCTCTACAACACATTGTTTCCTCTTTTATTCAAATTTTCTCAAAAGAACTTGGAGAAAAAGCACTAAAGACTCATACTCATCATCTTCAGCACTTCAGCATCATCACCAAACCAATAACATCCACAAACAAAAGCTTATCAAAGAGACACTAGAGGTTGACATCAGTAGCACTTACTAATGAAAACACAATGAAACTAATCAAAGCATTATCACAACTTCTCAACCATCACTAGTTAGCATTAATGAAAACACAAACATAATCTTGTTGACATCAATGACAACACCAACTACTTATACTTGCAACAATTAGTACTCACAAAAAATAATCACAAAACATGAACAAACTTACATAAAAATGTGATGAAGGATTGACATGATTCTTGACTAAAAATAATACTACAATAATACTAGTAAATCTGCTCTTGGCCTCCTTGATTGATTTTAGGATCTTCAATTTCCTCAATTTATTCTTAAAATTTAAATGGTGAAAATTATGTATTTATATGCAATTATTCTAATTTCCCAAAAATTAAATCTCGATGGTTGACAACTAGGATTTGAATTTAAAATAATAAATTACCAACACCAACATATTTAAATTTGGAGCTATTTTAAGAGGTCAATGGTGCAAGGCACGCTATTCCAAATCCCACTTGTTTTGGGATCCAAAATATTGAGGAAAAATATTAAAAGCATACCTGGGTTTTTCCTATTTGATTTTCCAATAAATGATAAAATGGGCCATGGAATGTATAATTTCAAAAATTAGGTGCATAATTAGGTCCAAGATAAATAGGAGGGAGAAAAAATCTAGTTTGAAATTGTCAAGGGTGATAATTTACAACACTACAAGTAAAATGCTAAAGGATTCCATGAGAAGCTTGAAAGAGGGGAACTAAGGCTTGATCATGACAGATTTCAGGTCACATAAAAAAATATGTAATCCATTTTTACCTCTAACAAAAAATTGAACAACATATCTATTATTTAGATTTATAATATCCTTCCATTTCTTAGTAATCAAAGATGATTAACCCTCCTCTTTAAAAATTATAGAGATAGGAAAGTACCATAAATCCCTAGAGAAGTTGTAGTAACTATTTCCTTGCATTCCTAATAGCTTCCAAAAACATTAGAAATAACCATAGATCCCTCAAAAACTTATGATGATCTATTTTTTATATTTCATTTAACATCCAAAGAGACTGGAAAGAGTCATGTGTGCCTTGTAAAATTATGGTAATCTCTTCTCACATTTGAGATAACTTCCAATGTAGTTTCAACTCAAAATCTTCCATGAATAAAGAAAAATGTTTGAAATCAAACTTTGTGGGGTCCTCTTATAAGGGTCTTGGTTACTATTTTGAAATAAAAGCAATGATAGGAACCAGCTGAAAAGAAAAAGTGAAGAGCATATTATAGTAAAAGAGTGTATCATAGTAGGAAGGAAACACTAAGTGATGGAGAATGTTTGATGAGGAATCTGAAATAAAATATGATTCATTGAATTTAACACCAATTGTCACATGAAAAATTACATGGAGAAATTAGTGAAAGTGAATTTTTAAGTGTGCCAAGGGAAGAAAACATGACCCAAAAGGAGCATGTAGGAAGACACTGGAAGGAAAAATAGCACAAACAAAGAAGAAATGTTACATATTTTTTATGTCTACACCCCTTACATTCAAGGCTGATAGAACCAGGTTTGTGATTCCATTTTTCTTAGGGGGTGTAAACCATTTTTTCTATTTTGAAATGTTTCCTTGACAAAGAGATAAGAAATAAATAAGAAAAAAAATTAAGATCATCTAGGTGCATGAAAGATCGAACAATTCCAAGGGATGTGATAATCTTAAATAATATATTTTAAGATTTGTTTGTTTAAATGTGTAGTATAGGAAAATGTATTTCCTTTACATTTTCACACTTTGTTTGATCTCTCTTAATTAAAATGGACTTAATTATGCCATAATAAGCCCTATTTTACATCTACAAGCCAAATAAATTACATTTTTTGAAGGGGAAACCCGACAACAATTAATGTCAACACATAACTCAACACCTTAAGCAATGTGTGTTCTAGGAATAAGGACCTGGGACCCATTCACCCATGGGTGAATGGGTCCTCCCTATGCCTTGGAACCCATTTTTAAAACATGTTTTTGTGGTAATTTTATCATCCCAAATTCAAATTTCAAATGTCGTCTTGTAATATTTAATTTTCAAGAAATTAAGGATAAATGTCTATAAATACAAGGTTATTTTATCAAATCAACATTAGATTTTCTAGAGATCAATTACAAGATCAAATATTATTGTCAAGAGCATTTAAGAGAAAATTTCTCGAGAATTTTTTGCAGCATTGAAGATCTCAATAATTATTTCAAATTTATGTTCATTCATGTATGTTTTTGGAGCTAACATTTTGATGTAGGTTTCAAGATCTAATCCAAGCATCCAAGTCAAATATTCAAAGAAAGATTCAAAAATTAAGATCCACATCCATTGAAGCCATATCATACAATATTTCAATCTTTCCAAGGTTTATTCAAGGGTTTTTTGAATTGCAACATTGTATTGTTCATTCATCTTTCCTTTCATGCTTTCATTATTTCATTTCAAGGTTTAATTACCAAAATGGGGTTTGACCATGGAAAACCCTTATTCACCAACAACAAACAACTTTTCCCCTCTTGTGTTTTTGTTGCAGATCTTAGGTTAAAGGAAAATTTAAGATTGGAGATCTCTAAAGTGCAAAATTACAAAAGTTGCAAGAAAAGTTGTCAAGATCAAGGAAACTCAGATCCCAAGCTCATTTTTTGTCATTTTCATGTGAAATCAATGGGAAAATGCATCTCATATTTCTCTTTAGAGGCTCTAAAAAATTCAGTTCAAAAAGCTATCTCAAGACCCATTCGCCATTTTTGGACAGGGGGTCTTGGACACTTTGTAACCATTTTTGGACACTCTCCAATTGATTTTGAGGTAAGTTTTAAGAATCTTCCACTCATCCAATTTTCATAAAATTGAAGGTTTCTATTAGAGTTATGCTTCATCTACGTGAATCAGGCCTTAGGTTACAAATTTGAAGTTAGTTTCTATTTTATTTTTACCTCCCAAAAATGTTGTTTGAATTGTACCCCATCCACACAAACATAAAGGAAATTGTCAGATCTTCCATAGAATTGACTCACCTAGGGATGAAAGTTAACTCTATCTTGGAGGATCTCATTTCTTAAATGAAATAGAAAATAGGTAGGTTCATTAGACCCCATTTTTCCCTTTCGATTTATAGTAAGTTTTGGCAAAACATTCCAAATTTAGTATAAAACCCTATGTTTTGGTGAACATATGCTATTTTTCTATATTTCAAAATGGTTCATTTGAAATCACACGAGATTTTTGAATAAGACACACTCGAGCTGAGGGTGGATGGAAATCGAAAAGTAAAGGTAGCCTCATTTTTCACTACATGGATGGAGCCTTTTTATAATACCCTCATCAAGGGTTTCATTAATAAGGTCAAATTCTATAACCAAGGCAAAATAGACTAGAAAAATTGATAGTTTGAAGGTAATCATCATAGTTTATGATATGCCCTTCTTAAATTGTTTAGTCCAATGAGTAAATATGTTTATGGGAGAATGATTCACCATTGTGTCTTTAGCATTTCGAAAGATCTGTTCTATGGTGCATGAAATGAATGGCCTGGATCTGGATCCAAATATTCTGACTTGTCCTTGAAAATATTCTGGTGAAGTTTGGGTCTTACCATGAGGAGTTTATACTTGTCCTTTCTTGTTGAGAATAATTTGGCTTCTTTCTCTTAGCCTTTGAGTCACTATTTTGATATATTATTTGAATGAAAGAAAGCATTGGTAAATTTTTCCTTAATTTGAAATGATGATAAAAAAAATTACATCATATTATATTCTATTGATATTCTTTTTTAAATCATAAGTACATTCATCTATATTGATTTGAATATTTTATTTTGTTGAATCATATTATATTAGTCTATATCAAATAAACATGATGTGAACACTTATTAGGAATTTTCTTAGATGGATTCATTATTATTATTTATTAGAGGGATGTTAAGGATTGTCATGTTGTGTGTAGGGATTTTGGCTTTTCAAATGTTGCTCCAACTCTCCCTAACAACTTCGCTCCTTGATGCCTTTTTCCTTTTGCTATTCATGATTTTTGTGCCCATGGTCAACCCTCAACCTTAAGGATTCATTGGTTCTAGTGCTCTAGTTGGAGGGTTTGGTCATGCTACATGTAGGGATTCCTCTCCTCTTGGCTATTTTGTAAATATGGTGATGAATCATTCTTGGGATGTTATTTATATTGCTATGGTGTTGAAGGGTTTTGATTTAGGTAATGGTTTGAAGACACAACATCCCCTTCCCTATGATAATTCTACTCTTGTGGTTTCTTTGGTCAAGTGATTGACTGATTGTGAGATGTATTTCATGAGCAATGGTTTGATCTCTATATTTTTCTACTTGTGGTATTCTCTTCCTAATTTGCATCAATGGATATCTTACCATTGGAATCCTCTAGTTGAGGGTAAGATAGAGATTTACCCTTCTTTAGATTTTTTTTTGTGTTTTTCTTTGACTATTTTGAGAATAGATAGGCTATATTAGATGGTGGAGTTTAGATGAGGGATTTTCATTCTCTTTTGATTCAACCTCAGTCTCATTCTTTGAACCCTTTGAAGGAGTCTATTGACATTTTTCTTATTTGGGTGACACTAACTTATCTCCCATTATAGTTCTATTTTCCTTCTACCTTGGAGCCCATTAGTAATAATCTTGATCAATTCTTGAGGGTGGACCTTTCTTCTTAGAAGTTTACTTGGTGAGGTTGTGTTATAGGTTAATGACTACTCTTGGTCACAACTATTAGATTATGAGGGAATTCACTTTAATTCTAAAAATTATTATGATACAAGGCACTTGGAATAAATTTTTTCTTGTGGCTTTCATAAGTTGTCTTCATCAACTTAGTAGAAGAATGTTCTTCGTAACCATCTTATATCTTGGATATTCAATTGTATATTTTGGTGATGCTGATTCTAGGGATTTGGAGCCACCCTTGAACCCATTCTAGAAAATTATCTTTTTTGGTTTGATTTGTCTCCTCTTATATATTTGATTAAAAATCTTGAAGCTCAAAAATCTATTTTACCTTTAGTTTCTAAAGATCATTTTTTTATACTTGAGATAGATATTTTTCAATTGACAACTCCATGTTGTTCCTCAGATTATGTAGTGCTCTTTGAAGGAACTCTAAAGGGAATTCTCACCTCCCTTATGTTATGACTACTTATTTAGAGGTTAATTATCCATGTATATTTTCACAAAGGGTGAAGAAAGGTCTTCCTATGTTGGACTCAATATTGCACACCAAGCCTTTGGGTGCAAAGATGCATTTTTTTGGATGAATCATTGTTTTGGATGAAGCACTAGTTAGGCTTGTTTCATAGAATTGGAATTAATAATTTATATTCAAGAGATTTCTTTTGAAATATAAAATTTCCTAACATGAATAATTTTTGCTGATTTCACCAACTAATTTATAGTGTTTGGAGGAAAATATTTTTGTAGAATATATTCTTAGTCTATTTTTCCTCATACTCTTGTGATATACAACTTTTTCAAATCATTAACATTGATAAACAATTACTATTAAGTTTTCTTTATTAACTCTCTATGTTTGATATTTATATGTCAACAAAAAAAATTCATCTAAACTATTTCTATTTAGCTCTCTATTAAAATACTACGGTCATGTTTTATATCTATACAACACAAATTATTTTAAATAGATCTTAATACTTATATTTTGTAATTCAATATTTTTTATTTTGATGTCAAGCTCAACCCTTGAAGTTAGTATAATTGTAAATAAATTTTAAAACACATTTTTCAAGGGTACCAAATGGAGAGAAAATGAACTGATATGGTAATAAAATTACTAATTAGATATAGTAAGAGTTGATATTGAAATAAAAATGTAAGTCATCATATGAGGTTTGGGTTTGAAAGAGCAATTGAAAGGGTTTTGAAAGGAGGAATATTCCATAAGTACCACAAAAAGAGTGCACACTACCATCTTAGTCTAATTAGAGATTACATTTGGAAGAGGCCCATAACTCTTTAAGGAAGAGTCATCAATAGCATAATTAGTAACAAGGTTGTTAAGAAGAGAATTATTCTACCATGAATAAGATCCCAAAACCTTAAGTTTTTGATAATCCAAGAAAGAATAGCCAATAAGAAAACATCACCAACATTGGAAGGGGATACCCTTGTAATGAAGAAGCTGACCCTAAGACCAATGAAATAACTATATAATAGCTTCCATAAAAAATTCTTAGACAACTCAATTTCGACCAATACATGAGAAAAATTAAAATTAAAGAAAAGAGTGGTAGGAAAAATCACCTTTAAGAATACTCCAAAGAGTTTCAAATTTCCTCATAACAAGAATTTCTTTGAAATTGGAGCATAATATTTTAAATATTGACCAACACTGGTAAAATGCTAAAGGATTCCATGAGATGTTTGAAAGAGGGGAACTAAGGCTTCAACATGAGGGAGCACAAGCCATATAAAAAATTATTCCACCCAACACCACATACCTATCAATAGCTAAGTTGAAGACTACAAGAAATAAATCTCTAATATAAGGGTAAATCTTGAATTTTTTATTTATAATAAGACAACAATGTAGGAGTTCATGGTGAAATTATCATCACCCTAGGATCACCTATAAGAAACCAATAACCTCTACAAGAGAGAAATGATAGAAATATCATGCTATGATTATGGATTCAAGATTGCTAGATTGAATATGACAATGTACATATGATTCCTTGCTTATAAAAGAAAGTTATGAAATAGGACTAGACAAGAGCTTGACATGTGTCTTAATATTGTATAATGATACAACTACCTCAATAAATATTAAATGACTTAGGAAAAATGCATTAAATTCCAAAAGATAAGATAGCATATAGTGATAACTAATACTTAAATAGAAAGATTCCCTCCAAGGATGTAAGTGGAATTAACATGTATATATGACCTAGATAGGAAAAAAACATATTTACAAGACCACCCCCCTCAAGTACAAATTAGGGAGTACTATTATGAAAATGACACAAAAAAGTTTCTTGTCTATGAGTCTATATTAGGTACCCATGTACAAATGCAATGTAATCTCTCACAAATAGAGAAAAGTACTCCTCCCCAAAATAGAGAAAATATACAATAATTCTCTCTATGAAAAATGAGAGGACAAAACCCCATTCAAGGAAAAGACCCCCACATAAGAGAGATGAAGAGGATACAATTCAGCCCCCCCTCAATGAGATAACCTGCTAAAAAAACACTAGAAGCACTCTGATGGATTAACTCTAGAATCCTTAATCAAGGGAAGAAAAGGAAAAATAATAGTGATTCTAAATACCATATTTGGAATCATGATAAAGCAAAAATAGACCTAATGCCAAGGAATACTAGAACACTCCCGATATGGAGCAACCATTGAATTTGAATGATGCAACATGATATAGAACACCATTCTACTACTGAAGTGAAGTCCAAAGATAAAAAAACCAACACCCTCTGAACTATCAAAATATCTAAGTAATCTCTAAGATACTCATCAAGAAAGAACTAAAAATCATAATATACCTAGGATAGAAATATAAAAATATGCATGGATGGTATAATAGATCTCCTCAATACCTTTCCAATGGTAGAAGAATCATAAAATTAAGCAATCATGGAAAAAATTTATGAGCTCAAGATAAAAATGAAGATCTAACTTCAAACAACAACAAATGCCTTCAAACACCAAATTTTTTTATATTAACCTATACCACTAAAAAAGTGGCAAGGCTAAATTTTTTCAATATCTCATTTTCAAAAAATGGCCTCCTAGATTGAAAGTTATGGAATTTTGAGAAAATTTCCCTATTAGGATCTCCATAGACAAAATTTTGCGCCTTGGGTTAATGGCTGGTGGTTCCCCATGTGATCAAACTATGAAAAATGTTTTTAAGGACCATTATCAATGGTATTGGAGATTCTAGGTGGAGAGGTCAAGGGGGTAGAAAGCCATAGGTAGCATCACCTAGGGATTTTAGCCCCCTCTGCTAGGCATAAGCTCTCGCAACTAGTAGTCAACACCATCGGCTTTGGTGATAGTAAAATATTAATTTTTTTTTTTTTAATAAAACCTATGAATAAACTTGGAGTTGGAGTACATAGCGAATGACAGAGATCAATTATATTATGCAAAGTATAGAATGATGCAGGGATTGTACACTATAACACCAAAATTCTCTTCCAACTTGACAATAGATGTATACCAAACAATATGTACTATAGTGTCAAAAAAAGTAATCCTTTTTCACACTTAGTTTGGATAATTAACATAAAATTGAATTAATTGTATCTAGGAATGGTGTTGCAATGTGTTGTACACATTCACATCATTCTAGGGTCGTTATTTTATTAAAATGTACCTTAATGTTTCCTTTAAAAGAGTGTTGTAAAGTGTTGTAACACACTTTCACACTTTTCTAGGGTTTATTTAATGAATTAAGCCTAATGGGCCCCTTTTAATGAAATGAACTTAATGTGTACCTTATTTAAGTGTTGTAAAGTGTTGTAACAAACTTTCAAATTTATCTAGGGTCCTCTTAATTAATTGTGGTTAATTGGAGTTAATTATCCCCTTTAATTCAAATTCAAACCTTATTTATGACACCTCCCGAAGGTTTATCCCGACACCCACAATTCAAATTACATAATAATTAAATTGGGAAAATTTAAGTCCTAGAAATTGGTGCTAGGACCCTTTCACCCTAGGTGGCAAATGGGTCCTTCCTTTATAGGACCCCCCTTTATTAATTGATTCTAAATGGGTTTTTAGTGATCTTTCCATCCCCTAGGGTAAGGTCTTGGAAAACTAACCTAGGACCCATTCGCCTTAGGTGGTGAATGGGTCCTCCCTTAATGAGGATGCAATTTTTTAATTTCATTGTGGTAGAAATTTGATAATTTTTATCTCTAGATCTAGTGTTGACTTGAATTGTTTGAATTTCAGGGTTAATCACTTAATTTAGTATAAATAAGGGGTTAATTCACATTGTTTCTCCTAGGAATTTTATGAGACATCCTAATAATTTACAAGATAATTATAGAGCACTTCAAGAGCACTTTCAAAGGTATTTCAAGGAAGATTTTAAAGGTTTATTGTAGCAATTCAAGGTCATTCCATCATTTCAAGGGTTTGATGCATTCATGCATGTTGTTGAGCTAAGATTGTGAGTGTAGCATTGAGGATCTACTTGCAAGAATTATTTCACATCCAAGATCTACATTATTCATGGTCACTACATGTTAGATTGTAGATTTGCATTACAAGACAACATCCAAGGTATCTACATTGCATGAATTCATGTTTCATGCTTCAATTACATCATTTCATCAATTGGTTTAATTACCTACAAGGGGTTTGACTTAGGAAAGCCCCTATTCACTAACAATCAACAAGGTTTTCTCTCCTTGAATGTGTGTTTGTAGATTTACAGGTTGAAGATCAAGTGGAAAGAAATTTTAGAGAAAAATTGTCAAAGTTTTCAAGTTACAAATTTTTCATTCAAAGTGCAAGAATGAAGAGTCGAGGCTACAAAATTAAGTGAAATTTTTCATGAGCTAACAACCATAAATCTAAGAGTGCAGACATCAAGGAAAATAACCCAGATCTCAGTTTCAGAAACCCTAACAGGGACCCATTCACCACTAAAGGCGAATGAGTCTTTTGTTCCCTAAAAATAGGCTTCTTGCAACAAGGTACACACCTCTTTGAGCTCTAAAAATTTCCCTCATAGTTGATATAATAGTTAGGGTCCATTTTTTATTATTATTTGCATCTTTTGACTCTCAAAATTACATCAATTATAGTGATTTGTTTGGTGAAAATTTCTAGTGGTTTATCTAGGTCTTGATAAGCCCTAAGTTTTCCCACCCAAATCATGTACAACCAGGTATAAATTCATATAGAATTAGTGATGACAACAAAATTTATTGATGCCCCAAAGAAAAATATCAAAAAATGATGAATTGATAGTCCATTATTAGGTTCTCATATGGATTCAATGATGAGGTTTACTTTGGCCAAATGTAATTCAAAAAATCAGCTACCTCCAAGATTTGGCAACTAAAACCCTCTTTGAAACCCTTATAGATCGATCAAAACATGATGAAATTTGATTAAACAAAAGGAAAAAATAATTTTATTTGAAACCTTGGATTCAACCATGAGGTCCTTGAAACCTCCAATTGTACCCAACAAAATTTTCATGCTAAGATTGGTCCCTCACATATGAGAATAATTCTACAAGACTCAAGCTCTAATACCATATAAGAGTTTATGGTGAACTCTTCAACACCCCAAACAAGACAAAAATAACTTCAATAAGAGAGAAATGGAAAAAATATCATGGTATGATTATGGATACAAGATTTACAAATTGAATATGAAAATGTACATATGATGGCTTTCCTATAAAGGAAAGTTTTGAGAAAGGATTAGAATATCTTGTTATGTGTCTTAATCCTCTATAATGAGACAACTACCAAAACATATATTAAATGAATTGGAACACAAGCATTAAATTCCAAAAGATTATATAAGATCTAGTGACAAATAATGGTTAACTAGAATGATTCCCTACTCAGACCTAAGTAGAATTAACATGTAAATAATACCTAGATAGGTAAAACACCTATTAATTACACAAACAAAAATTATAAAAAAATTATATATGATGCCCTTCTATGAAATGTATGACTCATTCTTAATCAAATTCTCATCCAAAATGATATTAGTGGTAAACAAGGAAAAATTAATTGATCATTTAGGTGACAAAGAAATGGAAGGGGAAAGGATGAAATTACAAGCAAGTGTAATAAATGAGTTGGAATCCAAATCTAGACCATTCAAAGATCCAACAAGAATTCCATTGTGAGTAGAGGAAATCAAATACTATCTACCACTCATAATAGGATCAATGCCACTAGGTTAAACCATGCTATCCTAAGTGGAATGCAAAGAGAATGATGATAATATTAAATATTCCACTACTACTAAGTGCACTATAACACCCTTACTAATCCCTATTTTACACACAAAACCAACATCATGTCAACATTATTGATATCCTATAACTAATTAAATTGATTCATTTTAAAAAATCTCTCACAATGGATCATGAAACCAAAATTTATCTTTCTCTTTTAATATTTCCTAAATACATTTTCATGTGAGAAAATATTTGAAATTAGTATAATTTATCTAAATTTATCATCTATTATTTCAAGTGATATTATGATAAATGTGAATTTTATTCAAATAAAAGCTTATATCCTTAAATGAATGTAGAGAATGCAAAGTTTGGCAGATAATATTTCTATGTATTCTTTTCATTACTGACTTCATAGTATATAATTTGGAAGAAAATTCCTAACCTAGTACATTCAAACCTTCATGATGTATGTGTGGATTGTTCAGAATTATATATAAATGTATCAAGAGATTTTCCTTATTAATTTAACATATTCTCATATTTATTTCAACTAATTAACACAAAATAACTTTTTATTATCTTTAGTATATGCCACTAAAATATGAGAAACCATGCCTTATGATGTAAGTCCAATTTTTAGGAACCACAAAGAATAACTGAAAAAAAGTTTAATTCTTGATTGAGGTTAATGATATTGGTAATCTCATTCCAAAAAATAAAGTTTTCACTAAATATTATTTTAACTAATTATAAATAATTCTACTATATGAGCTTATTTTAGATATTGTAAGGGCTAATATATACATTTATGTAGAGGAGGAAATTTGACACCCTCAAAATGACATGATCTCAAGAGGCGAACACCTCTTGACTACCTTAGGGATCAAATCTCAAGTGATGGCATGTGATGATGAAAGAATGTTTATGTGTTTAATGAAAGATAAAAGGATGATTGTTTTAGAGATCAAAAGAGTAGGTTGTATATGTCTTCTAAGAAAACTGGTAGGCTCTTAGCCAAGGATGACAGTGTGACACACAGATGTCCCCATGATGCATTTTAGTCTCGTACAAATGAAAACTGATTTTACCAAAAAAATAGCTACAAACCCACAAACTGTTTGACCAATTGAATACTATAAATATAATAAAATAACAAAATAATAGAATAAATATAATAAACATAAACTAAATGAAATGAAAATAAAATGATAGAATGAAAAAGAAGAAAGGAGGTACTCACGAGCGGTAAATTAATGAAGCCTCCAAAAAATCAACACCTTTGATACCTACACACATAAGAATGAAAAATTTGTTGGGGTTGTTCAGGTGCCTGCCTCAGTCAAACCCTTGCTTGGTGTTTCCACCTCCATAGGTAGCCAGATAGATAGATAGGTCAAAAGATAAATAGATGAGATGGAAAATGCATAGCCAAGGGATGTGATAAATCCCAAGATACTCAAAGGCACTAAACAAATATATATTATCTGCAAGGGTTGAGAAATCCAAAAAGAGGAAGAGAAAAGAGAGTTGTGAGAGCTTGAGACTGTTGTAGCAAGTTGCAGAGTTGTGCAAGCTTGAGAGAAAGAGAGATTTCAAGACATAGACTGAGAGAGTGAGAGAGAATATCCAAGAGAGAACATATGAAGTGAAAAGATAGATTTAAAAGAGAGGAGAAGAGAAAAAAGGATGTTGTTGAGTCATTACAAACCATCTTGAGCCATTTCCACCAACCAAGGTTAGGTGACAATTGGAAAAATGCTAGGAAACAATCGTTTGAATGCTAAAATTTAGTGGGACACATGCACAACATGCAAAACATTTGTGCAATGTGCTAGTATCTAGACAAATCATGCTAAAATGGTGGGAATGAGGAAAACACATGATTAACGCAAAAATGACATAAGAAGGTATTTTTTTGATGCAAAGCCAAGGTGGATATCACTCACAATAATGAAAACTTCAATTCTAAATCAAATCACTCATCTTCACTGTGCAACCATTTTTTCTTTTTAGACATCAACTCACCCTCAAAGGGTTCAACCCTTCAATTTTCCAAGACAACTACAAACCTCCACCAAGACCCTAAAAAAGTTCCTCAACATACATATGATGGCAATTGAGTCATTTTAATTCAATCTCAAAGTCAAATTCAACTAAATCTTCAAAACTCACCCTTTTGCAACCGGTTGTCCTTGTAGCACTAGGAACTAGCTTTTGTGACTCTTGACCAGATATTTCCAAAAAAACTAAGAAATAAAGCATGGATTCAAATACCCTTTTCAGATATATTCAACATATCAAAGACCCAAGTATAACTCTTTTGGACCAAAAGCTTCAAAATGGAGATTTCCATAGTTTTAGGCCTCCAATTAGGCCACTTTTCCAAAGGGACCACCCTTAGATCCTCACACAAGAAATCCAAACCCAAAAAAAATCTTCATTTGTGTTTCAAAACAAAGGATTTTATAGGTCTTAGGACCTTACACACTCAACTAGGCTTCTAATACAAAAACCCTCATCTTAGCCAAGAAACTAGGGGTTTTAAGGCACCCTTCATGAATCTCTCCCTTCCCAAACACTCCTACTCAAATAAACTACTCATACACCTTTCAATAGGTCCCCTCATTCTTTAGAGACACTAAATTGGAATTGCACAACAAAACAACATCAATTTGCAGATTTGAGCCACCCTTCTCAAGTTGGAAATCAACATTTCCAGTCCTTCCTATCACCATTCTCTCCAAAAATCAATCCTTCAAGCCCTCCACCATTGATACATCATTTCCTACAATCTAATAAGTCATCCCACCAAGTCACATTGGCATATAGTAGGTGGGATGACAATTAAGTCATCAAATATCTACAAACCCTTATACCCTGTTTAGGAACCCGCTAAGAGAAAAATTGAGATTTGAGGCCTTAAACAAAAGAAATAACACCAACCGAAGATGTAATTGAGAGTTATAACATGGATCTATAGTCTCACATTAACTTATAATACAAAATTTTTGGTACGACCTATATACAGGCTGAGAAAACAAGAAAACCAAGAAAATTTGAAAAAACATAGAGCAAAATCAGAGTTTTTATTCTTCTTATGAACTTAAATCAATAAAATTTGAGCCTTTCAAGTATTTTCATACATTTCTTAGCCTCCTCTAACTGACCAATTCCCCTAACCACCAAACAACCAACTTTTGAAAGCATGTAACCATTGGATTACAAATTTGTTGCAAAATGCAACTCACAAATTTGAAACCTTAAGACTCTACCTTCATGACCCCATTAGATATAATCATATATTATTTCCTTTCCAGGCTTACAAATGAAATGTATCAACTCATTAAAGCATAGGATTACTTAGACCCATGAACTTGCACCTAGGTGATATGGTGCCCCTGCACCATTGTTGAAAAGGGTCTTGAGCATCCTAAGGAGAAAAGGGTTGATGCAAGGGCTAAGATGAGCCTACAAAAATACTAAGGGGGTGGAAACTAAAATGGATACAAAAGTGTAGGTGAAATCAAGGGTATGCAATTTTCAACACTACAATTTCAAAACTATATTTCAAATTTATGAAACTTTAATAGAACATTCCATTAATTAATTATAAACATTTCAAAACTATATGTTAAACATGAAAATTAAATAACACTTTCAAAAAAATCTATTTTTTTTATCATTATGTATATAATTTAAAAATAAACATAAAACTCTAAAATATTATATTAAAAATATAAAATATTAATACTTCAAATATTAATTATAGATAAAAATAGATAAAGTATAATAATATGTTTTCTTAATTTGTACTTTATAACATATTAATTTATATATAATGTTCATGATCTTTCACCATTACACCTATCCATACATTGTTAGTATAAATATATAGAACTCCAAGAGTAGCTCAATCACTAGCCAAACATATTTATCTGCACCCTACATGCTTGGAAAAGGAATATAATCTTGCATTTGATGGGACAAGCCTTTCAAATATACAATGCCAATAACACAGTTAAGAATAAATGTATTCAACTTCTGTACACTCTTTGACAATTACTATTATAAAACTATAGTCTACAGGTTTTTTTGGTATATTATATAAAACTATGAATCGATTACTTCAAGATAGTGCTTCATTTAATTCTTTATACCACAAGGCTAGTCCAATACTCCTCCATCATTGATTAGTGATTATAATTATTTTATTCTTATCTTCTAAACATTTAAATTAAAATCTATATGAATTAATAAAATATGAAATAAGTATTTAATTCTGAATTGCCCATTCATATGGTTGAAAAATAGTTAAAGTAGATTGATTTATGTTTATGTGTAATTATTTTGACAACTTTATTTTTAAATTTAAATTTATATACTTGTTGTTCTAATAGTTTTATTTGTAGTGAGAAAATAATGGGTATGCATCATAATAGGTGTTTGAATTTTTTTAAGGTTCCTTTAATAATTTATATAAATTTATTAAGCATTGTTCAAACTATTATCTACTTTATTGACAACTACTATGGAATTCATTGCCTTGTTAATGTTACAATGATCAAAGTGAGGTATTGTTAAAGGATTCCTAAGAATAGCTATGTTATAATGATTATTTTTAAATATTGTGGGTCATTTCTAGATCATACTATGTCTTACTCTATAATTGAATTTTGAACATTTTTATATGGATAAATTATTGAGATCATAATACCCTTAGGATTAATCTATGAGATACATATCTATAAAGTTGTATTGGATATATTTTATGTTGACTTTGATGTGTTTGTTACTAAACATTTATAAATATGGATATCTAAATGGTTGTGTTGTGGGGAATACTATAAATGAAAATCATTATGTTGTGTGAGGTTTTTGGACCAATTTTTTTTTTTATGGATGCTAGGTCTTACAAATGTAAAAGAACTTAGAATTGTATGACATCATGAATCCAACAACAAGCACACTACTTAGGTAATCCTTGAGGCCCTTCAATATATGACTATATATAACTATAACATCTAATGAGATATACTTTAATGTTGATGTTGTCTTAAGTTAGTAAAGACAAGATTGTGAAGGATTGGGTTGATTGGGGAACTATAACCGAATGTTGGTGTTAACACCTTTTAGTCATTACCATTCTATTGTTTAAATATAAGAGTAATCCTAGAATTCATTAGACCTAGGTAGGATATTACTAGATCTCTATATTAAATTTTCTACCTATGACCTAATTAAAACCCTATTACACTTTAAAGTCTATGGAAATTTAAAGTATTTAATACAATATTTATTATTAAAGTATAATATTATTCACTATTTTAAGATTGGGACCTTCTATTCACTTTATACTGATAACTACATTACCATTATACATGAGGAAGTGGTACATAACAAAGAATAATGTGCTAGAATAAAGAGATGTTAATTGAGTTTTAACTATTATAGGGAATTACTTAAAGAAACATAAATTCTCAATTATGAGATCTATGCTTGAAAATAATATAAAAAATAGAAATAATAAAAAAAAAATTAGATAATCCTTTCTATTGATTGTATTAGCAAACTAATAAACGGTACATGAAATAAACTTTATGGAGACATTGAATTTATAAGATCAATGGTAATAAATTATTAGTAGGATGGTGAATTGAATATTCAACAAATAATATTTAACTTTGACTGGATTTTTTTGTTGTATAAACTAAGAAACATATATCTTGGAACTTAAATATCTTTAATAAGGCTTAGGATACCAATATCGTGATAAGAACATGTCTCCTAAATACTTTATGGAAAAATTACTATAAGGTGAAGAAAAAATTATAAGTACCAGCTTAGGTGCCAAATAATCCTTGACCCATACTTATGTGACACATGTGTTTTTATATTTAGTTAATAAATCTAAAGAAACAATCCAAATCATGGTTCCAAGTACCTTTGGTCGAGCTTTCTTAAGGTTTAAATAAAATATGATGAAAACATTGAATTATGAAGTGGCAATATTTGTTTTACATTATATCCAATATAGATGTGTCACCATTAGTTATAGGAGGGTACAATAGACATTAATTATGGTTGGTTGTTTTGTATTAATTGAATATGTATAATATGGTTGATGATATTACTTATTTATTGGTTTATTTTTCTTAAGGAGAAAAAATAGGTTTTCAAGGGGTTCTAGTGCCTTGTAGAAGTAAAATACCAGCAATATAATAGTTGACCTATAACAAAGATCCCAAAATGAAAGAGACTGAAAAAGGAGAGAGGCCATAGCAATAAAATATTATTTTTCAAGGTCTCAATAGTTTCAATATCTACTATATGTAGATTGATCTAGGATTTCTATGTTTCCTTATCATGGTTATAATCATCCTTAAACGTTATTTTTGAGTTGTGGCTTTTAGCACTAAGACTAGTTGTCTTTGTTCCTTATTGATATTGTTTTTAAGTTCATCTCTCTCCTTACCATTCTACAAAGTATCCTTGATCTTCTTTAGCTCTCATTCCATATTTTTAAACCTTTCAAATTTATTTTTTAATTTTTTTCATACCAATTTCTTCAAATTTGAAATCCTTGAACAATTTAATTTTTTGATATCACCCAAAAATAATGGTTAGTAGGTAGAGTTTGACATGGGTAAAATATTTATTAATCAACCATAAAAGTGTTAGATGCATAGGACACCTAAGAGGGGGGTGAATGAGTTGCATATTAAAACATTCAATACCTCATTAACCTTCAAGCCCTTGTCAAAATTTAAACCTTCATTAAATATTAGTAGAATGTAAACATATGAAACAACAATGCAAACACATCCAAACACATAAGAACACCAAATTTACCTAGAAAACCCTAAGTATGGAAAACCACATTGAGGATTACCTCACATATATATGAATAAAAACACTAAATAAAATTAGGGTCACACCCAAGGTCTCACTACCCAAAAAAAGAAGAAATGTTCATTACCAGGTGGCTCACTACCAAGAAGAAAGAAGAATAGAAGAAACTATTATAGGGAGATTCACTATCTTAGAGAAAATGGAAAATCCACCATTACAACTTTGTACCATTTGCAACCTTCAACTTATTTCCTCCAACAACTTCAAGTACATTCAAAATGTAGACACCTTCTGGTCACTACATTCAGAGTAATATGCATTAAAGCTCGCACTCAAATCACCACACTTGATCACATTCACATCATTCACACACCTTACAACATCTCCAATAAATCATATTTAATTTATACCCTCCACAGGCTAAAAAATCTTAATTAGGTTAGCCTTAATGAAATGTATGCACTTCAAACATGCAACACCAAACACTTTCACGATGGAAAAAAGAGAAGGAAGACAACACCTAGGGTTAACTAAGACCAACATATACATCACCACACTACTTAACACATCCACAATCCACGAGGTACCTCCAAAATACCACTAGCATGTCAGGTTGGCCAAACCTAACTAACACTACAATAGACCACATACATACTTTTCTAGGTCATGTAAACCACATAGCAACACTACACAACATCCACACAAAATCCTCAAATATTCCAGCATCATCAAAATATTATTCAATATTACCGCAAGCATCTAAAACAAAGATTACTTTCATTATCTACAAACAAACACATTGGCATAGACATACAACTTACTAACCAACCTTTCTGAAGACCTCAACACCTAAAACATCAAGGGAAGGAAGTTATAGAAAATATAACCATGTTCCTAAATCCACAAGACAAGAAACCTCACTATGGAGAAATAAAGAGCAATCTCATTTCTCCCTAAAAACCTTCCACACAAACAGACAAATTGTCAAACACAAATTTTACTACAGAATGATCCAAAAACTAAAATAATGGATAGAACACCTTTTATCATCATATCCAAACCACACAAGAATATCTTCAACCATGAAGAAATATAAAGCACAACACTGAACACACTTTTTTCATATTGCACACTCTTTAATTTATTTTTCTCAAATGTACTTGGAAATCAAGTGAACCGGCACATTAGCAACACCAACATAATACCATAGCACCTCATCATGACCACAATATCTGCAATACCATAAATCTTTACATATATAATATCTTCTCAACATAACACTAGAGGTTGACATTAGTGACAACACTAAAGAAAACATTGTGCAACACACTCACTATTGACATCACTACAACAATATCCTTGATCATACTAGAGTTTGACAACAATGAAAACACCAACAACATAATTGCAACAATCTCCCTCTGTTTCATTGATGGAAACACTAACTCTTAAAACCATCAAAAACAAAACTGACTCTATATTTAAGCACACTCCCCCTTACCGGGGTACACTTCACTTTCTCCCTTTACCTTTGTTCTTGAAACACCATTCTCTTTGCAATCTCTCCCCCTATCTGAGGAATTATTCAACCATTTCTCTCTCCTTTGAAATCATTATCTCCTTATGTTTTTTCATACTTCACTCTCTCTCCCCTTTTGACATCAATGGAAAACGAAACATCTTTCCCTTTGAAAAAACTTGCATATTTTTTTTTTCTCTCCCTCTTTGACATCTGCATACATCACTTTGACACTACTTGCAAAATTGAAAAGCAACTAATTCATTTCCACTATTCTTATATTTCAATTTTATCTTCCCCTTAGGGGCACAAGATATACTCCATTTGACTATACCACACAAATCACTACTACCTACTTCCTCTAAGAGGTAGCCTTCAACATCAACCCATGGCCAAGAATGTATCTTGAATGCTCACCTAGATAGATGCACCAACTTATGGATCTAATTGAAAGAAGGAGGGGAAATAGCCCCTAACTTCTACCAAATAATTTCAAAAGTGTCTATAGTAAGACCCTTTGTGAAGGTATCTACAACTTGATATTTTGTAAGATCATACTCTAGCTTTACCTCATTCTCTGCAACCTTCTCTCTTAGAAAGTGATATGAGATAGAGATATATTTTCAACTTGAATGCATTATTGAGTTCTTTGAAATATTAATAGCACTCGTATTATCACACAATATATAAATAGGTTCATCATATGATATTCTAATATCCTTTAATGTTTTCTTCATCCATAACACCTATGTACAACATGGTGCTACTACAATATACTCTACCTCTGTAGTAGATAATCACACTAAATTTTTCTTCTTGTTCAACCATGAAACCAATCTACTTCCAATAAAGAAAGCACCTCCACTTGTACTTTTTATATCATCTATACAACCTACCAAATTTGCATCTATATATGCACTCAAGGAGAAATAAATACCTCTAGGATACCATAAACCAAATTCTAGAGTGCCCTTCAAGTATATAAATATCCTCTTAACTTTTGCAACATGTGATTCTCTGGGATCTTCTTGAGTTCTTTCCATAAGACATATTGAATGCATGATATCTATTCTAGTAGCAGTTAGATATAGTAGTCCACCAATCATTGATCTACACTTGCTCTGATCAGCCTTCGAAGATTCATCATTTTTTCTCAACTTACAACTAGTAACCATAGAGGTACACACTAGTTTAGAATCCTTCATTCCAAACTTCTTCAAATTTTCCTTGACATACTTTGACCTTGAAATGAAAATACCATTTTTTGATTGACTAATTTGTAATCCAAGGAAGAAATTCATCTCCCCACATATTGGCATCTCAAACTCTTTATGCATATCCTTTGAAAACCTTTTGAACATACCTTCATTTACTCAAAAGATAATGTCATCCACATATACGACCATAATCAGGATTTGTTCTCCCTCAACTTTGAAGTACATGTTGCTATATGCAATACCTTTTCTAAATCTGTGTTGTAAAAAGTATTTATCTAACTTTGCATACCAATCTCTAGGATCTTGTTTGAGTCCATATAATGCCTTCTTCAACCTACAAACCATATCAACATCTTTTGATAATTGAAATACTTTTTATTTTTCAATGTACACCTCTTCTTCTAACTCACTATTCAAGAATGTAGACTTTACATCCATATGATAAACCTTCAAGTATGTATGTGCTACAAAAGACAAAACCATTCTAATAGCTTCCATGCTTGCCACCAGAGAAAAATTCTCTTCAAAATCTATTACTTCCACTTGTGAGTAGCCCTTACACACAAGTCTATCCTTATTTATAACAAATTTTCCATCCTTAGTTAACTTGTTCCTGAAAACCCACTTAGTTACTATTACATTCTTATTTGTGTAAGGAAACTAAGGTAGTAGAAAAACTTCCTACATTAACCTTGAGAGGAGAATAATGTAAAACTTTTATAGATTTTTAACAGTTACAAAAACTTAGACATAAATAAACACAAATATCATGCTTACCACAACACAATGATTTACATGGGGAAAACGCTTTCGAGAGAAAAATACGACACTCCAAAAGCGGCTCAATATTATTCAAAAATCAAAAGATTATAATATACTTGCACAGAAAGCTTCTCACAGGAGTATCACCAACAAAGATCAAGAGACACCATGACCACTATCAAAATCTCAGAATAAGCCCTCATCTACATACATCCCATCCACTTATAACAAGATTTTTGGAACCTTCTAGAATTAGGGTTTTACAAGGTCATTTTTTATTTGACGTATTAACATAAAAACCTTGACGCATCAGTGGGAAAATACTTTGATGTTTCAGTGGGAAAAAACCTTGATGTGTCAATAGGAAAATACCTTGACATGTATTTTCATGCTCAGTTGCCACCTATTAGCAATAAACCATATATAATTACAAGGTTGAGAGACAAATTCCCAAAAAATCTCCCACTTGTCGAACACCTTACAAGGACAAAGAAGGGTGTCATCATCATCTCTAATTGCTAGGGGCCAAAAGGCCCATAGTATTTGAACACCATTTGAACTTATTTATGCTCACAGGATTAGTTAAAGAATAAAAAATATTCATCAAAGTCTCTACCTTAACCATCTCCACCTTGCCACCTTCGACCATATCTCTAACTAAATGATATTGTACATCAATATGCTTGGTCCTGGCATGAAACATTGGGTTTTTGGCTAGACATATCACACTCTGACTATCACAATAAATTTTCACTGCACCTTGTTTTATTTTTGTTAGGTCTCAAAAATGCAGGTTTGAACCACAAGAGGTTGCCAAGCTCTTGACACATTTTTGGATAATGTACAAGGCCAATTAATGTAATTGAACCTTCTACTCTTTAGGCTTTGTGAAACCTAGGTGGGTGTACTTAATTCAAATGATGCGAACTTAACTATATGATTCCTATTTTCTCAATCTATCCACAATGGCAATTGGGAGTGAAAAGATATAATCCTAATTTGGTATAAATTGTATAAGCAATATCAAGGTGAAAATTAAAATGTTCAGTTAACAAATGTGAAGTTCTGAAATGAATTTAATGAAACTAGATAAATGAAATGGGTGAGACTCGTTCCTTGTTGGGTAAAATGGAGTCAAATGAAATTCTATGATGAATGGATTCTATTTGGCATAAATTCTAATTGTTTTGCATACAAATATTATTTTATAACTTGTATAAACATGCAAGAAAGTGATTGACAAACCCTACTGGAGATAGAATATCAATCCTAATTATATGATTCTTCTTACTGATCCAATTGACACTTCCAAATTATTGTGATTGATCAAAAGGAATTTAATCTTCTTTAAAGACACCAAATAATCACATCATACATGTACAACAAATGTGTATCGACAAATTGAATATATACTTGATATATCAACTTAAATAACTAGGAAACCTTAATTTGGAGACAATCATATAATTGAATAAATTCAACAAACAACTAATACCAAAATGGAACCACCGAATCAATGATCTTTCATTGATTTCCTCAAAATTATGCTTGCAACATAGTCTTTTGCAATGTAAACATTATGGAAACTTTTTACTATCTATCTATCCTATCAACCTATTCTTCTAATTCTCTTTTTCAACCATCATGATTTCAACATAAATATCAATATTATGAAGATGAAACACCTCTTCATAAGATTCTTTTTAAAATAACAACAATAAACATAAAAATTAGGCTCTAGTTAGCCACAAATGAATTATAGTCATATGATCTAGGTAATCATGTCTCCCATGGGTATCAACATCTTCTATCGCATTCCTTGTTGTTATCTCCATGGTTAGCATATTTTCCAGGTGCTCATAGGTATCATCCAAAACAGAGTCCTCATTTTTGGTTGTATCCAAAGCTTTCTACAATACCAACTTACATTCTTCTATCCATTTGTCTCTTTCTTTCTGCTCTCCTTCTTCTTTGAATAACATAGGAACTCCTTTTGCAACATCAACTAATTCCTTTGCATCTTCTTGAAGTTCATCATGATATTTCTTGTGCTTTTTCTGAAGATATTCAACATCTGATATGATTTTACTATCAAGAGGATCTTTACTTTGAGCTTCTTGGATTCTTTCCTGGATTTAGTCATTAACTCTTTTATGTTCTTTGATTGCAATCTGGCTTTAGGAATAGGTGCCCCTTATTTTATTCATCCAAATGATAAAATTAGCATTCCTTTTCTGCAATACCATAAAGAGTTCCTCATACCTCACCTTAGCAGAGTGTACTTTCTCTTGTCTTCCTTAAGAACTTTCTCCCTATGTCAATAATATAGCATCCTTTAGAAATTCATTTTCTCTTAATACTGTTTTATTACTTTTTTTGTACATGTCCCTTTCTCTTATCAACATTTGAATATGTGCTTTGTTTAACTTGGCCACATTGATGCCAATATCCATAGTAGCTATATGATCAGCTTCACCTACATTTAGTGTCATCACATGTCCAAATTACTTTTCTGTGTCAATGATCACATATTTCTTATGTGGAGGATACCAAGCCCAAATCATGAGAGAGTTCTCATCTACATTGAATTTGGATCTAGTATACACTTTTGTAACCCCTTCAGGGTTGAGTTTGTGAGTAGTATTGTTGTTGTGCAAGAAACCGTCATAGACAAGAGTTGAGTTTACATCAAAATCAGGAAAGATCATTACACCAAACTCCTCTAACAATTTTCTTCCCTTTTCTGGGTCAAATTCCTGATTTCATTATCCACATATTTCCTCAATGTATTCAATAACTCAGTTTCATTATTAGGTGTGATTCTTGTGATATAATTTCTTATCTCTTTCCCCTTTTTTTTGTACAACAAAGACCAAAATTCAGATGGCCTTATAAATTCATTGTCAAAGACAAATGATCTATAAGCGAGTTACCCGATGTGTACATCAAAGTTTTCATCAGCTTCCTATTCTTTGTTGGAGGGTTGATATTTTTCAATTCTGGTTTTGGAAATCCTATCATCATGACTTTGATGTTCCCCTCCATTAGTGGCCTCATCACTCCCAGAGGATAACATTTATTCCTCTTTTATTTCTCTTAGTTGTTGTTCAATTCTTCTATTATATTCATCAATGGCCAATTCGGCCTCCCTTTCCTTGATGTTTCTGATTATTTCATCCTTTTGGTAAGGTATGTGTACATATCCACCCAAATTCACTTTATTTTTGGCAGCATCGATGTATCCTTTTGGATCAAACCCTTTCCGTGGCGTAGCCCTTTTCAAGTTGAACTGTGACATTTTCTCTAAAATCTGATCATATCCTTCCTTTGGCAACACAGTGAAATCCTCAAAACATAAAGTACTTGACATAAAAGACTATTTTTCATAGGCACTTAAGTTCATCACACTTGAATAGTTCATTTTCCTAACAATTTCCAAATATGCAACTCTATTTGGAACTATTTTTGGTAAGAGGAAAGGTGTATCCTCAAAACCATACACCCTGATCATAGTAGCATCAATATAACAATACCAGTCACCCCAATTATGTTCAACAATTGGAAGTCCACCAAAATATCTAGTTCTTAGAAATATTTTGATATTATCACTTAAGGAACACTCGTAGGGTTGATTGAAAAACATATACAATGTTTTTACAAAATGCTCCTAAAAAAGCACATAGCTAGAATTCAGAAATCTGATGTCCCAAATAGCAGTCCATAGTTGCACCAACAAAAGTTGGCCATCCTTATCATACTATGTAATTTTCAATTCTTCAGGCCACATCATCATTTCCTAGCCGTAGTACAATATCAGGTGCATAAGAATGGAATATTGCCTGAAATGAAATGTGGGTGATTCATTTTTGATAGCCTGCAATCCCAAGTCGATTTCCTTGGCAATGTGAGCAGTATAATCAAATGGTCTAGAATTATGGCACTGAAAATATACCCTAATTACCATTGGTCCAATTGACATGAATTTAGGAGCCTCAAATCCTAACACTTGACATACAAGGAGGTAGGTATACTTCAAGTAAGGTTCGAATATATCAACATGCAAAGGTGGTCCATCATCATCTTCAAGTGGGGTGAGGTTCCCATCTTTTCTGGGTTTATGCAGTGGCAATCTCCATCCTTTGTAGGTTGTGTCCATCCTCAAATATTCCCTCTCCAAGTCTTCATACACATTTGGTCCATCACACAAGCCACTTAGGTTAAAGACTTTTGAAATTGCAGCCTTAGACACATATATGAATGGTTTTCCTTGTAAGTCACAGATAGCCTTTAGGTCAGGGTTGTAATGTTTGGCCAATAATTTCATCAACTCGACATTCAAAAACACATTGGGAACAGTCAATTTCCCTAAATCAAGGTTCCATGGGTTGCACACAGGTTCGAACCTTTTTCTTCGATGGTAATGGAATAGAAAAAATTCATACCCTCTGATAGAAGTCCAAGTATCTCCTATATATTTACATTTGTCCTCAAATTTTTCTACCTCAACCCAGAGCCAAGAAATTGATCAATGAGGTCCTGGTTGAACTTCCTCTCTATTGGTTTTGGGTCATCGCTTGTTTCAGTTCTTTGTTTTTTGTTTTTGCTTTTACTACTTTCACCCTATTGCTTTCTACCTTTGGTTTTTTTAGAACTAGGGCCCTCCATTTTAATAATTTAAATCAAAATATTATAATTGTAGAGGATTTTTTATGAACTTACTTATGAATTGTCGATTTCACTATGCCTCTTGAATTCTACTTAGACTCTCGTGCTCGCTCGCTGCAATTCCTCATAATTCCTTTTGTTTTCAATTTCTTGTGTGATCATGAATTTCTTATGGAGTTCCTTTGTGTGGCCATTAATTTCATCCTCTATAATTGAATACAATGGTCTTCTCAAAATTCAAATTGTCAGAGTGATGGAAAAATATTTCATCAGTGAGACCCCTTTCATCTTAGGCCGAATTAAGTTTCTTATTTGGTGCCATCTTCGTTTATACACTTTTGATCAATCTCTAAGACATAACTGAATATATCTTCGATTGTAAATATCATTTTAGTTTCCTCTCTTGATTGTCAAGACTATTTGATGTTTTCATTGATGTTGTGTGACAACCCTTTTTTTTCCTTCAACTCATATTACGTCGAAGAGAAGATTGAAAATTCCTACCGATGTGTAGATGATTCAGTTCTTCATCACCTTACATCTTACCGAAGAGTATAAGCATTTCATTTGCCACCATCGGGCTGACATAATCCCTCACTAGGAGTTTGAGATGTTCTGCCAATGTGCTTTAGTCTTCTTGATGTGCTTTCTTTTACCACTTTATCAATTTGGGAATTATCGGCAAGACTCTCCCTGAAATTAGTTTCATCGATGAGACTCTCTTCATCAGAGAGACTTAATAGTTTCATGTCAATCCTTTATGTCTCACTGATATGTCTCTTTCCTTTACTTGGTTCATTTAGTTGAATCGGTGAGACCTTCCCTGATACCTTCACCATCGGTCTGACTTATGAGATCAGTGGGATTCAAGAGTTTTGAGCCGAAGATGCTTGTCTCCCCGATATAACAATATTTTGACTTTATCAATAGGAGTATGTATGTCTCTCATCGATGGGATTTCTATCGATGTGACTTTTAATCTTGGTATGTTTTCAAAGGATTCACTTCAACCATTTTGATTACACTGATGAACTCTTATCGATAGGATGATAAGATATGTCTTACCAATCATGCAACTTTGTGATCACATGGATCATTAGATCGTTGTGACCTAACTCATGTCTCGCCGATTTGTAGAAAATGTTCAAATGAGGAATCTTTGATGCATTGATTGGGGATATATGTGTATGATGCCTCCAATAGAAGGAAATTATCCATGATAAGAGAAGCAACTCTACTATATTATGCATGACATGGTAATGGTGTTGAATGATGAAATGACAAATGGAAATGAAGAAATATAACAAAAGCTTGAACACATAGCTCAATTTCCTTTTGCTATGACCAGGGGAAAATTTGTATGCATGATGTCATTTTTGTGGGACTATGGAATGGATTTTATCATACTAATCCCATTGATTTTATTTACCTTGATAGTGATGAGAAGAAAATTCCTGTGGGGGTTAGGGAAAAGTATTTGGAAGATAGTTAAAATATGAGAAATTTTATGGTTCCAACAATTCCAATATCTGAACATGGTCTCTTAAACCAAATGGATTCTTTACAAGCATGAGTAGCTACCATATACTCTACTTCAGTAGTGGAAAAATCAACCACAACCTATCACTTACTCATCCAACTAATTAAACCACTAAATAAAGTAAACACATAAGAACTAGTGGATCTTCTACTATCAACATCACCTGCCCAGTCTAAATCCACATAACCATTAATATCAAGGGAAATATTATCTTTAGTCATACTACTATGATAACATAAGGAATAATATAATGTACCACACAAATATCTAAAGACTCTTTTAACTACATCCTATTGAACTTTACTAGGATTAGACATATATCTAGAAAGAACTCCCACTGCTTGGGAAATTTCTGGTCTAGTACAAACCATAGCATGCATCAAACTTCCAACTACACTCTAGTAAGGCACTATTCTCATGTCTTCCATCTCTGATGGAGACGTTAGACAATCTAAAGTAGATAAATTTGTTCCAACTAAAACAAGAACACACAATGGTCTACAATCCTGCATAACAAATCTCTATAAAATTGAGTTGGCATACTTGCTTTGGCCAAGCCATAAATTTTTGTTCACTCTATCTCTTTTAATTTTCATCCCAAGAATATGTTTCATTGTACCAAGATCTTTCATTTCAAATTTAGCAGCAAGTTGAGATTTTAGTTCTAAAATCATACCTTTCCATCTACAAATAAATAACAAATCATCAACATATAATGAAATAAATAGGAAATAATCACCATCAGTTTTATAATAAACACAATGATCTAATTTAGAATGCTCAAATCCAAAACTCAACACATATGTATCAAATTTTTGGTACGACATCCAAGGACTTTGTTTAATCCATACAATTGTTTCTTTAATTTGAAAACCAACTTACTTTTACCTTTCACCATGTAGTGCTCTGGTTGTGTCATATAAATATCATCCTTTAAATCACCATGAAGGAAAGCAGTTTTCACATCCATATTATCAACCTCTAAATCATAAGAAGCAACAATAGAAATAAAAAATTTAATGGATTTCATTTTTACAACAGGAGAAAATATCTCACCCTAATCAACACCCTCAACTTGAGAGTAACCCTTCGCAACCAACCTTGCTTTGTACTTCTCAATACCTCCATTTGAACCAGTCTTTTCTTAAACACCCATTTACAACCAACATGTTTTCATCCTTCAGGAAATGGTACAAGATCCCATGCATCATTCTTTTTCAAAGATGTCACTTCTCCATCCATAGTAATCTTCTAGGATTCTGCATCATTCATACCTAGTGCATCTTCTATAGATTTGGGTTCATCCATGTTTTTATTTGAAGCAAAAATACATCTCCAATCATCAAGTTAATACCTTTCAAGTGGTTTTCTATGCCTTTTAGACCTATGAAAAATCTAAGTTGGAGGTTCTTCCTCCTCTTTTGAAGACCTGGAGCTAGATGAGCTCCCCTCAACTTCTTGTCTATCCTTGGGCCTCGACTCGAATTTCTCAGGTGTAGAAGGAAATTGAATCACATCTTCTTGTTTACTTTTTTATGGCTGCAATGTAGCAGACGAAGGCTTAGTTTCTCTAAAACTAACACTTCTAATATGTATTACCTTCTGTGCAACAAGATCCCAAAGCTTGTATCTTTTCACACCATAACTATATCCGATGAAGATACATTTCACATCCTATTTCTCCAATTTTTTTCACTTCTCCTTTGACACATATGCATATGCCTCACAAGTAAAAACTCTATGATTGTCTTAATGAAGGATTGCAATCCAACCATGCCTCTATATACATCTTATCAACAAGAGATGATGTAGGGGACCTATTAATCAGGTAATAGGCAATGGGAACAAATTCAGCACAAAACCTTTGTTCTAGGCCAACACCACTCAACATACTCCTAGCCTTCTCCATTTGTGTCATGTTCATTCTTTTTGCAACTCCATTATGTTGTGGAGAATACAGATTTTTCTTCTATCTATGAATATGACAATCTATACAAAATCATTAGAGAAAAATTCATCACCATTATTAGTTCTCAAATATTCTATTTTCTTTCTAGTTTGCAATTCAACCATTGCTTTAAATTCTTTAAATCAATTGTAAACTTGATATTTACTCTTTACAAAATATATATATTCCTTCTACTATAATCATCAATAAATGAAACATAATATGTGGATTTACCAATTGAAGGAACATCTACAGAACCAAATACATTAGAATGAATAAGATCCAATACACCACAAGATTTATGGGAACTCGAGTAAAACTGAACATGGTTTTGTTTTCCTTTAATGCAATGCTCACAGAAATAGAATTCAAGATTACAATCAGACAAACCTTCAACAAGGTTTTTATTTTTCAAGGTCCTTAGACCCTTTTCTCCAATGTGGCCAAGTCTTTGGTGCCATAACATAGTTTTCTCTGTAGGTAATTTTTTCTCAAAAGAAAGAGCACCCTTGGGTACCCAAAAGCCATGACCATCTGTAGAATGTGAAACCCTCACTTCTTCTACATACTTTCTTTTTACAGAAGTAGTATTACACTCAACATTGCATGCATCAAGCTTATACAATGTCCCATGTCTGACACCTCTATTAGTCACCATAGCACCTCTAACCATCTTGCATCCCACATTAGAAAATACTACCTGCACTCATAGATAACAAATTTTGCGCTAATTTAGGGATATACAACAAACTGAAAAAAATTAAACTTGATAATTTGTAACTAACAACAAGAGTGGGTGCTCTAGAATTTAAAATAAACAAAACTTAAAGATTGCAAACATAAAACTATGACTTGCAGGAACAATTGACAAAGCTCAACACACAAATAACATTCATCCAAATTTATCATGCACAAAATAAAAGTAACAGAATTGAAAATAAAAATACTTATCTATATACTCTACAAGATCCCTCGAGTGGCTAACTCTCGGGCTTTCCTACACATAACTCAGATCACTTGTACTTTTGCATCTTCAAAATGAATCCATCCATGATACTTTCATTACTTAGAACTATTGACTTAGAATATGATTGGAAATATTTATTTATTCATATCATAAAAGTTTAAAATAAAAGACATAGTTGAATAGTGTTTAAAGCTTATCATATAATCATATCAGTATCACGTATGCATTGTTTTTGGTGGTAACATATATATACTAAACTGCTAACAAAATGTTAAATTTCAGATGATGGAAGATCACCATTGAAAAAGTCTTTTAATATAATTTCAACTAACCAGCTAACTAAGGTCCATAACATAAAACATATTAAAGGCTCGAAGTGGAGCAATAATTTTTTTAAATAGATATTTAATAGAAAGCATTAAAAGGACTTGTTCCACTATGCATGCCTGAATTTTTGATGCCTAGAATTTTGGCACTCTATCTTCAACTGCCTAAAGTCCACTTAAAGTCCACTCGGTCATGCATAATTTCATGTACAATCAATTAAAGCTATACCATTATATTAGCATTAGTCTGCTAATTTCAATCGATTTAGGAAATAATGATTTATACATTTTCTACAAAAAGAAAATAATTGTTAATCCTAAAAATAAACAATTGGCAGGGCTAAAGTGATTGGTAAGAACAACAAAGGGTTTTTAGCTTATTATAATTATCAGGTTATTTATACCTCATCACTCTCCCCTTCCTAAGCCTGAGCAGGTCCTCCTTCTCTCTAATGTGTCCTCTATCTTTCCACATCCTTGTTCCTATTTAGTTCATCGTATTTGGAACTGAGGTCATATGGATCCTTTGCTTCTCTATCCCAATCACTAGGACTTAAAAACACCATTTTTGTATCTAACCCTTACTCTCCACGAATGCAAATCCTCAGGATTCTTCTCTATAATGAAAAGTGTTATAGGGGGTGGCTAAAGAAGCAATGGAGTCTTATACCTCATTCCTATCCATTTAGTTTTAAGTTGTTGTAGTATCTCTGCTAATGCCTCGACCCTTCTATAGGACCACCTCATATTGGTATGTGAGATCACCTCCCTCCTTTTAAGATACATAGGAAGAGGAGTGTATTGCTCCTCACAGGAACTCCATGCTTTTTCTATAAATCTTGGCCCCTAGAATTTGAAATTCTCATAAAAAATCCAAAGATTATCATTATATTTGCTTCTCACAGCTTCATAGCTCTTAATGCCTTGGAATCGAGCTTTAAAGACAAAGAGTTTTCTATTAGGGTATCTCATCTAAAGTCCCACAATCCTTTCTTCCTACAAATACTCTTTGGTCCTTTCCTGCCATTGAATCTGATTTTGCATGGTTGACATGAGTGCTCTGAGATGTACTTCCTCAATAAAGAGGTTAACAAAGAAATTAGTATGTCTCTCTAAAAATAGATTATGTACAAATAGTTCACAGAGAAATTTTTGTTGAATAGGTGTTGCCTCTTTAAATTCTTTAAAAATTCCTCATCATCTAGATCATGAGGCAAATTGCAAGAAATTCTTAACAATTGCTCATTCAAAAATGTAGAATACAACCCCTATGGTTTCCTACAGGCTAATAACAACTCCCCAATTTGGCATGCATCAATTTTAGCTTGATAGCCTATCATATGATTCTTTTAATAACACTATTTCCTTTCTAAGTCTAGCATTCTTTGCCCCTTCTTGTCTCGGGAAATAACATCTCTCCATCCATTTTGTCAATATTAGGGGAATGTGGAATTGAAACCACTCCATTTTGGTTGGCTCAATCTATATTTCATTTGATTCCATTTTTGGCTTTATCTTAATTTCTTGCAAATCTTGTTCTAGTTCAACCATTTTACTCAAAGCTACATTGAGTTCATCTTTCTAGTTTTCTTATTTTTCTACAAATGATTGGAGAGTTTGCACTAGATTGTCAGTTAAACCTTTAATTTTTTTTGTCTTTTTCAGAAAAATTTGTCAAATACTATTTACCTTCCTCATTACTTTGTTGCACCTAAAATTGCAAATCTCCAATAATTTTATGTTTTTTTCTCTAATTGAGCCTTCAAAGCTATCATTTCTTGATCTCTTTTCTTCAAAATTGAAGTTTGTACATCTATTTACTCCTATTGTTGATTTATTTGTTCTTCATTTTTCTATAAGTTAAACCTTAACTAAATAATTTTTATTTTTATTTTTATTTTTATTGTTGATTTATTATGTTTTTATGTTATCAAAAATTTCAATTTATACATTAGAATAGAGAGGAGAAATGAAATATTCTACATTATAATCAATCACATTTTATTTATCATGTACCTCTAGTGGGTTTGGTTCTATATCACTACCAATTGGGAAAGATAATTTTTCACTTAGCTGAGTCATATCACCTCATTGTGTTTCCATTGGCTAGTGAAAAGGAGAAAATGATTCCAGAGGCTCATCCTCAATAAGTACAACATTTGGTAGTTGTTCTCTTATTTCTTCTTGTCTTGTTACAAGTGAGACATTTTCCTTTCTAGATTCACCTAGCTGGGTTGTTTCTATAGATGGTTGGGCCTCTTTTTCACATAATTTTGCTTTAGTTTCTTGGGGTTGCCTATTTTGTCATTTCTTCTTAGGGATATGTGGTTGATCAAAAGCTACAACACAACTAATCTTAGAATACAATCACTTTCTTCTTCTTAAAGGGGAAGGCCTATATTCTTCTATTTTAGGTTCCCTTCCCTTTTTATGGGGATGGGCATTCTCGTCTTCCAACTTTTCTATGTCCATATTCTCCTATTTTTCGGAGCCTCTGATACATTTTGTGAACTTGGTATTTCATGAGGGTCTGAAGGGTTTATTGGATTTTTCGATGCCTCATTGTTAGGAGCCCTTCCAACATTTTGAGGTTCAAAAGAAGGTTCTTCCAAATTTTGAGCTGCCAGACTAGATGGCTCTCCTTACTCTAAATATCTTGTGGGCACAAGGTTCTCAAATTTCTAAAGAATTTTTTTGCATTTTTTTTTCATTCTTCCTTTCTTCAAGAAATTCTATTTACAAATTAAATGTATGAGGTTGTGATGTTTTAGTGGACCCAATCCAATTTTAAACTTTTCAATCATATTAACAATAGAATCACTAAGAAAAGTAGGAAGGTTGACTTTGAATTCAGGACTTTCGATGTCATGGCACAAATGAGTCAATAATCGAAAAGGGGGACCAACAATTATGGAACATTTCCCTTCACATGTGAAATACTTGATTATCCAGGTAATTGTTTCTCTCCATGGCTCTGGAATTGACATTCATTGAAACCCTTTGTTTTTCCCTCAAGTATTTATAACTAATAAAGGTTGAGGTTCCCCTTCCCTACTAAAAATCTCTACCATTTTCTAATAGGAAATATTTGTAGTTTCTGATAAATTTACACCCTCATTTCTAATACCAAATAAATGAGAAATGACTCACGATTTTACCTTGAATTTATTCCCATCCACTATTGATTGTCCATCTGAGATTTTTTTTCTAAATTCTTTAACCAGCTGCTCATTGTGCCCTTCAAACTTCTTCATAAACTCCAACCACCCAACCCTCTGAAATAGTTCCAAAATTTTACTTAGTGCCAATAACTTGTCTGTGGAAGTTGGCTCTAATTTTCACTTAGCTCCTCCCATGTTGTCCCTTGTGATTTTGCTTTGTTTTTGTTGAATGTCCTGATGTTCAAAAGATGAAAAAATGTTTAAACAAAACTATGAAACAGATTAAAGAGAATTTAATATTTTCAACCACTCGTACTTTGACATGAATTAATTATGGCATTTAGCTTTGTTGTACTGAAATCATTACTTTGCATGGAAAAGAGCACATGAATTATCATATCTTAAGAGAGAGTACAATTTGCACAATTTACTAAGTTTGGAGAGGGGGGTGGTACGTGCCAATTTATATATTTTTATTCACAATAAGTACCTACTGAAATTAAAATTTGTACATACCTTACGTCTCATCATCGATTTGAAAATCGCTTACCTTTTCTAATGTAATTGTATAATCGGATGGGATGGCGAGGGTGATAATGAATTTATTATGAATGAAGATGGAATGACTAATTAATGTTGTAATTATTATGATGGGAAGTAGCCATAATAATTTTGATTTATTATGATAAGAGGTGGCAATGTAGGGCATGGATTTCGAAGGTGATGAAAAAAATTAATGATGAGCATGTGTATGACGTTGGAAATATCAGAGCATTTGGAAAAGAAGGGAATTTTAAAAAGTCTGGAGCATTGCTAGAAGATGCGGTTGGGATGAAGAACAAAAAGTATAGAGCATCACTAGAAGAAGTAGTCATAATGAAAAAGTGAAGTAGCAAGATTCTAGAGCATCACTAGGAGGTGCAGCCAGAGTGAAGAAGAAAATTCCAGAGCATCACTAAAAGATGCCGCCATAATGCACCAACGAAGTTTCAGAGCGTCATTGGAAGATGTCATCAGAATGTGAGAGTGAAGTTTTAGAGCATCTCTGAGAGATGTAGCTGGAAGTAGCAACAAATTTTTTGGAGCATTGTTGAAAGATGCAGCTGGAAGTAGCAACAAAAATTTTGGAGCATCACCGAAAGATGCAACCGGAATGAAGAAGTGAAATTTCTGGAGCATCACCAAAAGATGCCACCGGAAAGAAGAAGAAAAATTTCTAGAGCATCACCAAAAGATGTAGCCAAAATGCAAGAAGAAAATTTTCGGAGCATTGCCAAAAGATGCAGCCAAAAGAAGGAAGTGGAATGAAGCACTTTGATCTTTAACACTTTTCAGAGCATCATTGAGAGATGCACCAGACTGTAGGAATAAAACAGGGACTGACACTAGTCAGGTGTGCAATTTTTGGAGCATCGTAGAAATTGAGCTAACAAGTTTTGGAGCATTACAATAAGATGCGCTATAATTTGTATTTGATTAAAAATGATGTCTAGCAAGACAAAAACCAAATTTAGCCAAGTCCAAAAGATCAAAAATTCAAGACAAATGCCTCGAAGTAATTACAAATACATACATATGCAAGGTTTTTTTTTAATTTTTAATTTTTAATTTATTTTTATTTTTAATTGGCCTCAAAATATGAAGACTACATTGGCTCTGGCATAGCAGAGTCAATGCATTGGATTTCTCCTTATATTTCTACCATTCTCGTAAATTCTTCTTTATTGAAAGGTTTGTGGTAGATGCGTAATCGATGACCATTGACTAGGAGAGTTTGAGTGTCATCATCAATGGGCTTGAGATGCATTGATCCATTTTGAAATACTTCAAAAATTTCATATGGAGCTAGCCAAACAGTCCTCAATTTCTCTTAGTGATCTTTATATCGGGAATCAAATAACCACGCCCAATCCCCGTTATGGAACTCTCTTTCCTTTATGTGGTTATCATGTCGGGCCTTCTGTTGTTGTTGAACTAGCTCAATTTGGTGGACAACATCTAAATGGAGTTCATCCAGTTCACTAAGTTGTAGGACTCTTTCAACCTGGGCTTGTTTGAAATCTAAGCCTAACTCCATTGTTGTTCTTGGGGTTTAAAGTTCAAATTCAAGGGGTAGAAGAGGTTTCTTCCCAAAAACTAACTCGTATGGATTGAAACAAGTGGTTGATTTCCAAGTTGTATTATACACCCAAATGACTTCAGGTAATTTTCTAGCCCAGTATTTTCTCCTTGATGAAACTATTTTTGTTAAAATTTTATCTAGCTCCTTGTTAGTGAATTCTACTTGACCATTTTCTTGTGGGTGATAGTTTGATGAATTCTTATGGCTTACCTAGAAATGATCAATAAGGGATAACATAAATTTAAACATAAATTGGGGTCCTTGATCTGTGATCATTTTTCTAGGGCTCCAAATTTGAGAAAAATATTGTTATACGGGAAGTCAGCAACTTGTTCTTCCCTAGCGACTTGTAAAGCTTGAACTTTTACCCATTTAGTTATATAGTTGGTATAGAACAAAATGTACTCTTTCCCTTTTGAAGGGGGGTCTATAGGACAAATAAAATCCAATCCCAACCTTTTAAATGGTTCAAGAACTACCCAGGGTTGCAGAGGCATTTCATTGGATGTAGTGGGTCTCCCTACTTTTTGGCATTCATTGTAGTGGTGAATATATTTTTTTACATCTTTATGCATAGAGGACCAATAATATCCCACACCCAAAATCTTATGGGACATCCTCTTGGAAGAATAATGGCCTCTAGAGGGGTCATTAGGACAAGCTCTAAGCATGTTATATGTTTCATCTACTCTGACACAATGTCATAAAACCATATTGGGACCACATCTAAATAATATTCTATTAATCCATTTGAATGGAGCGCTTTCTCAAACGATGCGTTTCTTTTGTTTTGACATAAAATCTGGTGGAAATTCTAAAGTGGCCAATTAGTTGGCGATGTTAGCGAACTAAGGATTTTTAACAAAGATGGAAAATAGATTTTCATTTGGGAATTCATCTAGGAAAAGAGCACAATTTCCATTGTCTTGTTTGATCTGGGATAAGAAATCTACAACTACGTTGAACCTCCTTGGTTTGTCAATAATGGTCACGTTGAATTCTTGTAGAAGCAATAACCACTTGATTATCCTTCTATTTACTATTGGAAAGAGACACTGCACAAGTCATCTGGTGTTTTCATTGATGGCAACCCTAGTTAGTAATCCTATCCAGATCTTTGTAATTGCTTATACTAAAAGTTAGATTGAATAAATGTATTATCTTTCAAAGCTAAAAGAGGGTATCCAACAGAGTTGTGTATATTGGCTCTTACATAATTTCTTGTTATAATTTTGTGTTGTGAATCTCAAGGAAGGTCATATGATTTATGAACTATCTTATTTTTGAATCATCAGGGTTCGCATTGATTGGTGTCCAAGTTAGAAGATCCAATGTACTAATTTTCAGTCTAACAGTGTAGAAAGGCCGACTAGATGCGTATAGTGTGTTGTGGATCTTCGAGACATAATTATTTAAGGTGTTTCATGTTTGAGACGTGTTGTTTTAGATCCTTACTATGTTTTGGATGATATTGGTTGATTCACATTGATAATTTTCTATGGATTCAGCCAGTAGTTTGTGCATGTTTCTTATTTTGTTAAAGCTAACATGCAGTTGTTCTAATCTCATGGAAAATATATATAATAAATTTGTACATATCATTTTGATATGTGTTGTGATGTGATGCAAGAGTTAGAAGGAATATAGATTGATTGTGCACAATTTCATTTGATCAGAACAAAGATTGGTGAGCTAAATTAAAGAAGACAGAGTTTCAAGAGCAGAATCAGATAGAATGTGAAGAATGTGAATAATGTGCTTAATCAGAACTATAATCAAGCATTAGTAGATGCTATTTCATAGTTCATCTACTCCACTTGAATTATGGATGTGATTATAAGACAATGAGTCTTCTTTTGGGAATAATTCCTTTTGTAATTGAGCAGTGTTCCTGAATGCATGTGCATTCCAATTGTAAACACTTATATTCAGTATACTCAAATTTTGGATTAACCTCCACCATGGTTTTTGTTGTTTGGTGTTTCTACACAGCAACAAATTCAAATAGAATAAAAGTTTTCCTATCTCTCTTGAAAGGTTGATCTCTATGAACAAAGAGATAACCCCAAGGTCTCTCAGGTGTCAGGTCATGATAGTGCAGTAGAACAAACTCAGTGATAAACTATGAAAATGCTGGTAATCACAAGGGGCCTTACGTACAAATGTTGGGAACTCTAAACTCATCAAATTTTAATATATGGTGATGCTTTAATTTCTAGTTTTAACCGAATAATAAAGAAACAACAAAAGATGAGGGTTTCAGAAGTCCTAATGCTAACATTACTTCTAAGATTAACCATGAAAATGATGAAATATTTGGAATGGACCAATCCCTTTAACTAGTTTCTAGTCGACTCGGGCTATACCTACAATCTTGCAGAAAATAGTGCAATCTTCAAAGGTGTTAAAGATTTTTAGACTGTAGGCATTCATTCAATAAGACTGGATGAATATGTACAGTTGAACTAAGCACATAAATATGAGGTACAGGTTAACCTTGCACAACATTCCCACAATCAAGAAGCTACCCAAAGTATGAACCAGGGATTGCTACAACACTTCAAGCATTAATTCACAAGCACTACTAACTAAACCTAAGATATATTTAAACATTTCCAAGCGATTCAAAAGATAGAACAAGAACCATGCGAGATTATTCAATGCAAGAGAAGGCACTAGTCATAACACAATGTCTGCTCTTTGTATTAAATCATCACGTTTGCAAAAATTCCAATTTGTTACAACACTTGCTAGAAATGTACAAACTAACTTCTAATCTTCTAACATATTGCTCTACTGGTAAATCTACTGCTTACAAGTCTTCTGGCTTAGTCAACCAATCTGAACCAACTAATCTATGAAATCCACCCAACCTAGCAAATGAGGCCAAAGGCCATACTTATAGAAGCATGCTCATGTGAGCTAGAGCTAGGGTTACAAAGAAGGTTGGCCACCAACCAAATTGGCCCTGACAGCTAGCAATAGCTCGCCGTCCAATAATGAATGCAACAAGAGCCCCCTTAGATCAATCTAGGATTGCACAAAGCCAGGGTACAACACCTCGAGCCATGCCCACCATTAATGCTCCACCCACGCAAGCATCAACGCGTGTGAACACCAACATGAATACAAGTCACTGATCAGATCCGAGCTGGGAAATTGAATGACCTAGATCGAGCCACACTAGGTTGAATCCATCATGTCATGTTTTCCCACCATTAATGGCCTCTAAAAGCATCAACATTGCCTACAAGAATGGGTTTCATCTGACAACAGCCGCAAAGTACTTGAGTACACCTGTAGATCCCGCCAAATCTTCAAAGTACACCCATTCCTCCATCGACCCCAACAAAAACCACTAGATCGATCTAACCTACATTCAAATGGGCCACCATTAATGCTCAATACATCATCAAAATCCAAGTCTATCCATAGAATTCCCAAGGCAAGAAAATCATGCACAAAACCAGGTGGAAGTGGAACCAAAGATAGGTGGAGATAGAGCCACAAGCAAAACAGGAACAAAGACACAAAATAGGTAGAGGCAAAATGAGAACGGGAGAAAAATAGGTGGAGGTGGAATGGGAATGAGAGGAAAATAGGAAGAGGTGGAAACAAAAACAGAAGGAAAATAGGCGGCGGTAGAAGCATAAACGGAAGGAAAACATATGGAGGTGGAAACAGAAATGAAAGGAAAACAGGCGGAAGCTGAAACAGAAATGGAAGGAAAACAGGTGGAGGCAGAAACAAAAATGAAAGGAAAATAGGTGATGCAGAAACAGAAATGGAAGGAAAACAGGTGGAGGCAGAAACAAAAATGGAAGGAAAATAGGTAGAGGTGGAATGGGAACATGAACCAAAATGTGAACTTTGGCAAAGTTCAAAGTTAAGTTCCATCCCAGTTCCATCTCTGAAAAAGTGACATAAAAGAAAACCAAGCAAAACCTAAGGGACGAAACCAACCTTTAGGCCAAAAACAGGCAAAGCAACGAAGAAAACGAGAAGGAGAGAAGCGGGGCCTGAGTGGAAACCTGAACGGGAACCGAACCGTGAACTTCAACAAAGTTCAAAGTTAAGTTCCACCTCTAACAAAAGGAAAGAAAAGAAAACCTAAGGGAGGAAAGTGACCCTTAAGAAAAAACAAACAAAATGAAGAGGAAAGCAAAAGAGCGGGAAGCAAAGTTGAAACGGGAATGGGAACCAAACCGTGAACTTCGCCAAAGTTCAAAGTTAAGTTCCATCCCGATTCCGCCTTTAGTAGAAGAAAAGGAAAAGGAAAACAAAGGAAAATGTAAGGGAGGAAACTAACCCTTAGGACCCAAACAAAAACACCAAGGGGAAAAAAAGAAGACAAAAGAGGACCACCCCAGAGAGGTCATCTATGAGACTCCAAAACCACTAGGAAATCAACACAAAGGCACCCACAACCAAGGCAAGCACCAAAGACAAAAAACCCAATATTTTAAAAGATAAGCACAAAAGAAGGGGCAAACCACATAAATGAGCCAAAATGGTAGGCCAAGAGAGGGTCCCTACTTTCAATGCGGCGTGTGTGCAAAACTGCACAACAAATGGTGACTCTGCTAGGGAAATGCTCTAGAGCATTTTGATGACAAACTAGAATCAAGAACTCAAAATATCTAGTTCCAATCCAAGCATCAGGTTACCACGAGACAAGGTTTCAGAAATCACCAACAAGCCAACCTTTCCTATACCAGGGTCAAAGTGTGTGCATATCGATTTATTTCCCTTTCCTAAGTTGCAACAAGGACCAAACTCAGTCTAATAGGGCTACATAAGGATTCTAACTCCAAAAGAAACTTGGATAGAGCCTCACTGCCAGTCAGGCATCCATAGCCCCAGTGAGGTTATCACTATGATCCTCCCCAACATAGCTCTACTACCAGCCAAGCATCCATAGCCCCGGTAGAGATACTAGGATACTCTTGAAAAGGTGAACATTTCTTTTGATTTTCAATATTTTCTTTTGTTTTCTTGTGATATTCTCTTTTGAGATTTGCTTTTAAAGCTTTACTTTTCACCTTGCAGGAAATGAATCCCACACTCAAGGATGAGAACCACAATGGCACTAGAGCAAAATTTAAGATTTTTTACCCAGTCAGACCTCCTGAAGACCAAATACAACCTTGGAATTATTAAGATTTGTGTGATAATATAAGACCCAAATACATTCCAGAATTTAACTTAGTCAAGTGAAACTAATTCCCAACCCATGCATCATCAAATGAAGGAAATCTACCAATTTGAATGACTCTGAAAAGATGATAAGAGTTTGTAAAAGAAATCCCAGAGCAGACCCAGACAAGCAGCTACTTGTATAGATGCAACAAGCCCAGAGGAAAGTAGGACAACCCCAAAGCAATAGCAGAGTAGCATGAAAAACCAACACAAGCAGACCAAAGCAAACCAAAATAAGAGCAACAGACAAATAGAGAAAACCAAAAGAAACCCAAACCAAAAGTAGAAAAAAAATAGTAGAAAGGAAACCTAATCTACTTATGTACAACGAAAGAGCTGCAAATAGCTTAGGACTAAAAATAATGCTTCAAATACTACCCATTGACAGGCAGTGGGATATCTCCTCCAGTGAGGGTTTTCAAATGGAATGCATTATCTCCCAAAATCTCTGCTATTTGATAAGGGTCGAGCCAAAGTCTATCAAATTTTCCATGCTCCCCCTTTTTGTCATTGGCTTTATCCCAGTAGAGAATCAAGTCAAAGATTCTAAAGGCCTTCACTTTGGCTCTCCTATCAAACCATCGTTTCACTATACCTTGATGTTTGGCAAGGTTTTCTAGGTCTTCATCTCTTCTCTTTTCAAGGTGTAACAATTCAGTTAAGCGGGCTTCACGCTTATCCTCTCCATCATAATATTCATTGATGAATCGTAGGGTAGGGATCTTCAGCTAGATAGGAAAGAAAGGTTCCAATCCATACACTAAGTGATAAGGAGAGGTTCCTTAGGATGTTTTTTGTCTAGTGCAGTCTTCCCAAAGAGAAAATCTTAGTTGGGTGTGCCAATCCTTGGGGTTCTTTTCTAGTAGTTTCTGGATGCTTGTCAATAGGTTTTTATTGGAAGACTCAGCCAAACCATTCCCTTGTGGATAGTAATTAGATGATTTTTTTTTGGAAATTCCATGATCATAAGCCTAGTTAGAAAACTTTAATGATGCAAATGCAGACCCATTATCACAAACTATAGCTAATCGACAACCAAAGTAGTTAATGATACTTGATTCCATGAAATTAATTACCACTTTAGAAGTGCATTGCCTGCAAGCAAGAGCTTCATTCCATCTAGTAAAATAACAAGTTATAGTAAGAATATACATGTGGCTTATAGATGAAGATGGGTTGATTGGACCTATGAAGTACATTCGCCACTATGCAAATGGTTTTACCTCTATGATAGGCTGAAGTGGAAGAGTTGCACACCTCTCCCTCCTTGCTATAGTTTGACACACATGGCAAGTTCTCACGTGGTGATGTGTGTCCTTGAACAAGGTAGGCCAGTAATATCCTACCCTCAGGATCTGATTTGTAGTGGAAGATGTTGAACCATGGCCTGTGCCATATTTGTCTTGAAATTTAGTCATTACTCGCCCTGCCTCTTCTTTCCCTATGCATCTCAGGTAGACACCTTCATGATTTCTCTTGTATAATAAAACTCCCTTCATCATAAAACTTCCACTCTTCAAATGTAGAGCTCTCCTTTGTACCGAATTAAGGTGTTTAGGACACTACTAGTTCAAAATATAGTGGATAATATCATCATACCAGTCCCCTGGAGAAACAGCTTCAAGATTATAATGTTGGGTAACAAGGCCAGGACCCATTTCTGCCATTGTCTTGGTCAGTCCCTACCCTCTTACCAAATTCATGGGTTGAATTTCAATATCATATTCTTGTAACATAGTTACCCACTTGGCTCTGCGTTCACCCAACTCATTTCATATCAACAACAACTTGACTGCAAGATCCAAGACTATAGAAAAGACCTTGTTTCTCAGTATATAGTACTTGAAATTCTTCATAGTTTGGATCAAGGCATAATCCTACTTTTCAACACTAGAATACCTCAGTTCGACATATTTCAAAGGTGTACTCATGAATTCTATGGGACGCTCATTCCCTTGATCAGAATTTTGTGTTAGCAAGCTCGCACAAGAGTGATCAGAAGAAAATGAATAGATGTAGAATGGCTTAGCATAATTAAGACTTACCAAAATAGGGGCCTTAACAATAGCTCTCTTGATTTCTGAAAATGCTTCCTTAGCCTTTGTATTCCATTCAACCTTTGCTTCTTGCTTCAACATGGCATCTAAAGGCTTGACTATCTCTGCAAATCCAATGATAAATTTTTTGACAAAGTTAATCTTGCCAAAGAATGACTTCATTTATTTCTTGCTTGCAGGGGGTTGAATTTTCAGTATAGCCTCCACTCATTCGGGATCAATGGCAATACCTTGTTCTGAAATAATATGTCCTAACAACTTTCCCTCAGTGACTCCAAAGATGCACTTCTTTGGATTAAGTGAAATGTCAAATTCCCTACACTTCTGGAATACTTTGCATAAATTTGCAACATGATCACTTCTCCTCTTGGAAAATATTATAAAATCATCCATGTAGATGATTATACACTTTCCAATGATGTCCTTGAAGGCAATATCTATAGCTCTTTGGAATGTAGCTCCAACATTGATTAATCCAAAGGGCATTCTCCGGTAAGCAAAGGTTCCCCATTTTTTAGTGAAGGCAGTCTTGTGCCTATCTTCATATTGGACCATGACCTGGTTGTATCCAGAGTACCCATATAGAAAGGACATCATCTAAGATCCATTAACAATCTGAAGCACTTCATCTAGTGAAGGGACTAGATAATTATCCTTTTCTAATGCTTTGTTCGGGTTCCTGAAATCAACACACAGTCTGATTTGTCTATTTTTCTTCTTGACTAGGACCAAGTTTGCAACCCATGTTAAATGTCTTACTGGAAATATGATTTTTTTTAGACTAGCTTCTACACTTCCTTCTGAATAACAGGCTCCAACAAAGCATTAATTGTTCATTGTCTTTGCCTGAATGGCTTAACATTTGACTTGAGGAGAATAGTATGTGTAATGATTGAAGTGTCATATGTCCTTAAGTCATCATAACTCTAGGGTATCACATCCTGATATGTGTGCAAGGCATCAATAATTCCTTTCCTCTCTTCTGGAGTGCACACCTTACCAATAAAGACATTTTTGACGTCACTTTGGGTCCCCATGTTGTATGTTTCACACTGATAGTTGAGGGATTCCCTTTTCATTTTCTACTCCTAAGCTCTTATCCTATCCAGATCAAAGATACTTTCCAATTTCACCATGACTCTTGGGATGGTATTAGTTTTCAGATTAAGGACTCCTTCTAGGTCTATTTCAGCCTCTTGAGGTTCAACGTCATCAATTACTTGAGAAGAAAACACATCACAACTAGTGATAAAATCAAGAATATGCTTATGATTTTCAAATACTTGAAAATTGGTGACATTGTCAGGCACAAAGGGTATTGGAACAAGTTCCATAGTGAGCTTCTTTAAGCCTAAAAGTGATAAGGGTTGCAATGTACTTGCTTCTTATGCCAGAGAATCAATAGTTTGATTCTTACTTTGAGGTATCAGCTAAATGTTGAAGGCATCAAATCCTTCCATAAGATCCCATATTCTGTGTCTATAATTGGCCATCCTTCTATCATGAAATGAGTATTGTTTCCTTACTTGCTTAACCACTAGCTTGGAATCTCCAAACACATGCAAAATCTTAACTTTCTTTCTTAATGCCATTAATAGCCCATGAACTAGAGCTTCATACTCGGCTACATTGTTAGTGCACTGGAATTGGAATCTGTGAGAAATAAAGTAGGTTTTACCTATAGGAATGATCAGCTCAAGCCCTGCTCCAACACCTTGCTTGGATTTGGATCCATCAAACCTTAATGTCCAGCAGTCATTAGCTCCTACTTTTCTTGGCATACCTTTGTCCTTGCTACCACCTGGAGGCTATTCAGGAGGCTTTGGGTCCTTCCCTTTTTGACTAGTTTGAATGCTCTATATGTTTAACTCAACAGTTGGGTTTGTGTTAATGTTCCTTTGTATTTGTTCTGCTGTAGTTTGACACAAGCAACATTCTAGTTTAGAATGAGGAGCATCGTGGACTCTACACCAATTAGGAAGAAGGAATTCTTTGAAGTTCATATTTATACCCAACTGAATCTGATCTTCTACACATTTCTGGATAAACTCCTTGAAGTTATCCAACAAACTAAGTTGTCTATCTTCCTGATCATCAAGTTCCTCCATTTGTTCAAATTGCACTTCGGAGTTGTTGGCTTCTGATGTGGATTCACCAGAAGAGCTTTGTAGCACCAAGATTTCTTTTGTGTCTGAAGCGGGGGAGGCTAGCACATAGTTCCCCATACTGACTTCTGATACCAGTATCTCATTTGAAGTATTCTAATATTCAGTAATGGCATACTTCATTCTAGGTTCTCTCTCAATTCTGATATGATTTGGGACTCATTTCCAAGGGAGCCACATGTGAGAATGATCTGTGGATGTGTATCCATTTAGTTTCTTGGTAAAATCTCTACCCAAGATCAAACCATAAGTGTCAGGAATGTCAGCTACCTGAATATTAAGTACTTGTTGCACTCTAGGATCTGAGGCAACTTGCATGGGAATCATGTCCAGTTGTCCTACTATATTCACCTTTGTTTTGTCCAATTGGGTGATCTTATTTTGAGAGGTTGTAGGGGTAATACCAAGAGCCCTATAGACAAGAAATTTTATAAAATTCATGGATGCCCCTAAATCCAGTAGGCAATTGTGCATATTTTTACCAAATATGCGAATAGAGATCAAAAAAGGAGGGGTTTCCACTTTGCCTTGGAATAGACTCAACTGTGAATCATCTTGTGCAACTTGACCCTTATCTTTTTATTTACCCCTATCCCTAGGTTGTGATTGACAAGGACCTTTGGGTGTTTTTGAACTAGGAGGCCTTCCAATTGCCTCATTGGTTGCCACACCTAGTGTTGCTATACTTGAACTAAAGGACCCTAGGACTATATTTATGATTTTAGGAACTCATAATAACTCAAAAGCAGAAAGACTCACCTTCACTTTTCTAAGTTTCTCAGTGATATATTCTCCCATTTGTTCCACATTCATGTTAGTGTGGACCTCCTTGGAATGACCAGTCTTCCTATCCTTTTTTGCATCAACATAGCTTCCTTTGGAAACATTTGGTTGTTCCTGTTTTGTGAGGTATTGTGTTGGCACCTGAGGATAAGATGGATTTTTATTGACATATGGATCTAGTGGAGTAGTAAAATTATGTGGAGGGGTAGATGTAGTGAATGGTCCTCCAGCTTGTGGATTCCTGTGGGGCTTGCTCCTCCAATCATACTTTCTCACAGGTTGTTGAAACACCTGCACTTCTTCAACATCAACCTCTTCTTCATCCAATGGGCCATTTTCATTCTTAGTTTCTTCATCAAATAGTTGAGATATTTCATCTTCATTGAGTACTTGTTCAACCTCCCCATTCTATTTACTTGATTCCTCTTTTGGTTCATTCTCCTCATCCCTCGGGAAAGGAACATGATTCAACACAAAAACTAGGGAATCATAAGGATTTGAGGGTACCAATTCTTGGCCGGTGGAGTTGTTCTCAACTTCATATTGAAAGATGGAAGTAACCATTTGAAATTTAGGGCAGTCAAGCTCAAAGTGTTGACTTGTCTTATGAAGCCTACACCATCCAAACAAAGTGGATTCTGCTAAGTACACCCCACCTGGAGGTTTCTCTTGATTGGAAGGTTGATCTAGTGGAGTGGGAACACCTCCATTGTTAGGCCCAGTATTCCATGACCTATTTTTCCTAGGTGGTTGTCTTCTTTCAAATCCTTGTCCACCTTGTTGAATTCTATCAAATTTTTTACAAGAACCTTGTCCTCTTTCAAAGTTCTGATTTTTGTCATAGTGTTGCACTCTGTTATAACTTGGTTGCATGCTATTTTGATAATCTTGGAGTTGAATATTCAGGTTCCTCAAGTAGCTTACCTCCATGTTCAACTTCTTCACTTGCTTAGTTAGCTCATCTAACCTTTCCTTATCAGGATTGTTGTAAGGGACTGCATTCACAGTGTTTGGGAGTTATCCTAACACTCCTCCAGAACTAGTAGATTGATTCAAAACTTCTGAGTCTTGCAAATATTTAGGGAAACTAGCTTGTGGCTATGAATGGAGGTAATGGATAGCATTTTTTTGGGGATAACTGGTTATTGGTTGGACTTGGTTTATTGGATGACCTAGGTGAGGGACCAGAGGCAACTGTGGAATAGGATTCATGATAGCTATGTGATTAGTTAGAGCCTAGTTGAAAGATTCAACTTGGTTTGGGTGAGAAGCAGGTCCTAGGGATGGTAGAGGTCTTGACAAGTGTTGTCTCAGGTCTGTACTAACCTTAACAACCTCTGTATATGCAGTGAGCAAGGTAGTCGGGGGATTAGTTCTCCACTTAAGGAAGGTGGATGTAAGGTTGTCAAGGGCTTCAAAGTAGACCTCTAGGGTAGTGTCCTCATTTCTAGCATAAGGTGCTTGAAGTCTAGTGTATGCTTAGTGGAACCTATTGTTGAATGATCCTATAGGCACATTAACTTCTCTCTTGACTCCAGTAAACTACAAATAAAGCTCATTAGCACTAATGGGAATCATAGATTTCAGCAAAAATGCAGCCTCAAGCTTAGCCTAGTTAGAGATGGATGCAATAGGTAAATGATTATACCAATAAAAGGCCTCCTCTCCTAGAGAATAGGGGGAAATTCTACATGAAACATCCTCATGATTAATCCCTCTATCCCCCAGAAAATTTTGAAAGATCCTAATATGCTCCTCTATCATTTTATTAGGGTCATTTGTGTGAAACTTAGAGAAAAAATGCTCAGGGTTCTTGGGCATAACATTTAGTTGTTGAAGGTCAGAGGTGATGGTTTATTCACCAAGAAAGCCATTGGTGGAGGTGGTAATGGTCGATGGATGATTGGTTGGGGTTGTGGAATGGAACCAGTCTTAGACTTAGATGAAGATGAAGTGGATGGAGGTGAGGATGGTGGAAATGATGGATTGGATGATGATTCCTCCCTTCTTTTGGTCCTTCTTGACCTGGTTGGAGGTGGCAATTCTTGAAACTCTTCTTCTTCCCTTGGTATAGATCTGGTTCTCCTTCTGATCCTCTCAAGAGAAATGCAATTTAGAAAATGCTCCAGCTTGCTTGTTCAGGCCCTCCTTCTAGCGCCAATCCTATTGTTTGGTGTTTCTGCACAATAACAACTTCAGACAAAATAAAATTTACCATATCTCTCTTCATAGGTTGATCTCTATGAACAAAGAGATAACCACAAGGTCTCTCGAGTTTTAGGTCATGACAATGCAGTAGAACAAACTCAATGATAAAATGTGAAAATGTTGGTAATCACAAGGGGCCTTACGTATAAATGTTGGGAACTCTAAACTCATCAAATTTTAAGATATGGTGATGCTTTAATTTCTAGTTCTAACCGAATAACAAAGAAACAACAAAAGATGAGGGTTTCAAGTGTCCTACAATTAACATTAATTCTAAGATTAACCATGCAAATGATGAAATATTTGGAATGGACCAATCCCTCTAACTAGTTTCTAGTCAACTTAGGCTATACCTGCAATCTTGTAGAAAACAATGCAATCTTCTAAGGTGTTAAATATTTTCAAACTCTAGGCATTCATTCAATAAGACTGGATGAATATCTACAATTGAACTAAGCACATAAATATGAGGTACAAGTTGACCTTGCACAACATTCCCACAATCAAGAAGCTACCCAAAGTATGAACCAGGGATTGTTACAACACTGCAAGAATTATGTCACAAGCACTACTAACTAAACTTAAGATATATTCAAACATTTCCAACACTATTCTCATTAAGTTATAACTTGATTATATGCTCTTCTGATTAGCTTGGAGTTGACTATTCTGGTTCCTCAAGTAGGTTACCTCCATTTTCAAATTCTTTACTTGCTTAGTTAGCTCATCTAACCTTTCCTTATCATGATTTTTGTAAGGGACTGGATTCATAGTGTTTGGGGGGCATCCTAACACTCCTCCAGAACTAGTAGATTGATTCAAAACTTCTGAGTCCTACAAATATTTAGGGAAACTACCTTGTGGTTGTGAATAGAGGGAATGGTTAGCATTTTGTTGAGGATAATTGGGTATTGGTTGGACCTGGGTGAGGGACCAGAGGCAACTGTGGAATAGGATTCATGATAGATGTGTGATTAGTTAAAGCCTGGTTGAGAGATTGGACTTGGTTTGGCTGAGCATCAGGTCCTAGGGATGGTAGAGGTCTTGACAGGTGTTGTCTCAAGTCTGTACTAACCTTAACAACCTCTGTATATGCAGTGAGAAAGGTAGTTGAGGGATTAGTTCTCCACTTAAGGAAGGTGGATGTAAGGTTGTTAAGGGCTTCAAAGTAGACCTCTAGGGTAGTGCCCTCATTTCCAGCATAAGGTGCTTGAAGTCTAGTGTATGCTCAGTGGAACCTATTGTTGAATGATCCTATAGGCTTATTAACTTCTCTCTTGACTCCAGTAAACTACAAATAAAGCTCATTAGCACTAATGAGAATCTTAGGTTTCAGCAAAAATGGAGCCTCAAGCTTAGCCCAGTTAGAGATGGATGTAGCAGGTAAATGATTATACTAATAAAAGGCCTCCTCTCCTAGAGAATAGGGGAAAATTCTACATGCAACATCCTCATGATTAATCCCTCTATCCCCCAGAAAAGTCTAAAATATCCTAATATGCTCCTCTATCATTCTATTAGCATCATTTGTGTGAAACTTAGAGCAAAAATTCTCAGGGTTCTTGGGCATAAAATTGTAGTTGTTGAAGGTCACAGGTGATGGGTTATTCACCAAGAAATCCATTGGTGGAGGTGGTAATGGTCGATGGATGACTGGTTGGGGTTGTGGAATGGAAACAGTGTCAGACTCGGATGAAGATGAAGTGGATGGAGGTGAGGATGGTGGAAATGATGGATTGGATGATTATTCCTCCCTTCTTTTGGTCCTTCTTGACCTAGTTGGAGGTGGAAATTCTTGAAACTCTTCTTCTTCCCTTGGTATAGATCTGGTTCTCCTTTTGAGCCTCTCAAGAGAAATGGCATTTAGAAAACCCTCCAACTTGCTTGTTTAGGCCCTCCTTCTAGCGCCAATCCTGTTGTTTGCTGTTTCTGCACAACAAATTCAGACAAAATAAAATTTATCTTATCTCTCTTCATAGGTTGACCTCTATGAGCAAAGAGATAACCCCAAGGTCTCTCGAGTGTCAGGTCATGACAATGCAGTAGAGAAAACTTAGTGATAAAATGTGAAAATGTTGGTAATCACAAGGGGCCTTATGTACAAATGTTGGGAACTCTAAACTCATCATATTTTAAGATATGGTGATGCTTTAATTTCTAGTTCTAACTGAATAACAAACAAACAACAAAAGATGAGGGTTTCAGAAGTCCTAATTTTAACATTACTTCTAAGATTAACCATGCAAATAATGAAATATTTTGGAATGGACCAATCCCTCTAACTAGGTTTTGGTCAACTAAGGATATACCTGCAATCTTGTAGAAAACAATGCAATCTTCTAAGGTGTTAAAGATTTTCAAACTATAGACATTCATTCAATAAGACTAGATGAATATCTATAGTTGAAGTAAGCACATAAATATGAGGTATAGGTTGACCTTGCACAACATTCTCACAATCAAGAAGCTGCCCAAAGTATGAACCAAGGATTGTTACAACACTCCAAGCATTAAGTCACAAGCACTACTAACTAAACCTAAGATATATTCAAACATTTCCAAGCAATTCAAAAGATATAAAAAGAACCATGCAATATTATTCAATGCAAGAGAAGGCACCAATCATAACACAATTTCTGCACTTTGTATTAAATCATCACATTTGTAACAATTCCAGTTTGTTACAACACTTGTTAGAAATGTACAAACTAAATTCTAATCTTCTAACATGCTACTCTACTGGTAAACCTACTACTTACAAGTCTTTTGGCTTAGTCAACCAATCTAAACTGACTAATCTCTGAAATCCACCCAACCCAACAAATGAGGCCAAAGGTCATACTTATAGAAACATGCTCACATGAACTAGAGCTAGGGTTACAAAGAAGGTCGACCACCAACCAAATCAGCCCCGATAGATAGTAATAACTTGTCGTCCAACAATGAATGCAGCAAGAGCCCCCTCAGATCAATCTAGGATCACACAAAGCTAGGGTATAACACCTCAATCCATGCCCACCATTAATGCTCCACCCGTGTGAGCAACAATGCACACAAACACCAACATTAATATGAGCCACTGATTAGATCCGTGCTAGGAAAAGGAATGATCCAGATCAAGCCACACTAGGCTGACTCCATCATATCACATTTTCCCACCATTAATTGCCACCAAACGCATCGAACTTGCGTGTAGGAATGGGTTTCATCTAACAGCAGCCGCAAAGCACTTTTCTACGCCTATAGATCCTACCAAATATTCAAAGTACACCCATTCCTCCCTTGACCCCAATAGTAACCACTAGCTCGATCTGACTTGCATTCAAATGGGCCACCATTAATGCTCAATACATCATCAAAATCCAAGTTGATCCATATAGTTCCCAAGGCAAGAAAATCATGCAAAAAACAAGGCGGAAGTAGAACCAAAGACAAGTGGAGACGGAGCCACAAGTAAAATAGGAACATAGACACAAAACAATGGAAGCGGAACGGGAATAGGAGGAAAATAGGTAGAGCCGGAAACATAAACAGAAGGAAAACAGGCGGAGGCGGAAACAAAAATAGAAGGAAAACAGGTGGAGGCAGAAACAAAAACAAAAGGAAAACAGGCAGAGGTAGAAAAAAACATAGAAAGAAAATAGGCAGAGGCAAAAACTGAAATAGAAAGAAAACAAGCGGAGGTGGAAACATAAATGGAAGGAAAATAGGTGGAGACGGAAATAGAAACGGAAGGAAAACAAGCGGAGGTGGAAACATAAATAGAAGGAAAACAGGTGGAGGAGGAACGAGAACAAGAACCAAAATGCGAACTTTGCCACAGTGCAAAGTTAAGTTCCATCCTGGTTCTGCCTCCGACAAAGCGACGAAAAAGAAAACCGAGGAAAAACTAAGGGAGCAAACCAACCCTTAGGCCGAAAACGGGAAAACCGACAAAGAAAATGAGAAGGTGGGAAGTGGGGCCGGAGCCAGAATGAGAATGGGAATCAAATTGTGAACTTCGCCAAAGTTCAAAGTTAAGTTCCACCCTGGTTCCGCCTCCGACAAAAGAAAATCAAAGAAAACCTAAGGGAGAAAAGTGACCCTTAGGACAAAACAAACAAAACAAAGAGGAAAGAAAAAGAGCGAGAAGCAGAGCTGAAACATGAATGGGAACCAAACTGTGAACTTCGCCAAAGTTCAAAGTCAAGTCCCATCCTGGTTCCACCTCCGACAGAACAAAAGGACAAGTCAAAACAAGGAAAACCTAAGGGAGGAAACCAACCCTTAGGACCCAAACAAAAACACCAAGGGGAAAAATAGAAGACAAAAGAGGACCACCCCAAAGAGGACATCCGTGAGACTCCAAAACCACAAGGAACTCAACAAAAAGGCACCCACAACCAAGGCAAGCACTAAAGACCAAAACCCCAATATTTTCAAATATAAGCACAAAAGAAGGGACAAGCCACATAAACGGACCAAAAGGGAAGGCCAAGAGAGGGTCACTACTTTTAGTGGGGCATGTGTGCAAAACTGCACAACAGTTTTTCCCCTAATAGGGTTTCCACATAAAAATCCTTGTGTTATGTTGTTGTGGTTAATTTCCTTATGTCCTTGCATTTTTCTTTTGGTTCAATTCTATAAGTGGTTTAAAGATCAAGTTAATAAATTCAAATTTTGTAGAACACTGATTCCCCTCTCAATGTTCCTTGATTCCAACAATTGGTATCACAACCTAGTTCCTTAGAAGAAGTTTAATAGCTTGGGGAAGATTTGAGAAGGTGATTCAATGGATTCTAGAAGTCTTCATCAACAAATTTTGGTGGCACTACATGATCTTGATCAGTCTAAATCTAAAGTCTTGGAATTGCAAGCAAGCCTCACAAATGCTGAGAAATTCATTCAATCATTGAAATATCAAATCAATAAGTCGTAGAAAAAGAGAAAGGAACTCTATGATTAGATCAAGCAAAAATAGAGGAAAAGCATGGAAGATGAAAACCTAAGTCAAGCCTTGAAGGAACAGATAAAAGAATGTGAAAATCTCACCAGAGATAATGTTGTTCGAAAGCATGAGATGGAATCTATTGTTATGAGGATGACCAAGGAAATTGATGATAGAGAGAAGAATGAACAAAATCTTAATCAGTCCTTGAAAGAAAGATCTGAAGAATGCAACAAATTTAATTAGTTGGAGCTTGAATTGCAACAATCCAGAAACAATGAAGAAGAGCTTGAAAGACATATTGTTATTCTTAGGGATGAATGTACAACTGCAAATGAACACAAGGAGAAGTTCAAGATTAGTTCAGTTAAGCTTGATGAACTAATTCAAAGTCGGAAGATTGGAAGTGACAAGCAAGGTCTTGTATATGAGAAAGGAGAAAGCTCTGGATCTAGTCAAAGGAAATTTAGGTCTGGAAATCAAAAGAGAGAAGCTTGAAGGTATCCGGTAAGACAACCCAATGCTCAAAAGTTTAATGGTTACTATTTTTTTTGCAATAAATTTGGTCATATTCCTGCTCAATGTAGAAGTAGAATCAATCCAAGTGGTCCATCATTCTTTGATTAGTGTTTCAATTGCAATAAGTATGGTCATAAGTCAATTGAATGAAAATATATGACAAACAAATTTTTCAATAGAAATGTCAGATGTTATGCTTGCAATAGATTTGGCCATATTGCTAACCAGTGCAGATCAAGAGAAAATCAATGGAATAAGTGGTCTAGACAAGGAAATGTCATGTGCTATAACTGTAACAAATCCGGTCACATTGCAAGATTTTGTAGAAGCAGGAAGGGTCCGGTAAAAAAAAGGGAAAAATATGCAAAAGGATGAAAGGGAAAATTAAAATTTATTATGGATGAGATCAAGAATCAAATGAAGAAGACATGGGAGAAGAAGAGTGTTTCTGATGCAAGAAATGAATTAGCACCAGAATTTGGTACTGAAAATTCCTCCAGGAATTAGTTTAAGGCCTCTCACCTAGGGGGAGCTCTCAAGAAAATATTTTACCCCCCTTGTTGGTAGTTGGTACCAGGATGTGCCAAATTTCAATGATTACATTAATGATCTACATATATTTTTAAAACACTTGTGGAAGAAATTTAGACAAAATTGAAGGTTCACAGAAGAATTTTCTTTCATAGACTATGAAAACGGGGTATACAGAAGAGCTAGGGCAAAATAATTTATTGTGATAAAAATTTAGGTATGAAAATGATAAAATTTTAGTTCTATTCCTCATTTATCACTTTGCATTTTGAGAAAAATAAGTTTGGAGACCTCTGCAAGTCTAAAGGCGATTCGGTGAACAAACCCTAATTCGGAAAAAAGGTATTTATCTACAAAACTTGTGAATTTGAGATTTCTAGAAATATATTCTCTATTATTCATTGATATTAAGGATAGACCCCACCCAAAATTCAAATGGCACCCATTCAAATTCATTGAGACAGAACCATTAGGTGCATTTTCTTTAGTTATGTATGGTGTTTTGCACATTGAAGATATTAGGGCATACATTCATGTGAATGTTGAGGAATTAGGAAGCTCTCAATTGTTAAATTTGTACATAAATCATATTGTGGGAGAAGATTTCTATGTAAGGCCCGAATTTAAGACTTTGGAGGAGAACAAATTCACATAAATTGTGAAGTTTCCCGTTTTCGAAGAAAATGAATGGGTTCGGTACATACTAAGTCGAGTGCATGTCGAGTTCATGTGGTTAAATTAAACCTTCAAGATCACAAGAGAAGCTATAAGAATTGTTACTGGTCTGAATTCAACCGGTGGGTTTCCCACATTGAAATCTGTGAAGAACCAAATAGTCATTGAGGCAACCGGTTTCAATTTTGACAGAAGAGCCATGATAGTTAATGACATCATTGAATTGGATGTAAAATTTTATTCTATGGTTATTGGATACAAAATCTATCACTCTAGCTAGGATAACTCTATATCTGGTACTACAATCTATGCAGTGTATCAAATGATCAAGGAAAATGTAGAATATGACTTCTACGAGTTACTCTAAAGCCAACTAATTGAAAACCTTGGGAAAATCAAGGACAAGAAGAATATTTTCAAGTACGGAAATCTACTACTATGTTTATTCTTCTACTTCATGAATGGAGTTTTGGGAGTTGGTAAAGTGCAATGGGAAAGTGACAGACCTGTAGTTTTATAAATTAGACATCTTATACAAAATTGGAGATATCAAAGCAAGGAAAACTACTATCTGGGGCTACTTTAAAAAATTTCAGAGTGTGATGCAAGCTAGGGAAAGGATTCCTAAATATATTGTGAAAAAGTGGAAGACACTACTTGATTCATGGTTGACATTGATCAGTGTTTGATCGAAGCAGCAAAACTGAGAATATTTTGGATAATTCCTATGGGATATGAGGTTGAAGAACACATTTTGGATTTTTATTTTAAACACTTGTTGAGTAAACCTTGGTATACGACAGAAGAAAGGTTTGGTACCTTTGAAGAGAAGGATATGCAAGTGCATAATCAACTATGGAAGCCTATGATAGTCCAAAAGGTGAGAAAGGAAGTTGAATCTTTTGTAGAAAGCCTCGACATATCAGTTGAAGTAGTGAGGGGAGCTAGGAAGAAAAGAGAACAAGTTGAAAAAGAAGAGCCTACTAGAACTGAGTCAGCTAGTCTGAAAACATCCTCTTCCAAATGTAGATCTACAAGGTTCTCTGCACCCTCATCTAGTCCTACAAAGAAATCAATTCCTGTAAAAACTCAAGTCAAGACATCCAGAAGAGAAGGAAAGAGGAAGAAGGATAAAAGCACAAGAGTCTATGTTGTTGTTGAATATGATGAAGAAACTGAATCAAATGAAGAAGTAAGAGAAATCAAGCATAAGGGCTCAAAGGCATCAAAAGTATCTAAGGACAAGCCCTCTGATGAAGAAAAAACCAAGAAAAAGGTGAAAACTAATAAATCAGGTATGACTATAGAGGAAGTGGAAAAAGATTTAATTAAGGATGGTAATCTCAAACCACTTTCTGAATGGTATAACACTTTTGATAGTGTCAGTCAGAGAAATCTTGAAGAAGCCACAATAACATATTTTAATATTTTCAAAATGACTCTCATAGAAATAATGTCAGGGTTATATGAAGTCTTAGAAATGAGGAGAGTAAATGCAAGAACTGAAGATGAGCTAATGAAAGAACTCATACTTGCCAATCTATGTCCCATAATGCCAATAGAAGAAATGAAGAAAATCCTCAATGAATCTAAAAATGATTTTAAGAGAAAATCAAGGGTGAATAAGCTTATGATCGGACAGACTGAGAAAGTAGCAAAAGACACTGAGAAAATTCTTAAGGAAATTTTGTTGAAGAACAAATATAACATTGTGTATGAAGGATCTCATGATGAAGATGGTCCATCTAGTTTGGAAGTTCAAGATATTCGGGTTAATATAGAAACAATTAAAGAAAACACAATTGAGGACACTCAGAATCCTCTAGATATGGAAGATACTAAAATTCCCATGGAGACTGAAGCTGATAAAGATATGTCAGCTGAAGATATAGAGATTTCCAAAGTCAAGCAAGAATCTAAGATTGAAGAAAAGAAGGTTGTGGCAAAGAATATTTCTATGGAAGCAAGAGACACTGCAAAGGCAGTAAAGAATTTTTTAGAAGAACAACAGGAGGAGTTTGACCTTGAATTGGTTAAAGGTCCTATCAACTTGGCCACCCTATCTCCTATTTAGAAGCTGAAGGTGGCATCATTTTCTTAGACCAAAGCAAGGGAAGAGATATTGAAATCTCACATTGAGGATAGTGAGCTACTAAGTCTTGCATCTAATATCTTGGAGAATATCATGCCCACACATGTCAAGGATTCATCTGATTCTCCCTCAAGCCGGTTGAAGAAACTTGTCAACTCTATAAGTACTCACTTTGAATCTCTTGAAAAGTAAGTTGAGGATAAGGTCCAAAAAGAATTTGATGCAAATAGGCTCAGTAGATTAAAGTGTATGGTTGCTAATGATAAATCATTATTAGCTACCTGTGAAAAGAACATTCAAGGTGCATTATCCGAGGGTGGAAATATTTAAAATTCATGCTTATCTTTGTCAAAATTCACTAAGGTCATTGAGAAGAAAATTAAGGAATATGAGAAATAGTTAGCAGATATTTCTCAAACCTTTGATCCCCTAACCATTTCTATGAGTAAGCAAGAAGGTCAAGTCATATCCTTGCTTGAAAAAATTAAAATTTTGAAGCATGAAAGAGACATAATTGTTGAAGGGGTATGCGAGCTCAGAGGACTAACCTGTCCTAAAATGGAGACAATGCTTGGTGCATTGAAGGACACACATGATGCTATGGTTGTCAATGATTTGGATAATCTTGATTAAACAGAGATGCAATCCTACTTCTTATGTGGTCACATGACTATTTTTGAAAGTCTCAAAAAGGGTTGGGACACTAGTTTAACCTATTGAGGAACAATTTTGTAGACATATTCAAGTTCATGTAAGTTAGTAAAGCACGTCTGTACATATATAGTTTTGTATGATTTTTGGTATGTGGATTCCCATCTTTTCCATTGATGTCAAAGGGGGAGTGTGGGACAGTGAAAAATTTCATATTCATCTTAGGGGGATTTGTTAATAAAAATCCTTTTGAAATTTTGTGGATTGTAGTGTATTCATGTTAATACTAATTCCGACACTTAGTCATTTTTCACTAAGTGTTTCCATCAATGCCAAAGGGGGAGATTGTTGGAAAGAGACATTGCAAAAGTCATCTAGTGTTTTCATTGATGGAAAACCTAGTCAGTAATCCTATCCACATCTCTGTAATTGCTTATAACGAAAATCAGATTGAAGAAATGTATTATCTATCAAAGCTAAAACAGCGTATCTGATAGAGTTGTGTATATTGGCTCATATTTAATTTCCTATTATCATTTTCTATTTTGGATATTAGGGAAGGTCATTTGATGTATGAACTATCTTATCCTTGAATCATCAGGGTTCACATTGATTGGTGTGCAAGTTAGAAGATTTGATGTACTGATTTTCAATCTAACAATGCATAAAGGCCAACTAGATGCATATAGTGTGTTGTGGATCTTCGAGACATAATTGTTTAAGGTGTTTCATGTTTGAGACATGTTGTTTTGGATCCTTACTAGGGTGTTGCCACAATAATGGGTTACACTTTTTGGGACATCTTGATTATTGCTGAAATCATATATTTTTATAAAATATAATGATTTAAGCCTTAAAAATGTTCCATTTAAAGGATTTTAATTGAAGAGGGTTTGATCGAACCCACTTAAATCAAACCCCCTTGGATAGAAACCCACTAGTTTTAAACCATAACTATAATAGAGTCTCCTCTACACTTATCAAAATGCTAAAAAAATCCACTTTTGATTTACCTTTTGGGGGAAATGAATTCATTTAAAATTTATCTTTTGTAAGAATGTAGTCCTTATTATAATCTTCCCAAAAATTATAATTTTAAATATATTTAATTTTATTATTATATTTATTTTTTATTTATTGTGAATGTAGATTTTTTAATGAACATTGAGGTTTTTGTTTCACACATACGAAAAAATAGGAAAAGAGAGAAAATTTTTTCTAAAAAATATATGTCCACTAGCTATTGATGTCCTTATTCCAACAAAAAAAAAAATAGTTAATTCAAATGCATACAAAAAATGTTATGCAACTGAAAGTATAATATATCCAAATTGTAATTACTCTGACTTAGAAAATTAATTAAAAAATATGTATGCAACAAAAAACTATGAAACAATATCCATGCCTTAGATATTGGTGTGAAAAATATGTATTTAAGAAACTAGAATTGTATCCTTTCTAGAAAAAAAGTTATGCAACTGGAAGTAAACATCACTTTTTGAAAATGTTGTTTAGTAAAAAAAAAGATAATAAAAATTACATAAAAGGATTCATAATTTTTTTTTTAATTTTTTTTAAAAATATAATTAGAATCTACACACAAAATCTCGCAAATCACTAGTTTACTTCATCTTCATATTCTCAATGGTTTAGCTTCTATAGGTATAAGAAAGTGGATTTCTGGTGAAAAATATTGATTCTAATGTCAAGTTTGGACAAAAAGTGTAACCCATTATTGTGGGATCACCCACTATGTTTTGGCAAAAATTGGTTGATTCACATTAATAATTGTTTATGGATTGAGCCGACAGTTTGTGCACATTTCTTATTTTGTTAAAGTTGACATGCAGTTGTTCTAATCTCTAGTGGCAGATATATATAATCAATTGTTCATATAATTTTGATATGTGTTTTGATGTGATCCAAGAGTTAGAAAGAATATAGATCGATTGTGTGCAATTTCATTTGAGAAAAACATAGATTGGTGATTTTAATTAAAGAAGATAGAGTTTCAAGAGAAGAATCAAATAGAATGTGAATAATGTGCTTAACCAAAACCATAATTAGGCATTAGCAGATGCTATTTCATAGTTCATCTACTCTAGTTGACTTTTGGATGTGACTGTAAGACAGTGAGTCTTCTTTTGGGCAGAAATTATTTTGTATTTAAGCAGTGAGCTCTAGGTAGTGTGCCTGGATGCATGTACATTCCATTTGTAAACACTTATATTGAGTGTACTCAAATTATGGATTAACCTCCAACGTGGTTTTTTCCCTAATAGGATTTCCATGTAAAAATCCTTGTGTTATGGTGTTGTGGTTGATTTCCCTATGTTCTTGCATCTTTCTTTTGGTTCAATGTTATAAGTGGTTTAAAGATCAAGTTAATAAAGTTAAATTTTGCAGAACACTAATTCACCCCCCTCTCAGTGTTCCTTGATTCCAACATTTACTATAGGTTTTTTCATTAGGTACTTGATAGATGAATGGTCTGTGAACACAATTACTTTGTACCCCTATGATTTAATGTCAAAATTTCTTAATTGCATGTAATATAGCTAAAAAATATTTCTCCATGGTGGTGTAATTTCGTTTAGTGGGAGTCAAATTCTTACTAATCAAATAGATAGCATAATTTCCCCCATTATCATCTTTTCGACCTAAAATCGCTCCAATAGAATCATTAGAAGAATCTCCATAAATATGGAATGGAAGGTTCCAATTAGGTCCACCTAGGACAAGAGAAAATATGAGTTTCTCCTTAATGATTTCAAATGATGATTGACACTTTACTATCTACATAAAATCTACATTCTTTTGGAGGAGGGAAAACATAGGGGTTGCAATCTTGCTAAAATTTTCTATGAATCTCCAACAGTATCTAGCTTGTCCTAAAAAAATTCTAACGTCATTTTGGTTTTTTAGAGTCTCAAGTTGTTGTATTACCTCAATTTTCTTAGGATCAACTTTTATCCCTTTAGCTGAAATGTGGTGTCCCAACACTATCCCTTGTTCTACCATTATTAGGAATTTTTTCATGACTCGGGGATAGTCGATGGTCCTCATATCGCTTCAATATTTTGGCTAAATTTTAAAGGCCTTCATCAAAATTTGACCCATACACAGTGAAGTTGTCCATGTAGACTTCCACACAATCATTCACTAGTTTAGTGAATATTGGTAGGATAGCTCTTTCAAATGTTGTAGGAGTATTGCATAACCCAAAGGGAAGGATGTGATATGTGAATGTTCCCCAAGGGCAAGTAAAAGATGATTTTTCCTAGTATTTTGTGGCAAATTGTATTTGGTTATATCCACTAAATTCATCTAGGAATGAGAAATACTTCCTTCCAGCCAAATTATCCAAGACTAGGTCTACAAATGGTAGAGGGAAGTAATCTCTATTGATAGCTTTGTTGAGTTCCCTATAGTCAACAAAAAATCTCCACTTACCATTTTTCTTGGGGAAAACTACTAGAGGAAAAATCCATTTGTTGTCAGAAATGGGATAGATGAATCTTACTTGCAAGAGTTTCTCAAATTTTGTCTTAACAATGTAATTCAAGGTAGGGTTGAGTCTTCACTGTGGTTGATGAATAGGTCGAACATCCTTAGTATAGATGTGATGGGTACAAACACTTGGGTGTATTCCTCACATGTTTGTATAATTCTAAGAAAATTCTTTAGATCTATTCACCAAAACATTAAACAATTTTTGCTCTTCTGGCTCTATCAAACAGTTGTTGATATTCAAAGTTTTTCTTGGTAATAACATGAATGTTTTGACCCCTGGATGGTTGGAGGTGACAATATAAAATTCTCTAGTCAAAGTGTTGAGAGGAAAACTATTTGGTATGTTTCTATGGAGTCTAGCAATATCTTCAAAGAAGTGGTCTATTTTTGGAATGATATTAGCCAGGGGAGAAGGTAACTATCTAAAGTTGGTGTAATCAAATTCAATGTGATCAACATTGATTGGATTCCCTATAATCTCTTCTATGTCTAACATTTCTTCATCACTTAAGTCTACGATAAGATTTTCCATATTGTTTTTTGATTCATCTTCCAACTCTTCACCATGTTGTTCAATGACTACCATAGCAAGTGAGGCTAGATTATCTTGTTTGTTAGGACCATCTAGTTCATCAACCCAAAAAAAAATATGTTCAACAAGTTTAGTGGGAGGATATAGGAATAATGTTCTTCTATTGGAACCATGTGAAATGGCCATTCCTCCCTCTCTACATTCAATCTTGGTTGCAACTGTAGCTAGCCACAGTCTTCCTAGAATTATCAGATAATTGTCCTTTGGTGTGAGGGACTAGATTATTTGGAAGTCTATTGGATATTCCCAACCATAAACCTTAACAAGAACATTTTCTATGACACCTTTTGGAATAGCTATGGATCAATTTTCCATCTACAACACTATAGTTGTGGGATGCAAATCAATGAGTCCCAAATTTTCCATAACATTGATCGTCATTACATTAATGGCCACTCCTAGGTTCAAAAGTGCATTAGGTATTGCTACCTCATTGATTGTCACTATTATAAGTGGACTTCCTGGGTCAACATATTTTGGAGCTGTAGTTTTTCCAACCAAAAGGTCAACTGGTTACCCATTTATGTGAATTTTTTTAATATGCTTTGGTTTCCTTCCTAGTGTTTTGATGCATAATTGTTGGATTAGTTGGTTTATTTCAAGTATCTCTTTAATTGCTTGTAACAAGGAACCTCAATTTGAAGTTTTTTTATCTCTTGTACCAGTGCGGTTTTTGTGGATAAGGTCATTTATGGAGGGTTATTCAAGGCGATTTGTTTGAGATGCTCTGAAAAAGGCACTTGGGTTTTCTCTTTCAAGGTGGAGTTTTTCTTTAAAAGATCATTTGGATACTGACCATCCTCCGTTTGAGGTAACTCAGAAGTTCCAAATGAGGATTATGGAAGGGTCTTATCTTGATTACTCATTAGGTTTTTCTCTAAAGGTGTGGAAATTTTTTTAGTCATTTCAGTAGATTCTTTAATTAGATCATCTAGGATCTCAACTATAGTAGGATACTGGAGTGCTTTTCCTAACCTTAACTATAGGTTTCCACAATGGATAGCATTAAGTCCAATCACATTTTCCTATTTCGTAGAATACATTGGGTTATTTTGATGATTATTCTTTGGATTAGGGACAAGTTGTGCTGGAAATTGTGGTTGGTTGACCTGCTCATTTTGCTAAGGGTTCCAAGGGGATGATAAAAGGTTATGTTGTGCATTAGGCATCCTCCTTGGCCTAGTGTAGAACTAATTTTGAGGTTGATTCCATTGAGGAGTAGGATTTTTAGGATACCATTGTTGTTGAGTCTGGTTTGGCCATTAGGGGTTTCCCCAAGATTGATTTTCGCATTCAAGTGGTCCCCAAGGGTAAGCTCCCCAGTTTGGTTGTTCTTGAGGCCAAGGTTCTTCCAATTGATTATTATTCCAATTGTTTGGGGAATGCCAGGAGGGATTTGAGTTCTAGCCATAAGAGAAATTCCCTCTAGGTCTTTGATTTACAAAGTTGACCTCCTTGTCAACTTGAGATGTCCTTTTCTTGGAATTCTTGATTGCATTTACGATCTCACATTGATCAGTTGCATGACTCTTCTCACAAACTTGGGATACATCAATTTTTTCGAAAGGGAATCTCCTAATAGATGTTTGTTTTGACACCTAGGACAATAGATGGACACGGTCTCAAGATTACGTGTTTTGGCCTATATTCCATCTAGCATGGTGTTTAGTTGAATGAGAATGTCCATTTTGAGGTTGGATCTCTCGTCACATAGTTTACCTATTGATTAGTTGAAAAATGGATGCTTTATGGTTTAAGACAGAACATCACTTTTCTCCAACTAACATTCAATGATGCCCTAGAGATCTCAATCCAATGAAGAATGAACAAAGGGATCTGGCAATAGGGTATCTTAGGATATGAATTTAGATTACAAGAGGGTTTCACCACCAAGTAAGAGCTTGGAAAGACTAATGCAATATAAGATGCAAAACTAAACCCTAGTTTGATGCAATGACCTAAAAAATGACCTAGAAAAGTATGTAAAACAAAATAGAAAGTTTCAAAACAAAATGTGTGCACCTGGAAACTTGTAGAGACTTGAATGGAGAATAGAAATTATTGGAAATTTATGCCTCATCTTCCTATCTTGGGCTTTCATTTTTCCTTGGAGCTCTATTTCAGGCCTTTACTGCCATACTGCAGGCCACCCTGTTTGGTGGTTGGGCGATGTTACCGCCTTATCGCGGTGGTCTTGTTTTAGATTGGTGGTGGCGTGGTGAAGTGGAAGTGGTCTGGAAGACTCTTCCTTCCTTACCGCAGAGGTGGCTTGGTGGTGGCGTGATAGTGCAGTGGGCTACGAACTGGTGGTGCAAAGTCTTACTACCTTACCGTGGGGGTCACCTGTTGGTGGCGCGGTAGTGCAGTAAGTGGCGGAGGTAGTGACATAACTTTGTGGTGGTTACCACCCTACCACATGGCTTATTTACTAAGCTATGGTGGGCATGGTAAGCCACCGGCGGTTGAAGGGCGGCAGATGTAATGGCTATTGCCTTATCGCAGGCAACTTTGGGGAAGTCACAGTGACTACGGTTTTTCGCTGGTGGTCAAGGTTGGCAGTTACCACCTTACCGTGGGCAGTGAGGAGACTCACCATGGTGCCATGGTAAGACCGTTGGTGGTCTAGTTGATGGTTACCGATTTACCTGGGGTGGCTTGTCAGCTCCCACAGTAGTGCGGTTTGACCGTCAGCGGTCCCCTAGACTGGTCACCGCCTTATCGCAATTAGTTTTATGAGGATGGTAGTAGCATGGTGAGATGGCAGGGCTTGGCTTGGTGAAGTCATCAGTGAGCTCATATGAGCTCACCGATCCACCATAGGTTGACTTAGTTGGTGCTTTGGTAGTGTGGGTAGGTCATGGACAGGCTCGGTTGGCCAAACTACCTTACCACGGGTGGGTCATCTCAGCTCGGTGATAGAGCGGTAGTGACTTGGATGGGCCGAATGGGCTTAGACCAATATTTGACTGATTTGGACTCGGTGTCAGTTTGTTCAAGCGAATGACAGGTTTGCACGTGGAAGGTTGACTGCGCCTGGTTGGCCGAAGACCAAAGAGGTATTGTCACTTATTGTAGGCCATGGAAATGGAACCCGATTAGGGTTATGGATTTATTGTCTGGGCGGCTCGATGCAACTAGGGTAGACCAGATGCATGCCTAGGTGGATTGATGCAAGGATTCCGACATGGGTAGTTCTATCAGTGATATCCTGAGGACGGTTTTAACTGTTTGGATAGGTTGGACATGTTGGCACATGAAAAGAGATTATGCAATCTCATGTGTAGGTAGAGTGAGAGAAAATAATGAGAAGAGAGAGAGACAAAGAAGGTGTTCAAATGGTCATGACTTTGAACACTCTGTCTCTCAGTTCTATGAACATGTGAACCTGTGGAGGCTGAGTGGCTGGGCTAGCCATGAGGTTGGCTATGACAGTTATTTGAGAGGAGCTGAAGGGAATCTACACAGTATGTCTTGAGTACATTGTAACTATGTTAGATTCTGATTTGTGTAGCCTGTATTCATTCTCCAGAGTGACAAGATGTAAAATCCTGAAGAGCATAGCTTTGTGTTTGTATTGTAATTGGTTTTGTTACTCAATAATACAAGTGAGCTAAATGTTTTGGAGGTGGGGTTTTCTACTTGAAAAGGTTTTTCCCATGTATATCTATGTGTCATCATGTTTGTCTTTCATGGTTATTTGTTTGTGTTGAGTTTGTCTATTGTTTTGCATTTACTTTCCTCAGTAGGATCAATGGGGGATACAACTGTGCTTGCTTATGCTTTATGGCATAGTTGTTTGTCTTTGTTGTGATTTTGAATTGAAATCACTAAGGTGCTGATGTCTTAGATGCTAATCTTGATGAAAAAACCAAATCCATATCCCCAACAAGTGGTGTAAGATCTAGTTGAGGGAGGTCGAGGCTTCATGATACCAACCAGTGGTATCAAAGTCTTCTCCTGGTTGTTGTAATTCTGGGTTTTCTCCTGTGCTGATTTCTTAGCTTGGCAAGCTTGAGGAAGTAAGGAGAAATTGGTTGTTGATTGATCCTTCGATGAGTGGAAGTGTGTGCTTCTTTGATTCAACACACATTTTGAAAGATGTTGGAGATGACTGGAGTTGGTCATGTTGTGGCAACATGGTCTGAGGCTCCTGGCTCGCAGCAAAGTTCTTGATGAAAAGGGCATGAGGTGTATTCATGGCTGAGTTACAACGAAGCGTGGTATTCATATTGGGTGTATGTGTGAGAGAATCCCTAGTAGTATGGGCTTGCTTGTGTTGCTATTTAGGCCAAAGAAATGTTGTTCTTTTGTTGGGTGTTCTAACTTAGCACTGAAGGCATTTTCTCTACTACTCTAATTGCATGGAGGCTATGAAGTGACCTTGGTGGTTTGCAACTTCTGGATAGCCTAGCTCTCCCATTTGCTAGTGAATGAGTGATGGCATTTGCACTGGTTTGAAATGGACCTATTGGTCTTGTGTGCCTGTCTCTTGCACTTGCATGGTTCAAATCCATGTCTTTGGCTCTGGAGGTTTTGTGTAGATTTTCCTAAAAAATTCTATGACACATGTTCATGTTGTTTTTCATTGTTCTGGTTAGCTGTGAAGGTTGTGTGCAGACTCTTGAGTCATCCAGATGAGCAATGAAGATGGAGATGCATGGGTGTTTTGGAAACACTGTGGTTTTTCAAGTTTTACATGGTTAAGGAAAACTGGTAGTATGTGGAGCTGTTGTTTTGCTATCTTCTAGACCCTGGCTTTTGGGGTGTAACTGGATGATATAGCTATAGTTCAACATGGTTTGAGGAGGTGTGATGTCTCCTCTACATGGGAGTGTTGGTATGAGTTTCTCTTTTAGCATTCTCATGGTGTGCTTGGTGGTTCCTTAAACTATGGTTCTCATGTTGTGGACATGATTGGAAAATTAGATCCGTTGTGGATCTAGTGTTTGAGTCAAGTCACCTACCTTGGATTTTTCCTTTGATTATCTCAGTTGTGTAGTTTTTAGTGTGATGATAGTCTTGCAGGTCATCTTGTTGAAGTGGATCTATGAGTTGTGCTTTGTTGTAGGTTGTCTTTACCTACATGATTGTTGTGAGACAACTCGGAAGTGGACTGTCATTATCCACAAGGTTACTTCTATGATGTGGAAGACCTATTAGTTGACCTTGTCTGTGGTCACTTGTGCATTGGTGTGGTTGTTTTGAGATGAGAGGAGGAATGGTGTTTGAATACCTAAATATCCAGTGTTGTGTATCTAAAGCATGTGAATCACGATGTCATGGAGAGCTGGATACACTGTCATGGTGTAAGATTTTGAAAGTGATGGGGTGGTTGGTCATGGTGCTTGGAAAGATTTTTGTCATAGTTCAGTGGGAGCTTTAGCAGTGATTGGTGTTCTTCTTTGGTGTTACAATTGTTGTGTTCTTTCCCATCTACATGGTCACTATTTGAAGGTGTGCAACATCTTGGAGCGATGGAGGACCTTGGTAGTCCTTGGCTGAGATGCTGGTGGTGCTTGATAGGTGATGTTGGTTTAGAGTTTGTTTTCTTTATTTCATGTATACTCTTGCTTGTGCATTAGAGTTTTTTCATGCTGCATTGGCTCTTGAGACCATTTATTATTCACTTGAAGCATGGTATCTCCCAAGGGGATGTGTAGATCATGGTGTCATGATAAGTTCTTGTTCCTAGGTTTGGAGCTTTGACAATGGTCTGTGGGGTTTCTCTATGTTTGAGTACATTGGTCATATGCTGGAGGAATTCATGTTTATTGCAGTAATGCAGATTGGAGTTCGCATCAGATGACAATTTGTTGATGCTCATGGATTCATGGAGAATAAGGTGAGGCTGAAATTATTTTGTCAATATTGTTGTTACAGCTAAAAGTTCGAGAATCCTACACCTTGGTTGAATGTGAATTCAATAGAGACCTTGAAGGAGAATGCTCTTAGGTAAGTCATGGTGGCTTGTATATCTTGGAGGAACATTTTTTCTTTTCTTCTTGGTCTGCTCAACAGTGGTGTTTATTTGAAAGGTATTTTCCCATTATAGCTTTCAGATATGTGTGTTATGCTTTATCTTTCATGGATATGAATCTTGAGTTGTTTTATGATTATGAAGGATTCATAATGAAAGGTGGATATCATTGTGTATCTCCTTGTTCTCTTGAGGACTGATAGGAGATGGTTATATGGGTAATTCTGATCTTCTTTGAGGTGCTTACATCCATGTTTTTTGTTGGATGTTGTTAAGGCTTTTCCCTTTTGGATGTGAAGAAGATCATTCTTGTCACAGCTGGCATATAGAAGTGTTTGTAGAAGGGCATGTTCTGATTTGTTGTTTCTCTCTAATTTGGTCTTTTCTTCCTGAATGTTCTTGACCTAAGATGTAAGATGTCTTTGTGGAGCTATGGTTGTCCTTTGTGGTCATGTGCTATCACTTCGGTGATGAAGCATAGGTTCCTATGACCTCTTTCTTTAGCCAGATTTGGAGGACCTTGGAAGAATGGTGGAAGGTTATTGAGAGAAAATTTTCTTGCAGCAGGTGGTTGCAGGTTGTGTAGATCATAGTGGGTGTCCCTTGTAACTATGTGGTTAATTCTTCTACATGCAAGGATTGGTGGACTTAGTATGCTTGGATCATGTGTGATGGTGCTTTGTTTGCACTCATCTGGCTAGTGCCCTTGCAGTGGGAGTACCTGGATATGTTTGATCTATTATTGGTTGACACAGGGTGCTTATTTGCTGCTAAGATGGATGGTTTTATGATGGCATGAGTCTGCTGCTGGTTTTCATACCTTTGAGGTATGTGTGGTTGGACGGATTAGCAGAAGTTGTGGGTGCTATGTTCAACCACATGGGTTTTGTGATCAGTTGGATGAGGATAGTCAAGTCACTGGTTTTTGTTATGGTTGATTGGTGTTCTTGTTCTAGAGATTGTGGTCTATGTCCTATGTCCTGTGCTCACGTTGGTGCCTTGGTTTTTTCTGTTGTTTTGATTTTTCTGCTTGAAGGATCAATTGCTTTCTTTCCTGAGACTAGCGCATATATGCCTTGGCTTGTTCCTTTTCCTGTGTTGGATGTTTGGAGCTATAGCATGAGATGGTGGTCATTTTTTGAATGTCGTTGTAGGTGTCTTTTTTGGTGTATGGAAGCACGGTGATGGTCCTTGCTCGCGTTTTGGAAGAAGCTAGTAAGACTTCGTCAAGTGAGAGATTGTTGGAAATTTATGCCTCATCTTCCTAGCTTGGGCTTCCATTTTTCCTTGGAGCTCTATTTTAGGCCTTTACCGCCATACCGTGGGCCACCCTATTTGGGGATTGGGCGATGTTACCGCCTTACCGCAGTGGTCTTGTTCTAGACTAGCGGTGGCACGGTGAAGTGGCAGAGGTCTAGAAGTCTCTTACCTCCTTACCATGGACGTGCCTCGGTGGTGGTGCGACAGTGTGGTGGGCTGCAGATTGGTGGTGCAAAGGCTTACCACCTTACCATGGGGGTCACCTATTGGTGGCGTGGTAGTACGGTGAGCGGTGGAGGCCATGACAAAACTTTGTGGCTGTTACCGCCCTACCACATGGCTTATTTACTAAGTTGGTGTGGGCGTGGTAAGCCACTCGCGATTGTAGGGTGGTGGACGTAACAGCTACTACCTTACCACAGGCAGTTTCGGGGAAGCCATGATGACTATGGTTGTTGGCGGTTACCGCCTTACCATGGGTGGTGAGGAGACTCACCGCGGTGCCATGATAAGACCATTGGTGGTCTGGTTGATGGTTACCGCTCTACTGTGGGGTGGCCTATTGGCCCCCACAATAGCACATTTTGACCATCAGCAGTCCCCTAGACCGGTCACCGCCTTACCATGGTTAGTTTTATGAGGACGACAGTAGCGCAGTGGGATGGCAGGGCTTGGCTCGGTGAAGTCATCGGTGAGCTCGGATGAGCTCACCGCTACACCTTGGGCTGACTCGGCTGGTGCTCGGGAAGTGCGGGCAAGTCATGGACGGGCTCATTTGGCCAAACTGCCTTACTGTGGGTGGGTCATCTCAGCTCAGCGGTAGAGCGATAGTGACTTGGATGGGCCGAATGGGCTCGGACCGGTGTTTGACCGAGTTGGACTCGGTGTCAGTTTGTTTAGGCGAATGATAGGTTGGCACGTGGCAAGTTAACTACATCTGGTTGGTTGAAGACCAAAGAGGTATTGTCAGTTATTGCAGAACGTGGAAATGGAACCCGATTAGGGTGATGGATTTATTTCCTGGGTGGCTCAATGCAACTAGGGTAGATCGGATGCGTGACTGGGTGGCTCGATGCAAGGAGACCGACATGGGAAGTCTATTAGTGATATCCTAAGGATGGTTTTGACTATTTGGATAGGCTAGACATGTTGGCGCATGAAAAGAGATTATGCAATCTCATGTGTAGGCAGAGAGAGAGAAAAAGAATGAGAAGAGAGAAACAGAGAAGGTGTTCGAACAGTCATGACTTTGAACACTCTGTCTCTCATTTCTGTGAACATGTGAACCTATGGATATTTGTGTTTCATCATGTTTGTCTTTCATGGTTATCTATTTGTGTTGAATTTGTCTATTGTTTTGCATTTACTTTCCTTAGTAGGATCAATGGGGGATACAACTGTGCCTCCTTCCACTTTATGACATAGTTGTTTGTGTCTTTGTTGTGATTTTTGAATTGAAATCACTAAGGCACTATTGTCTTAGATGCTAATCTTGATGACATAACTGAATCTGTATCCCCAACAGAAATTTTGTTGATCTTGAAATTTTGGCCTACTGGGACTCATTCACCATTCTGGGTGAATCAGCTCCAGTTCTAGATGTCTACATAGGAGCATGTTTTAGTAAAATGGGTATCCAAATCTACAAAGATCTCTAAAAAACACCTATAGTGGGACTCATTTTCCACTTTTGGTTAATGAGTCGAGTTTGGATTTTCTCAAAATTCAAAGTCTGAATTTGTTCCTCTCATTCTCATCAATTTGCTCCTCCAGGTTCCTAGCATCCAGGTTCCTGGATTTGAAACTCGGATTTCGAGGTTGTAGATGACCTTTTAGTGAAGATTATGAACTTGTCAATGCTAAGGTAAGCTTGTAACCTAATCTTCAATGATCTTCAAGTCTTCAAAGAACCTAGATCTACAATCACACAAAGAGAGAGAGAGAGAGAGAAAAATTGTTGATTGTTAGGGAATGGGGATTTGCCTTGGTCAAACCCCTTTTAGGTAATTAAACCAAATGATGAAAAAATGAAACAAGCACATGAAAAATGAAATATAGGATATGAAACATGAACAATGATACCTTGAATGATGTCTTGTAAATCAACAACTCAACATGAAATGGTCATGAAGGATGCAAATCTTGATCTTTGACAATAGGAGTAGAATAATGCTTGATCTTGGATCTTCAATGCTACATCACAATACTAGCTCACTAACATGCTTGATATAGTGATGGATCTTGAATTTCTACAACAATTGAGGAAAATTCTTGCCCTCAAATGCCTAAGAAATGATCTTGAAAACTATCTTGATGATCTTGTGAAGACTTAGAATGCTTAAATCTTGCTTCCTTGACTTGATAACATGAATGTATGATGAAATAATTATTTGGAAGCTTTTTTATATAGGAAATGCACTCAAATGACCATTAATTTGATCCCCAAGGCTGACATGGAATAAATTTGAATTAAAAACCCACTTTTCTCACTTAAAACCTTAAAAATCAGCCAAATGGGACACATTCGCCATTCTGGGTGAATGAGTCCCACTTGGATGGGATTCATTCGCCCAAGGTGGTGAATGGGTCCCACAAGGGCTAGTTTTAGTCCTAAAGTGTCGGGGAGTCAAAAAATTAAGCTTATATGTTGATCTTGTCAATTTTTTTTATCAAAATATACCTTGGGATGCATAATATGGGGTCATAGGGTCCTATTAATGATGATATTAAGGTCATAAATGCAAGAGGATCTAAAATCCAATGTGAAAGTGTAAATAAATACACTTTACAACATTAATTTAAGGAAACATTGAGTCTATTTAGCTTAGAAGGGCCCTAAATCCAATGTGAATGTGTAGAAAATGTTACAACACTAGATTAGGTCTACTTTAGTTTACAAGCCTCTTAAATTTAATGTGAAGGTGTCAATAAATACATTTTATAACTTTAAATTAGGGAAAATTTAAGTTTATTTAGCTAAAAAATGGCCCAAGACGTAATGTGGATGTTGAAAACACCTCTTAACACTAGATCAAGGCAACATTAAGTCTAATTTATCATTAATTATCCCCAAATCAAGCAAGGAAAAGGAATAATTTTTCTGTCATTACATCTAGCCCCCACTTTAGTGAGAGGAACAACTTTCTTCAAACTCACACTAAAGTAGACATTCAAGAGGGGTCCAATTGTACCGATGTAGATGGTCTAGGGTAATAAAGATCAAGGAGGTTGTCAAGCCCCTAGGGTCCATGATCCCAATTCAAACCAACATAAGCACAAAAGGACATGCACAAGGTGTATAATATGCAGCATCAAGATACACGATCTTGTAATGTCAAAAAAAAACAAGTAAAAATAGAAATGAAGGGGATCAAGCTTCGACCATTTGTCCTACATGATGTGGATCAGATATTTGTTTGTCCAAAAATAAATGCATACTCACTCTAAGGAAACATAACTTTAGGCTGTCCATTGGGTGAGAATTCCAAAAAGGTGAGAAACATACATATCTGATCGGTATGCACTCACACACGCAAGTGGCTATGGGGAAAGTCATGCCTCGGTTGGGCTTCCCGCTGAAAACATATCAAAGTTATACCTTTTGATAACTTTAATAAGGTGCCAAAAAAAATAACTTCAAGCTTCATGAGGCAAAAAAAAATTTGTATGCTTGGAGCTCATGAATAAACAAGATGGCTCCATAGGCATGCAAAGTGTGCTATGCAAGGTGGCCATATAACAATTGTTGTAAATGAAAAATAGTGTACGAAATGTTTAAAAGGGATTTTTATTAGTTCATGCAAGGTCTCTTATTAGGGAACATCATGCTTAATGTCTCCAAGAGAGGACAAGTCAAATAAATATCACACTCTCAGAGGAAATCAAACCCAATGACACCACCAAGAAAAGGACAGATCGCAAGAAGAAAGAAAATAGCACAATGAAACATGAGAGTCAATGTATGCCCCCACTTTAAAGTAGTTGCTGACACCATTACTGTGAGAAATTGCTTTAAAGTAGAAGAAGACACGAGAGGATTATTTAAAAAGCCCTATTCCAAGTCATATGTTTCCAAATTGAACCGCATCATGAATAAGTATGTCACATGCAAGTAAACTTAAGGCATGTTGTCCACATCCCAAGCTTGTTCTTCTATGTTCATGAAATGTGATCGAATAGCCAATAGAGACAACGACAAGTGACATACGCGGACAACGTTACCTAACCCCTTGCCCACACTTAGTGTAGGACAAGGGTGAGTCGAAATGATTGATGATATGCATGATAGAGTGAAAATTAGTATCAATTAGAGCAATTAGGTGCCCCCACATAAGAAAGAGCACCAAACTACTTAAGATGTTGGATTTTACTACTAAAAGTTCTGCATTCGTTAGTAGAATGACCATGAACTCTATGATATGCAAAAAATGAATGTTTGTAGTAAGAAAAAATTCATGTTCTTGGAGGGAGGGATATAAAATGATCTTCGATGAGTCTCAGCAAGATACTCTCTTGATCAATAGTAGAAGATATCATTTTACGACAAAGATATCTCTTGCTTAGTGCAATATGTCATCCTTAAACAAGACTCTTTAGATTTCAAGATTTTTTTCTCTCCTTTATAGGAGGGTATAAAATCTAACGAACCCAAATAATTAGTATTTTTCATGATGACATTGACATTAAGAAAAGATTTATTTATTTGTTTTGTTTCTTGCAAAGGATAACAACCAAGACCACTAGTGTCTATCAATTTAGGATGCACTACTGTTAAATTTGGCTTATAAGAGTCTTTTGTCAGAGTGTTGATATTGAGTGAAGGTTTTTTGGATGGTTTGATTTCTATCAAAGGACAATAACCAAGACCATTAGTTTTTTCTTATGTGTGAGGCTCTATGGGGACATGAATACATTGTTCTCAAGCACCACATCCTTTTCCACTATAACTAAGTTGTTTAATAAGCTCATAACCTTTTCCATAAAACTTTTTCATTTCTTTAGGATTCAAAGGTTGTTGATAATCATCTTCATCAAAGTTTGTTGTGTAATTTGTTGTCTTTTTTTCTAAAGTGGTTGAGATGGATGCTTTTGAAGGGTCTTCAAATTTTTGTGTTGACATTACCACTTTTTTTCCCCTTGTCTAAATCTTTGTTTATGATCTTGTATTCTCCCATGCATGTTGGTTCAAATTCTAAGGAACCCCAATCATATTCTAATAGCTTCTTTATTTTCTCAGTGTGTTTTTCTTTGTCTTTTTGATGCATTTGGTCAACTTGTGTAGTTGGCGTTAATTTTTTCAAGGGGTTATCTTTATTTTTCTGAATTTGTAAGACACTATAAGGTTCACAGTTGACATCAAGTGTGTGAACTTTTTTTTTGTAGACATACTTCATTTTACAATGAAGAGTAGAAAGCATCACATGCATCTCATGAATCCAAGGTCTTCCTAGAAGAAGATTGTATGAAATATTCTCGAGCATGACATGAATAGATGTTTCTAATGTAAATTTTCTAGTTGTAATAGGTAAAGTAATCACACTGAGTGGTTTCTTTTCTACAATTTCAAATCCACTAATAGATAAAGAGGCAGGTTGATGTTTTGATTTATTTATGCCAATCCTATCAAAAAGGGATACACTACACACATTAAGGGTAGAGCCATTGTCAATGAGGGTTCACTTTATCCCTTTTCTATTGTATTAACTATGATCATGAAAGCATCATTTTCTTTTTGCACTTCCAAATGGGGGAGTTCACTTTGGTGGAAAACAATGCCAGCATTCAGTCCTTGAATTATGGCTTCTATATCATCCGGTTGCACATTAGAAGGGATAGGAACTTGTTGTAAGGTATTTTTAATCATGTTGTGATAGTGAGGGGAGGCTTGAATAAGGTCCCACAATGATATATTAGTAGGAGTTTTCTTAATTTGTTCAAAAAGATCATACTCCTTTCCACTTTGTGTAGGAAAATGAGGGGGACCAAGCAGGATGGGATTATGCAATGGGAGGGTTTTTGAAGGTGTTTTTCTTGGTTGTGGATTATTTCTAGTGTTATATGTATGAGAAACAATATTATGACTTAGTTGTTGTGATACATTATTCTTAGGTGGGTAAAGGATAAGTTTGGGTTTTTTTTGAGTTTGAGGTTTTTCTGAAGGTGGGTAAAGAACTAGAGGATTATTAGGATGTCCCATGGGGTATGCAGGAGGTTGATTAATCAAGAGGGATCTAATGGAAACTTGTGCATTCATAACCTCAGCGGTCTTGGTTTGATGTATTTCTAATAAAGGGAAATCTAGAATCATCTTTTTATCATCACCTAAGGAAGCCACCATACTATAGTTGTCATTTTCTTGCACCATGACATTTTCCCTAGGAGGAGATGTTTTAGGAGAACTACAAACCAAATGGTATTGAAATTCAAGGATTGGTTCTTCAAAAATGACTTCATCACAAGTAGGGGAATGATCAATGGTTGAATTATCTTGTTTATCATTGATGACATTCTATTGTTCAATAATATTTTCTCTAGGGTAAGAGGGAAAATCAAGATTCCCATGACTTTCATCAATTGTATTTTCTAACATCAAAGTATCTTCTTCACAACTGTCAGAGGTACTAGGAGAAGAACAAATGTGATTGTCATGATTATTTATGATTTCATTCCTTTGTTTGACAATTTCTTCCAAAATAGGATAGGTAGGGGAATGATCATAGAGAGGGTGGTTATATACCTTAAAGGTTTGATCATTCAACACAAACATATCCTCCTCCCATTGAATTTAATCCTCTAAAACATTATCACGATAGGAGGAAGTGTTGGGAGGTGAATGTAGACTAGTTGAAGTTTCAATGGTTTCTTGTTGAGTTATGTTATCATCATGATTGCATATGGTTGTTTCTTCTTGTCCATCAATGTATTCCCTAATAAGAGAGGTAGAAGGAGAGAAACAACTAGTATTCTCAAAACTCTCATTGATGGGTTTTTCTAACACCAAAATAGATTCTTCTCCAATAGGAGAGATATTAGGAGAAGAATGAATATGATCATTAGGAATGTCCAAGGTTGTATTCTCTTTCACTAAAGCACTCTTATAGGGAGGGCATATGAACATTTTATTAGAATGCCTAGAAAGGTAAGGTACTAAAATTGTTTGAATAAAAATGAAAAGAACTTCTAACCATCTCATGCAATGCTTTAACAATTTAAACAATGTATATCCCAAGATTCAAAACACTTTTATCCAATGTACACAAAAATTTAAGAATCCAAACAATGTATATCCAAAAATGAAAAGCACTTTTATCAAACTTAAATGCAAATATTTATGAAAAGAAACATTTTATACGAAAAAGTAAAAATTTATTTTATCCATATGATGCAAATTTTCAGAAATTTGAGCATTTTCAGATCTAATGATGATTGTAATTGAAATGATTTCAAAAATGACTACCCTAAATTGATGTTTTTGACCTAGATGCATAAAACAATTGTTACCAAAACTTTCTAGACTTATAGTATATGTTACCAGGAGGCTTAGGAAACACATAAATGAGGTTTTTAATGATGTTAAAGGTAGTTTAAAATCAAGACTGGGACTAATTCACCCAAGGTGGTGAATGAGTCCCAGTTAGGGTTTTTTCAAAATTTTCAGAAATTTTCAATTGATATTGATGTGTTTTTTGTTGGATGACCTAAAGATTAAATGAAAATGCAGATTTTATATTATTTTCAATTATTTGAGATGAAAAAATGAAAGCTATATGAACTTTCACTAATTCAAAATTTGAAACCCTAGAATGCAACTAAACTAATGCAAAATGCAATGAAATGTTAATGAAAGCTAAATCTAGGATGATGATGGACTCCAAATAAGAAAAGAAGGTATTCTAAATGCAATTTCACCAAAATGATTAGTTGAAAAATGGATGCTTTATGGTTTAAGACATAGAATATCACTTTTCTCCAACTAATATTCAAGGATGTCCTAGAGATCTCAATCTAATGAAGAATGAAGGAAGGGATATGACAATAGGGTATCTTAGGATATGAATTCAGATTATAAGAGGGGTTCACCACCAAGTAAGAACTTGGAAAGACTAATGCAATGTAAGATGCAGCACTAAACCTTAGTTTGATGGAATGACCTACAAAATGACATAGAAAAGTATGTAAAACAAAACAGAAAGTTGCAAAATAGAACGTGTGCACTTGGAAACTTGTAGAGACTAAAAATGCCATTGATCCTAAAATTTTGGCCTATTGGGACTCATTTGCCATTCTGGGTGAATCAATACCAGTTTTGGATTTCCACACATGAGTAGGTTTAAGGCAAATGGGTATCCAAATCTACAAAGATCTCTGAAAACACCTATAGTGGGACTCACTCACCACTTGTGGTGAATAAGTCCAGTTTGGATTTTTTGGAAATTCAAAGTCTGAATCTACTCTTCTCAGTCTACTCGATCTACTCCTCCAGGTTCTCAGATCTGAAACTCTGATTTTTAGGGCTAAAGATGACCTTTTAGTGAAGATTATGACCTTGCAAATGGGGAGATAATATTTTAACCTAATCTTCAATGATTTTCAAGTCTTCAAAGCACCTAGATCTGCAATCACACAAAGAGAGAGAGAGAGAGAGAGAGAGAGAGAGAGAGAGAGAGAGAGAGAGAGAGAGAGAGAGAGAGAGAGAGAGAGAGAGAGAGATAGAAAGTGTTGATTGTTAGGGAATGGGGATTTTCCTTGGTCAAACCCCTTTTAGGTAATTAAACCAAATCATGAAACAATGAAACAAAGACATGAAACATGATCAATTATATCTTGAATGATGTCTTGTAAATTAAAAACTCAACATGAAAAGGCCAAGAAGGATGTAGATCTTGATCTTTAACAATAGGAGTAGAAAAATGCTTGATATTGGATCTTCAATACTATATCACAATACTAGCTCACTAACATGCTTGATGCTTGATATGCTTGACATGGTGATGGATCTTGAATTGCTGAAATAATTGATGAAGAATCTTGCCCTTGAGTGCCTAAGAAATGATCTTGAAAACTATCTTGATGATCTTATGAAGACTTGAAATGCTTAAATATTTCTTTCTTGACTTGATAACATGAATTTATGATGAATTAATGATTTGAAAGATTTTTTATATAGGAAATGCACTCAAATGACAATTAATTTGATCTCCAAGGCTGATATGGAAGAAATTTGAATTAAAAACCCACATTTCTCATTCAGAACCTTAAAAAAGGCCAAATGGAACTCATTTTCCATTCTAGGTGAATGAGTCCCATCTGGATGGGACTCATTCTCCCAAGGCGGTAAATAGGTCCTATAGGGGCTATTTTTAGTCCTAAATTGTTAGGGAGTCAAGAAATTAAGCTTATATGTTGATCTTTTTGGGTTTTTGATCAAAATATGCCTTGGAATGCATAATATGGGGTAAAAGGGGCTTATTAATGATGATATTAAGGTCATAAATGCAATAGGGCTAAAATCCAATGTTAAAGTGTAAATAAATACACTTTACATTATTAAATTAAGGAAAAATTGAGTCTATTTAGCTTAGAAGGGCACTAAATCCATTGTGAATGTGTAGAACATGTTACAACACTATATTAGGCCCACTTTAGTTTAAAAGCCTCCTAAGTTTAATGTGAAGGTGTTAATAAATATATTTTACAACATTAAATTAGGGAAAATTTAAGTTTATTTAGCTAAAAAATGGCCCAAGACCTAATGTGGAGGTTGAAAACACCTCACAACACTAGATCAAGGTGACATTAAGTCCAATTTATCATTAATTATCTCCAAATCAAGCAAGGAAAAGGGATACTATTTCTATCATTACACCTATTTCATTAGAACCTCTGAAAAGATTAGATTTACAAATACCTCCCCAAGTACTAGAGAAATTCTGGCATAAATCAGTGATATCATCTAGTCCAAGTTGTGACACATCTCCTTTTCCCATTAAATCTAGGCTTCTCTTAGCATCATCATCAATTCCATTGAGAAATACGATCATCAAAATTTATAGACTTATGGCTTGTCCACCACATCGTTTAGATAAGAAGATGAACCTATCCAAGCAATCTTCTAGGCTTTGATCTTTGTTTTTCCTTAGTTTGAACAACTCCTCTTTCCTATTGTTGACTCTGTAGTAACTCTATTATTTTTCCAAAAAGGAAGACTCCATATTGTCCCAAGAGGTTATTGACCCTAAAGCTAATCCCATGAACCAAACCATTGCAACATCCTTCAGGGTGGAGGGAAAAATTTTCAGTTTTTGGCTTTCATTCTTGTAGTCATACGTCTGCCACAAAACTTTAAACTCAAATAGGAAATGGTCAAGGTCTTCAAAGGACAAACCTTTGAAAGTTGCTAAGAAGGCTGGCGAAATTTTTTTCTTAGGTGTATCATCATCTTGATCAAGAGAAATAGGATAAGTAAATGTCTATGCTCCCCTTGTTGGGTTAGCACCATTTCTATGGTCACCAATGATGTGCAAAGGAATGTGTTCCTCTTCAAAAAATTTCTCTAATGCCTGAGGTTCTGGGGTATGCAAAGGAATGATTTCCTCTACAAATTTTTGTTTTAATGGGTGAATTTTTGGGGTATACTGGGAGTTCTCAGGTTTATCATGCTCGATCAATTCTTCAATAAGTTCCTCAGCTGAGACTTCTTCCTCCCTACTTGTGGTTGGAATGTCTTTTGGGGGGTTTTTGTTATGAATCTTCTATGTGGGCCTCATTTCTTGACTATGCAAAAAAATAATCCTACCTACTTTTTTTTCTAAAAGAGGTATTCAAGCGATCTCCTACTAACACTAGAAAAGCAAGGTCCCCGACAACTGTGTCAAAAAGTGATAGGTTGTCATGAGGTCCTATCACTTTATTCGTTCAAAATGTATTAATTATATTGACTAGGTAGTGTTCGAAGGTTGTATGCAATGGGGGACATCTTGGCTAACTCTCTTAGATTTTATGAATTCTTGAAACAATTGTAAATAGAAATTTAACTAGAAAGCAATTAAACTAGAAAGCCTGAAGTTGTTTAAGCTAGAAATCATGAAATTGTTAAACTAGAAAACATGAGATTGTTAAACTAGAAAGCATATAAATTACTTACAAAACGATTACAATAAAATTGTAAAATTTAAATGAAAAAAACTAATGACTTACAAATAACTATTGAAGAAAGTAAACTTGATAATTTGTAACTAACAACAAGAGTGGGTGCTCTGGAATTTCAAATAAATAGAACTTAAAGATTGCAAACTTGAAACTATGACCTACAAGAAAAATTGATAGAGCTCAACACACAAATAACATTCATCCAAATTTATCATGTACAAAATAAAAGTAACAGAATTGAAAATAAAAATACTTATCTATCTACTCTACAAGATCCCTCGAGTGGCTAGCTCTCGGGATTTCCTATGCTTAACTCAGATCACATATAATTTTGCATCTTCAAAATGAATCCATCCATGATACTTCCATTACTCAAAACTATTGACTTAGAATATGATTGGAAATATTTATTTATTCATATCATAACAGTTTACAATGGAAGACATAGCTGAATAGTGTTAAAAGCTTATCATAACATCATAATAGTATCATGTATGCATTGTTTTTGGCGGTAACATATATACTAAACTGCTCACAAAATCCTAAATTTTAGATGGTGGAAGATCACCATTGAAAAAGTCTTTTAAAAAAAAATCAACTAACCAAATCATTGAGGTCCATAACATAAAACATATTAAATAATTGGATTGGAGCCGTAAATTTTTTAAACAAATATTTAACAAATAGCATTAAAAGGACTTTTCCCACTATGCAGACCTAAATTTTTGGTGCCTAGACTTCTAGTGCTTTATCTTCAATTGCTTGAAGTCCTCTTAAAGTCCAATCAGTCATGCATAATGTCTTGTACAATTAATTAAAGCTATAAAATTATATTAGAATTAGTCATCTAATTTCAATTGATTTAGGAAATAATGATTTATACATTTTTTACAAAAAGTAAGCAATTATTAATCCTAAAAGTAAATAATTGGCAGGGCTAAAGTGATTGGTAAGAACAACAAAGGGATTTTATCTTATTATAATTATGAGTTTATTTATACCTCATCATTCTATGATTCATCCACCCTCTTCCATTCTCAAGGAATACAACTTCTTCCTCAAGAAAATATTGTTCACTAAATATTTGGCCTGATACATCTCACCAAGCTTCTTCCATAGTTTTTGTGCAGAGGTATCTTCATGGACATTAATTAAAATAGAGTCTACCAAGTACGATTTGATTAGACCCTTGGATTTATGGTCCATAAAATCATATTGAGCAGCTTGAGTAGGATCTCGAGGCCTTGAAACATTCTCATCAACAACATCCCACATATCTTGATCTATCAACAAATCCTCCATATTTAGCTTCCACATCTCAAAATTATTTCTAGAAAATTTCTCCAACTCTATTCTCCTTGTTGAACTTGCCATCTCAAAATTCCTATAACATGATCACAAAGTGTCTTCTACACAAGCTCCCACTCAAATCTGGATTAGTTCAAAAAATCCAACAACCCACAACTGAAACCAATGGTGATCAAGCTCCGATACCACTTGTAAGGAAGCTAAGGTAGCAAAAAAACTTCCTACGTTAACCTTGAGAGGAGAATAATGCAAAAAAATTATAGATCTTTAATAGTTACAAAAAATTAAAGAAAAATGAACACAAATATCATGCATACCACAACACAATGATTTACGTGGGGAAAATCCTTTCAATAGAAAAATCCCACACTCCAAAATTCATTCAATATTATTTAGAAATCAAAATATTACAATATGCTTTCAGAGAAAGCTTCTCAAAGGAGTATCACTACCAAAGATCAAGAGACACCACGACCACTATCAGACTCTCAGAATACACCCCCATCTACATACATCCCACCCACTTATAACAAGATTTTTGGAACCTTCTAGAATTAGGGTTTCACAAAGTTGTTTTTCATTTGACTATTAACATAAAAACCTTGAAGTGTTAGTGGGAAAAAACTTTGGTGTGTCAGCGGGAAAAACCTTGATGTGTCAATGGGAAAAAACCTTGACATCTTGCTATGAGTGTACAATATTTGCATGATTAGTCGCCACCTATCAACAATAAACCATATATAATTGGAAGGTTGAGACACATTTTCCCAACAATTTGTAGGTCTTGGGACCAATTCCCAAGTTCGATTCTTCTCAATCGGTTCCAAATTTTCTTTAATAGCCTTGATCTAATTCTCATTTTTACATGCCTCGGTCACTATTTTGGGTTCCACCTCTAAAAGTAGATAACAAAATACTTGTTCCTCTGTTATATCAGCCTTTTTTCCTATCAACACACCTTTTCTCTTATCTCCAATGATTTGATCTTCAAAATGGTTCTTCTAACATTCTTATGAGTCTTAGGGATCTTTTCTCAAGCTTCTTTCTCTTCAACTATCATATTCGTTTCCTTCTCTTCATCTTTTTATTCTTCACTGCAAGAGGATTCATCGGATTCATATCCTTCTATCAGTACATAAATCTAATGTGATTCTTCATCCACTTTGACACTTGAGCTTTCAAGAATCTTTTTCAACATTTTATTGTAGCATTAGTAAGCCTTGGTTCTTGTAGAGCACCCAAGGAATATTCATTCATCAGATCTTGCATCAAAATTTCCTAAGATTTCATCTCTTTTGGTATAGCATTTACTTCTAGAAACTCTAAAATATTTCACAATAGGAGATTTACCATACCATAACTCATAAGGAGTCTTTGAATTATTTACTCTTGCTTGAACTTTATTAATAATTTAGACTACATTATTAATAGCTTCTCTCTAGTAGACATCTAGTAAAATTTCTCTCTTCATCATAGTCCTTATTTCTTCTTGAATTGTTTTATTCTTCCTCCCTACAACTCCATTCAGCTAAGGAGTTCTAGGAGCTTAGAAATGCATCTTTATTCCATGATCTTTACAAAAATTATTAAAATCATTGGAGGAAAAGTCACCACCTCTAATAGACCTTAAGCACTTTATTTTCACATCCATTTCATTCTCAACCATAGATATAAATCCTTTGAACTTATCTAGAGCTTTTTATTTTTCTTTAAGAAAAGCTACCCAAGTCATTTTAGAATAATCATCAGTCAACAACATAAAATACCTATCACCTTGAGAGCTACTAATCCAAATATGCTCATCCAAATGCTAGACTCAAAAAGGAATCATATTCTTTGGTTACATTTTGACAAATAATAACTTTCAAAAATGGAATGAATTAAGCACAAAATTTAACCTTCCACAAAGCAATTGGAGAACATAAACTATTTTAAAGGAGGCCTATAAATAAATCCATTTCCCATTTGAGGTTAAGTTTGATAATTTACAATACCAATAATTCCATTGGAATGATGGTAGTTCATTAATAAAATTCATGCTAAGTCAATATATAGTTCTCTAATTGAAAAAAATGATATATGAGAACATGTTAATAAATTTTGGGATACTAATATAAACAAAAGAAAATGGATAAAGTCTTTAAAAAGAACTTGTCAAAGGAGATTGAACCTAAAAAATCATGCTTTAGATGGTTGATGCTATTACAAAGACTGGACTACAAAATAAAACAATATAATGACATTGATATATGCAATATATGTAGATTACTTGAATCAAACATATTTTCTTTGATTGATTATAGCCAAAGAGATCTAGAAACTATTTTGTGATGATCAAAATATATGGGGGAATAATAATGAACCTAATCCAACAATTTTATTTTTTGAAGTAGATAATAAAATGAATAAGGATCTTTCTTTGTTTTACATTTGTTTATGCACTAAAATCCTTTGGTCTATCTAGAAGGCTAGAAAGAAAGATAAATATAAGGGGAATAGAAGGGTTCTTACTAAGTATATTAAGAGACTCACAATTCATAATGTTTATTTGTAGGTGGTCATCACCTTAAGATATCAAAGGGAAATTTGTGAAATTTCTAGAAAATGGTACAATTAATGTCGACCTTTAGGAGGCTAGATATGGAAATGCTTGGCAAGGGGAACACCCAAACATTGAGATATTCCTAAAATCATTGCAACATTTCCAAAAAGAACTAATGAAAGGAAAAAGGATTAATGAAGTAGAGGCAAACTATAGGGATCTAGGAACACAGAGCAACAATAAGATAGAAGAGGACACTACACTGAATGAGCAAAGAGCAATAGAGATTCTTTAAAGTTTGAAATATGCACATCAGACAATAATAGACCCAATGGTTGGTAAAAGGGACAACAATAGAGGCCTACTATTCTTAGTGTTGATGACGATGTTAGTCACACACCAATAGTAAATTAGGGTAAAATTATCAAGGTTAGGAAATAATGCATATAAATCAAAACCTAATAACAATGAAGTACAAATAAGAATAAACACATAAAACATAAAACAATATTACCAAATGGTCTTCATGCCACCATTGATTCACCTTCATTGCACTTCTCCATTTTTCTTGATATGAATAATTGCCCTCAACTTTTTGAGTATGCAAATAGGCCTAATGATAATGACAAAGAAAAATATTAAAGATTCTAATTGAATATAAAACACTTGACTTGATAGCTAATTTTACAATATATCAAGATGTCTCTAGATAACTTGTGGATGGTTGGCAGATAGATGACAATGACAAAATAGATGGCTTTTATAGAATGTCAATTTTGTCATGAAGGGCTAGGATTGAAAGGTTAATTTTACTTAAAGATCAATAACCAAGAATGAAAGATGTGGTATGGAATAGGGTTAGGGTAAAATTAGGGCAAATGATAAGGATGAAGGGTTGAGATTGAATTATGAGATAATTCAATCAAGGGATATAATTAAATGAGATTACAAGAGATAAGATTTGATGTGGAAGATAATATTAACACAAAAAAAGAGGTTGTAGGAGAAGTTTAAATGAATAGTTAAATAATAAAAACATTATTTAATTGTAGAGGACATGTGACATGTTGACCTTTTGGATTAAATAATGATTTAATTCAAAATTGGAAGATAAGGACAAGTTAGTAAGAAATTACATAAATAAAATTTATTTAATTAATCAGAGAAGAAATAAAGCTAGAAAATGAATTGATTAAATAATTAAAATTATGTAATTAATAGAGGACTTGTGACATTAGAAAATAATTAAATAATTAAAATTATTTCATTATCGATGACGAAAAGGGGGAATGATGAAGAATTTAGGATTCATAGGCCTAGGACAATTTTTAGTGTCTACATTATGCCCCTCTTTGATACAATGTATTTTATGGTGTTGTGTCAAAGAAAACTAGTCAAAACATACCCCAATGTAGACAAGGTAGATCTATGCCCCCTCAATTTATTTTTGCAGATTTTCCAAAAATTTCAAAAAAATTGAAAATCGTTCTAAAAAGTCAAACTGGTAGTCAGGAATGCTATGGTGATGAAAAAATTAAGTTTTAGGACCTTTGGGGTAGCCAAAATAAATGTTTAGACCTCTCATAGAGTGCAACCAACACAAAACCTAGTGAAATCCTAATTTTGAGGAGGTATAAATTGAAAATTGATAGGTCAAATGGCTCATTTGTGCATTTGGACTTTGAAAATTGAGGAGCTCTGAGAGAAGAAGCTTCCAAGATGTTACCTGTTCCACACACTGAGCATCGAGGATATCACATTCAAACCTTCAAATTATCAAATGGTGCAGGAGAGCCGGTAAGTGCCTTTGAAACCACCTTGTCAATTTTCAAATTCATGCATTTCTAAGACCTAGAAAAATTTAGTAGGCAATTGCGTCGTTTATGGTTCGTTTCTGGTTCGTTGGAAGTGCTATTGTGAATGACACAATTATCTATAAAATATTGCAAGTGATGGAGTCATACCTAGGGTAGGTTTAGGTTTCAATTTGTGCAATGCAATTGCATTAGAATGATACATGTGTGGTATGAAAATACACAACTACTAATGCATGATGCAAGTGACTAGGGTTTCAACGCAAATGATTTTGTAAGCCAGAATTGATTAGGTATTCAACAAAATTGAGTCCCTAGGACACAACTTCAAAGACATGGGACACAATTTTTTTAAAGTAATGCATATGAAGCTCGTATGACACAATTGAAATTGTGTGATGCAATTGCTTGACTATGTGACACAATTGAATGTTAAGATTTTTTTCCCAATTTACAACTTGTACCTAATAGGTTTGACTAGGATTTTTTATTGACACAATGCTTGTACTTGTGACTATAGGTGACACTTGATCCCATTTACACATGAGAGTCCCAACCAACTACATACTAGTTACGAGATTAGTTGACTAGTGCTGAGAAGCACTAGTTGTGGCATCTTGGTTATATCATGTGACATTCATGCTTGTTATTAGGGTGAACAAGGGTATGTTGACTGCACTCATAGAGAAATGGCATATAGAGACATTCTCCTTCCATCTATCGATAGGGGAGGTGGTTGTTACCCTTGAGGATGTCTATCAAATATTACAACTGCCTATTCGAGGAGACTAGATTAGATATGACCTAGGGCATGGATACCAAGACCTTGTGGACTATTATATATGAGGATTTCAGAGACCTAGGGATAGATAAATATGAGATCAGATGGGAAATCCTAGTAGAGAGGTATGATTTATTTGACTGCATCATGTGCACACTGATTGTCAAGTTTGTTATTCCAAATTGTTGGGGACATGGGTTCCTAGTTGGCTGGGGAGAGATTCTAGTAGAGATTATTTCTAGGGAGATAGTGTATGGATGGGGACCTTACTTATTAGCGATGCTCTATTTCCAGCTTCATGATATAGCTTATCGAGATGGATAGTCCATGAGTTGCAGGGTGACATTTTTGATGGTCTAGGCTTGGGAGCACATTGATGTGCTTCAACTACCAATATGTCGCTAGTTGGGGGATAATGTTCCATAAGTATATATGTATAGAGGAGCAGTGACACATACCCACATTGGGGATGTGGGATATTGGATACATGGCATCGACACCTTGGTTAGTTTCATTTGGAGGCCATACAAAGATTTCACCCAGTGGCCAGACGAGGGTGAGCATTTTTCTCAATGCAAACAACAAAGATACTTTATTGGAAAGATAGTCCAATCACAACACATTATAGATATGTATCTACTTGAGCGGGTTCTACAACAGTTTTGTGAGCAGCAAGGTGTGCCACAACGTATAGTAGAGTTTTATAGCTCATCCCGAGAGGTGACACCATGGGGGCTTGTTATACCAGTGACCACAAAGATAAATGGATTGATGGTCTACAAGAAGTACAGTGGGCATGGAGAGGGGGTATAGTAGATGCAGGGATGAGCATCGATTATGATGCATGGTAAGCAACTCATAGGCCAGAGCCTTTGATAGATCCAAATCAGCCAACACTAGTGGTTCAAAGAGGTAGGGGCCCATGAGGCTAGAGGGGTGGAGGATGGGGAGGTAGAGGATGAGGATATGGAGGATGAGGAGATGGGGTATGAGGATATTACAATGGACATGGTAGGGGTGGAGGTAGGGAAGGACAACAAAGGATACAGAGGGAACCACTCTCTCCTATTAGAGAGGAGGAAGAGGAGGAGAGACAAGAGGAGAGGGATGTAAAGGAGGAAAGATAGGAGGAGGAGATGGTTGTCGAGGAGGGTCGATAATATTATGTGGTAATGGAGGATGTGACAACAAATGAAAATGTAAAGGAGGAGAGATATGAGGAGGATGTGATGGGAGAGGTAGATCGCATCCTTTGAAATAGAATTGTATTGGGGAAGGAAGGATTCGAGGACATCCCCATTAGAGATGGAGAGCAAGGAGAAAATTAGAGGATATAGGATCTATAGGCCAGGGTTCAAGTCTTAGATGCTGAGTTAGGGAAACTATGAGCAAAGAGGATGGTTTGAGGATCAAGAGAGATACATTAGTGGTACAAGAATAGGTAGTAGAGCAGAGGGTCATAGACTTCATTTCTACCAATAGTGGATCAACTGTACATATTTTTAGAGAGGTTGCGAGAAAAAATAGGAGAGAGCAGTAATACAAAGAACTTTATGAGGCTAAGGTACTACCTGAGTCCAAGGCACCAAGTGCATCAGAGGCACTGAGTAGTTGATGGTCGCACAATAGACGGTCACATAGTAGGAGAGAGAGAGAGTAGTAGGGGAGTCTCACAGTTGGGTCGACAAAACCCATACTATAGGTCACCTTCATAGCATAGGCCACCAGGGTCACCACAACGATCGCCTTCTCGAGAGCATGGTAGCTTAGGCTAGGACCTATTTTGATATTGTATCAAACACATGCATTTTTTACCATTGAGCCTATGAGATACATTTTGACATTGTACTGTGACACATTTTGGGTGATACATATGATATACGATTTTGAAGGTGATTACATGTTGTGCAGTCTATTATTATGTATTTATTACATCATGAATGATTTATATTTTTATGATGTTTATGCAGCCTATATTATAATGCAATGATTCTATATGTTGATGCCTTATATGTGACTTCTAGATGATAGATGTATGCATTATTTTTATGATGTTATGGATGTCATGTATATGTTATGCGATGTTTATGATGGATGATGAATATGAGATGTCATGTTACATTATGCTTATATGATGCAAATGCAAATATGTATGCAATATGATGGATGATCATGGATTATGATTATGGATGTAGATGTGACATATATGGGATATGTTATGTAAAATGATACGATAATGGATGTTTATATGGATTCCTATATGCCTACATGTCAAGGATATTTTTGTATTTTTTGATGCAATGTGTATAGTTTGATATGTATGCATGATAATTCCTATATGATGCTTCTAACATGAATGTATATGTAGGAAATTTATTTTTGTGTGTCATAGGATGCTATCAAAACGTAGATGGAAGAAATGTTAGAACGAAATAAATAGATGTTAGTATGGAGAAAGGACTTCAATATTTTTCTAGATAAATAATAGGCCTTTCATTTAATCATCATTGGGTGGTAAAGAATATGAAAAGTGGACAAAAAACACCATGGTATGGCATAGACCAATTTTTGCAAGGTCATCCACTTGTAAGAAACAAACAGTCATAGACAAGGAATTTCCTAACTCATACTAAGGGAAAAATTGCCCTAGTCTTTTTGCCAAGACAAACCAAAAACAATAATCAAAGAAAAGAGTCATGAAACATCCTCACCCCTCTAAATCCTTCATGGGACATCCTTGAGAGAGATAGTAACATGACTCAAAGAAAAACAAAAAAAGAGATAAGAAAAAATAGTGGACAAGTCAATAGCCATTCAGAGTGTTTTCCAAATATGTTTGTTGATGTTTGAATGACTAGGTGTTTGATGGGTTGGTTATTTGATAAGGCCTGGTTTCAGGTAAGACAACATGTCAGATAAGACGTCAAGTCTGGTTTCGATCATGTGACCACACCTGTATAAGGCAAATGACAAAGTTTGATTGATGATAATGTCTAGTTTTAGGAAGGACACATCCCAAATAAGACATAAGTTTGTTTGTTTGATGGTTTGATGTTGAGTTGACATTGACTGGTTTGACTAAATGACTTTGTTGGTTTTGTTTCCTTGTTAATTCATGACTTGTGTAATTTTTTTATGACTATTTATGTCTACGTTGGAAATGTCTAATTTAATATGACAACCATGAAAAACCCTAAAGGACCAACCTAGGTGGCCTCAAGGGCTCATCAAAAAATGGCCTTGCCTACATAATAATATGCAAATACCTTGTAGTTTGACATGACATGAATTTTTTTTATTGACAATGGACTAAGTCATGATTTTTATTTTTACCAAACTTAAAATGACTGACCTAATACCTTGGGGGCTCATCGACAAATGGTCTTGCCTACATTTACTCGTAGAGGCAATGTAGTTTGAATTGACTTGGAGTGACATGACTGACCTTGACTCTACTTTTGGAATTTTTGCAAGTTATTTGGATGTTTTTGTGTTTTTGACATGTTTTGATTTTTTTTTGTATTTTTGAGGTTTTATGATTATTTTGTCTTTTTGAGGATATTTGAGTTTTTGTCTTTTATTGTTTTATGATTTTTTTTATCTTTTTTATTTAATGACCTCCAATAGCAAGTGTAGGATCTAATTATGTAGGTCAAGTATTTTCCCTGAGTCGGGTATAAGACCAATTTATTAGAGGTGAAATGTCATGGGATATGAAAGGTGAAAGGATGCATGATGTAAACCGTTCTAGGTCATGAAAGGACAACCAAGCATTATTATGGATGGTATGGGAAAGGAGAATGACATGGAAAGATAGGTTGGAATGATGGTAGACAATGGAGAAAATTCAACTAAACATGGCACTTGTTTGCCAGGCTTTCACCTTGGTACTTATCCAAAGTGCCATCGAAGTGATTTTCATTATTGAACAGATTATTTTCTCTTTACTATTTTCTTTATTTTTAATTTTTTTTGTGTTACCAAGATGCTTGTTTGCCAAGTTTTCATCAAGGTAATGATTTTTTTGATTTTTGATTTTTTAATGTATTTTTATGGTTATGACAAGACTTTCAGAAGCTATGTGTAGAATTTGCATAGATGCAAAATATTGATTGGTTTTGAAAAGGGTTCCCCTTCAGGAGTCAAAATTTGATAAGCTCTAGATCTAAAGACTACTATGACAATATAGGGACCCAACCAATTTGGCTCAAACTTTCCTAGCTTTTCTCATTCTACTTAGTTCTTTAGATTCTCCATTAAGACTAGGTCACCAACATCAAAATGTCAATTCAACACTTTCATATTATAATTACGATGAAGACAATTCTAATATGCTTGAAGATGGTCCAATACTTTCTCTCTCTAATCATCTAGAAATTCTAGCTCATGCAGCCTTGATACATAGTATTCCTCATCATCAATTTTCCCTTGCATGGATACCCTTAGGGAAGGAAGTTCAACCTCAATAGGTAAGATAGCTTCGGAACTGAAGACTAAGGAATATGGAGTGGCGCTAGTAGGAGTGCAGATGCTAGTGTGGTAGGCCGATAAGGCAGGATTAAGTTGGAGGTGCCAATCATTCCTCAGCTTGGCCATTTCCTTGTGGGTAATATGGAGTGGTGAAATGGTGTTGGATGTGGATTTTCTTGCAAAGTTGATGGACTTCTTTGTTTTTGAATGGTCAACCATTATTAGTGATGATGGACTGAGGAACACTATACCGACCAATGATGTACTTGAGGATAAACTTAGAGATGTGTTTGTTGGTTATGTATGTCATTGGAATAGCTTCAATTCTTTTAGTGAAGTATCTGACTGCAGTTATGATGAATTTATGACCATTGGAGGATGTGGGATGAATCTTACCTATGAGGTTGAGTCCCCATTAGGCAAAGGGACATGGTGATGTTATTAGACACAATTCTTGTGCTACCATGTGTATCAAGTTTCCATGGATCTGACACTATCGACATCTTTTGATGAAGAGATAGGATTCTCATTCCATTGAAGGCCAGTAGTAGTCCACTCTCATGATATTTTTAGGCAAGTTTGGACCACTAGAATGGGCTCCACATATACCCTCATGCACCTCTTACAAGGTCATTTGTGCTTCTTCAATATCAAGCTATTGCAATAGGGTATTGTCTAGGGCATGTCTATAAAGGGTGTCACTAATGATGGCGTACTTGGAGGCCTTAAAGATAAGTGTCTTGTGTTGGTTAGCAAAATGGTCAGGGGGAAGGATATGGTCATGGAGGTAATCATATATGTTGGAACCATGGGGAACTAGGACCAATAATTTCGTAAACCATCTCATATTTTGGGATGTCAAAGGTAGGGACAAATAACTGTTCTACCAGAAACTTGAATTGAGGCACATTATTTTGTATGACCAAGAGAGAGTCAATGGTAGCCATGACATTTGATGCTTTATTTTGGATGTTGGGAATCTGATGGAAGAGTATTGTGTCAAAATACTACCTAAAGCTTTCTACCATTTGTTTGTACGGGGTGAGCTTTTCATCATTGGTGTCATAATCATTGTTACTAGTTGAGAATCATCGTATACTTGCAAATGCTTGATCTTCCATTTGATTTCCATATGAAGTCCTGTGAGGAGGTCCTCATATTCTTCTATGTTGTTTATACATGGAAATACCATTTTGAATGACTTAGGAATGGTATTACCTTGAGGAGTGATAAAAAGTATCCCTACTCCGGACATATGGTTCATGTGAGATCCATCAAAGTATAGTCTCCATTTCATTGGTGTGTCCATAGTAAATATAGATTCCTCTAGAAAATCAGAGACCAATGGGTGATTTTCCTTAGTTGGTGCATTTGCAAGTTGGTCGACAATAACCTATCCTTTTATTGCTTTTCTCTTGACATACTAAATATCATACTTGCTGAGGATCATGACCCATTTAGGCTAATTTCATGCCAATGCTACTTTATTGATAAGATATTTCAAGGGAGGGAATGTGTAGGATCATCATGGAAGAAACAGGCCCTTAAGTGGTGATGAAAATTCAGAAAATCAGAGTTAAGCAACTTGACATAAAATTTTGAATAATTTATCTATATTATTTCAAAAATATGTAACAATAGAATTTGTAGAAAATTGAATGAAATTTCTAGACTACTAGGTTTTTATAAAGAAGAAAAAATTCTATTTGGTGAAAATTTGAAATTTCAATGCAGTAGTACTTAAAATTTAGGGAAAAAATAAGAAGTAGGTGTTTGTCTAACCACCCTAACCACAAGAAAATGATAATATTTTTTAATAATATTTAGATATAAGTAGAGGAATCATGTCTCGATGTGATTAATATTTTTTTGTAATTTTTTCTGAGTAAATAATTAATTATTATTTTTTTATTACAACTTTTAAAAAATATAAAAACTCGTATGTTTGGCCACCTTAACTTGGTCAAAACTTCATGAAATTCATTTTTTTTTCTTTTAATCTTATATTATGCAAAGCATAGAATGTGATGCATGTTTTAGATTTAAAAACTCTAACATCGTTTGAAATCTATAGATGTTTTTCAACCAGCCTATCCATTAGGAATTTAGTCATAATTCAAATAGAAAATGAATAATAATTATTTATTAAATTCAAAGTAGAGCATAATTTATATTGGTGGAAAGATGAGAATATCCTTTAAAATCCCTTTTTGTTTCATCTATTTTGGGTAAAAGAAAATCATCAGCCACATGGGCCATCACATCACTTACATATCACCAGTTTTTGGCCCATCATGATCCCACACATACCCGGGATCTATTTTTGTGACCAACTATGTTTTATGGTTCAACATGTAGTGCCTTAGTCTTTGAATAGAAAAAACTACCACAAGGAAAGCATGTTCTAATGGACTATATTTTAATTCATAACCCACCAGGGTGTGACTGATGTAGTATATAGCTCGCTCATGGCCTTCATCATCATTCTATGCAAGTAATGCCCCCAGTGTGGATGTAGTTTCTAAAATATAAAGAATAAGGGGTCTCCCATCGATTGGTGGCATTAATACTGGTGGAGTCAGTAGATAATCCTTGATCTGTTGAAAATATTCCTAACACTTTTTTGTCCATATGAACAATACACCTTTTTTGAGTAAATATTGGAATGGATGTATCTTGTCAGCCAACTATGCTATGAATCATCTGATGGATTGAAGTCATCCTTTCCATGTTCGTAGTTGACTTATGTTGTCTTGTGGAGGCATATCCATTATAGCTTTGAATTTTGTTGGGTCTACTTCAATGCCTCATCTAGAAACTATGTAACCTAGGATCTTTCCATATGTTACTCCAAATACACACTTTTTAGGATTTAATCTCACTTTGTATTCTTCCAATCTCTTGAAGATCTTGTCTAAAACTCACAAGTGGAATCCTCATGTCAATGATTTGGCTAACAGGTCATCTACATAGTCTTCCATTAGAGTGTGCATCAGGTCATAGAAAATAGTTGTTGCGGCTCACAACCTGAAGTAATTGCATTGCAAGAATAGTGACAGTGTCATTCCAGATGTCGACTGCAGCTCAAAAAATTGATTGCAACTCTCGGTCGATATAACATGTGGTGAACCTCAAAGAGATTGCATTGAATGATAGTCAATTGTGTTGGACTAACTTGGACCTATAAAATAATAGAAAATCTGACCAAATTCAAACTAACGACTAGTATGAGGGTGATCCCACAATAGTGGTTTACAATTTTTGGTCAAACTAGACACTGCAATTATTATTTTTAACTAAATCTTCACATTCGGCACCTATAGTGGCTAAACTATGAGGAATTTGGAGATGATGCAAAATAGAGTCTCATCACATTTTGTCTATAGATTCTAAAAAAAGAAATTCAAAATTTTTGGAATCATATTGGACTTCTTTTTCCATCTCCCACGAAAACTATTTTTTTTCAGAAAACAAAATTTTTAAAAACTGACGCTCACCGTATACAACATAAATTTTTTTGTATGAAGGATAAAATTATAATTTTTTTGAATTTAGATTTGTAGCTATGATATATAGCACTTTCATTTGGTCTCATAGTTTTTTATTGAATATTTTTTCCTTAATCAAGTTTCGAAGTCAAACCAATTGCAATTCATCAGACATAGGCAAAATGTATACAACATAACTTTTTTGTATGTATCAAAATTCAAATTTTTTTTTTTTAATGGATCAAGGACATCAATACCCAGCAAAAAAAAATTAAACTTTTTTATTTTGATAATTTTCTATTTCTCCACATGTGCAAAACAAAGAGCTTGATTTTCGGTGAAAAACCCATGTTTAATAAAACTAAAAAAACACATACATAATAAAACCAAAACATATTAAAATTTATTCATTGGATAGCTCATTCTGAGGACTACCATCTTTCAGTTAGGTCTATGAAGTCTCCTCCATTTTCATCCTCAACCCGAGCTTCGAAGGGTGAAAATTTGGATTCTTTTTGTGTCAGAGGGTGGAAAGGTGGGAAAAGGTGGGTTCGAGCGAACCTAAGGGGTTTTCTCGAACCCCCTTTTCCACAATGGGAAACATGAGTTCCCATATGCAAATGGGTTCACTTGAACCCTGGTTCGATCGAACCCCTTTTGGGTTCGTTCGAACATTGAATTCTCTCGAACCCCTCAAAACAATTTTTTTTTGCATGGGTGAGGTTTTTGGAAGTTTTCCTTCCTCACTCGAATTGTAAACTAATTTTTTGGGTTCACCCATGATATGAAACTAAGGTTAACATAAGGAAATGAAAAACCAGATAACAAAAATTCCCAAAAAACCTGAGAAATTAAACAAAGTCAAAATGTGCCCCAATTTGAACTATTTGTGTCATTTGGTTTCACAATTACGACACTGTGTCATAGGCGATTGCGTCATTTTTTCTCATGGTTGTGTTGATCCATACTTGCAACTTACAAAACCAATTTTTTTGTATGAATTCTACAAATTTTTCCTTTCACGTCAATTTCACCAATGTAAAATTATCAAGGTTAAGCAATAATGCATATAAATCAAACCCTAATAACAATGAAGTAAAAATAAGAATAAAGTCATAAAACATAAAACAATAGTACCAAATAGTTTTCATGCAACCATTGATTCACCTCATTGCACTTCTCCATTTTGCTTGATATGAATAATTTCCCTCAAATTTTTGAGTATGAAAATAGGCCTAATGACAATGACAAAGAAAAATATTGAACATTCATATTGACTAGAATGCACTTGACTTGATAGCTAAGTTGACAAGATAGCAAAATGTCTCTAGATAGCTTGTGGATGGTTAGTAGATACATGAAAATTACAAAATATATTCCTTTCATAGAATTTCAATTTTGTCATAAAGGGTTAGGATTGAAAGGTTAATTTGACCTAAAGATCGATGGCCAAGAATGAAAGATATGGTATGGAATAGGGTTAGGAAAAAATTAGGGAAAATGATAAGGATGAAGGGTTGAGATTGAATTATGACATAATTCAATCAAGGGCTAAAATTAAATGAGATGACAAGAGATAAGATTTAATGTGAAGATAAGATTAACATGGATAAAGAGGTTTTAGGAGAAATTTAAATGAATAGTTAAATAATAAAAATATTATTTAATTATAAAGGACATGTGACATGTTGACCTTTTGGATTAAATAATGATCTAATTCAAAATTGGAAGGTAAGGACAAGTTAGTAAGAAATTAAATAAATAAAATTTATTTAATTAATCAGAGAAGTCTAAATAAAGCTAGAAAATGAATGAATTAATTAATTAAAATTATTTAATTATTGATGACAAAAAGTGGGAATGATGAAGAATTTAGGAGTCATAGGCCTAGGAAAAAATTTAGTGTCTACACCAATAGTGTAGATAAATCCTCACATACACACCACAAGAACTTATTTTTACTTGAAAGATTGCACTGGGACAACCTAAATCTTAGGCTAACTCACCTTAATCCCAAGGGTCGTTTATGTCAGGTCTTGGCCATGCTAGGTTCACATCAAGGTTTGTTGTGATAATTTTGTTAGTCACAAGGGGTAAATGGTTTTTCAGTCATAGGTTTTCAAAGGAATCATAAATATAAGAAAAAGATGATCTCAGTCTGATCATTTAACAATTTCATGAAATCAACAAATTTTCAATAACATTTCATGAACTTCAAATAAATTTCTTTCACTTAAGTAAATTTAGCTTTGAGCATTCAACAATACCATAGAATCAAAAGATTTGAAATAAAACTCCATGCATTCATCTCTTTTTTGAAACTTTTTTTGAAATTTAAACATCTATTCTAAAATAAAGCATAACAAATTACTAAAAAAGTAAAATTTCTCCCAAGTATTATCCATGCATTTCTCAATAATTAACCAAACCAGACCAAACCATTCCATACATTACTAGATTGTTTCACAAAGTTTCTAGGCACAAAATTATGCAATATTTTAAAGAGAGGGGGGATCATTTGCCACCTAATAGTGTTAGTATGCACCCTTAAATGACGCAACACACAGTCTTGTCCGATAGGAAAAACAATCAGCTATGTAAGATTTCATATTAGGAGATAGATTTCAAATTGGCTCTAATATTGATTAGCTTCTAATAAAACATACAAGTTTTTAATTTGGAATAGAACAAAAAACAATAAAAAGAAAAAAACTTGGAAAAGTTTTGGTTCTCCGACATCCAAAAATTATAAACTTAACTTAAAATGAATCATCTCTTGACCTTTTATAAGAACAAGACACTCAAGAAATTCAATCAACATATGAGATGGAATCCAAGGGACATTTCACAACAAGGCATGTGGAATATGACAACTAGTAGGAGAATTGTTTAATAAGTCAACAAATGTCAACCTTCTTCAACACTTTAAAATATTTTGGGATCTCCATCTTTAAGATATGGTTAGGAAATCAACTTGGAGCCAAGTAGATTTGTTAAACAAAATCTAGGAATGTCCCATACATTCATAATGATCACGTGAAAATTTTGTTCCTACACTCAGGTTCAGACTTAGGTTTGAAACTCTCGAAATTAAATCACACTAGACCTAGATGTATTATTTTTCCGCATTCGTAATACCAAGATTCCTGATATTCCAAAAACTCAATCTCCTCCTTTGCATACACTCACAGAGTATAGTAACAAACCTGGTTACATCACTGTACTCACGATCCAAATTTTCCTAATCGTCCATACCTGAATACTGCATCACAATTTGTTCCTCTTGTAAATAAAAATTCCACATATTAATCCCTTTTAAAACATTCATAAATCTCTCTTGAAAACAAAACCATCATTAATAAATCATACTTTTGGAAAAAATCATAAATATTAAACTTTTAAAATGAATTCTCACATAATTATCCTTCTAGGTGGGTTACCAGACCTTTTGAACCCCCTACACAAACTTAGATTATAACTTCAAAACTTAACATTGTTACCCAGTACCCAATACCTAACAAATTCAACTTTACCAAAATAAAAATTTCCTAAACCTCAGTTATTACTAGAACCTATTGGATGTTGTGGTTGTGTTGCTGATATGTGGTTGTCATTGATGTCAACACTATTAGCATTGGTGATTTTGAAGGTTGTATATGTTGAGGAGATTGGGAAAATTGTAATAAATATATTGCAGGAAGCCAGTGAAGCTGAGAAGGTCAAAGTGATGAAAAATTTTGTACATTAATGATTAGGCGGCACAAACTAAAGGGTTTCTTGCTGAGCCTATCTAGTATTTTGTCCAAAATTTTCAATGGTACACATGAAGAATTGAGGAAGTTATGAAGTTTTATGTTCCTACAGTTATTCAGTTACTATAGCAGGTAGTTCTGGAAGATGAGATTGCAATTTTGGTGAATTGGGTTGTTGTGTATGTTCATGAGGTGTTCAGTGATGTTTCTAGATCATTCTCTATTAGTGTGGTATGTCCACATTGATCAGCATGTTTGTGATTGAATATTTTTCCTTGTGTGCTTAAGGTTTTCATGTTCTTGGCTGACATGATGGTGGTAGCATGTTGCGGACCCTTATGGATTAATATTTTATTGTTTGGCATGCTTGAGGATATTGATTTAGGTCCTCACTATGTTGTGACTAACATAGGTTGGTGCACATTAAGATTTTTTCATGTATTGAGACGATAGTTGTAATTTATTCTTTATTTTTGGCCGACAGAGTTGTTGATGTAAATCTATATAGTGGATATATAAGAGCGATTGTCTCTTCATTGTAAGTGTGTGTATAGGTGTATATTTGTGTATATGTGTGAATAAATATCAGATCATCCGATTGCAGAGAAGAGTGCGAAGAAGGTTGAGCAAAGTATATTTGTGCCTAACTGGAACTGTAATCAGGCTTATGAAGAAGCTAATTTCTCAGTTCATGTTCATCATATGGATTTAATATGATTTTATTATGTAAGGTAGTGAACCTTCCCTTTGAGTAGTAAGCTCTAGGTAGTGTGCCTGAATGCATGTGCATTCCCTATTCATTTATTTCATTATAATTCTAACAGGTTATAATCTTGTGGACTAACATCAACCATGGCTTTTCCCCTAATAGGGTTTCCACATATAAAAATCTTGGTGTTCATGTGTCTCTGATGTGTTGTTGATTTATGCTTTCACTATTAATTATTAGATCTGAGATTAAAATTTGTTTAAGGTTGAATAAGCTTAGTTTATGTAACAACTGATTCAACCCCCCTCTCAGTTGTTTATCCTTGTTTTTCCAACAAAACCTTCACACTTCCTAGAACTTCACATCCAAACCAGAACAACTTACTAAACCTTGCATTAACATTTCAACACTTATGTCCTTCTGATACCTGGTACCCAATACATCTAAATCATGGATTACTCTAAAGACCTCCTTTTAAACTTAACTTCTGGTGATCCTCTTTGCTAACTAGCACCTATCATAAGTGTTAATTTTCAACTGGGTCCCCAAGTCTTATAGTCTTGGGGTCTATTGTGAGACCACACAACAACTTGCAACCAATAAAATCAAATTTAAAAGAAATATCGGATCAAATCACTTGCTATAAATTATAACTTATACATATTTTCCAACAATAAATCTTTACCTTTACCTAAATTTTGGCATAAAGATTATTAAATTTCTCAAAAAAAAGTATCAGTGTGTGCTTTGATTAATTCTAGTTTTTGAAACTTGGTGAAAATTTAGTTTATTGACATTGAACTACATAATTTAGTAATCCTCCAAAGCCAACTTTGGATAGAGCCTTACTAGTAGTTAGGCGTCCATAGCCCCAATAATTTTATCTTTGTAATTCCCCCAAACATAGCTCTACTGCCATTCAGGCATCCATAGCCCCAGTAGAGATATTTGGATAGCCTAAAGAGTTGAATTTTCTCTTTTGATATTTCTTTGTAAGCTCATTTGCTTCAACTTACAGGCAATGAAGCTCGCTATTAGGTTGGGAATTATAGTGGTAGTGAAGGTTACTTTTTTTATTTTTTGTTCAATGCAAATCCCTTCATTGTTTCAACAATTCCCAAAAACTCATTTAACTATTCCCTGTATGTGCAACTTTCCAGCTAAACTTTACCATCCTTATGCCAAATTCTGATTAAATGTAATTCACTATCTAGCAAAAAAATATGCATAAGTTAAAATTTAGCAACAAGTAATCCAATCACTAAATTAATTCTAAATTTAGAAATAACAGTTACCACCCTTCCATTTTAATTTATTTATAGAAACCACTAAAATAAACTTGGTTAGCAATTTCAATATGACCATGCTACACTAACATTAATACAACAGATTTGTCATGATTACACTTAAGTCCAACCATAATACTCTACATTTAATCTGCACACCTTAACACACACATATTACTTCCTTTATTTTCTCCACATGCCAATGTGTGCCACCTCACCAACTTAATTTTTCCCTTTTCAATGCACACATGGACACCTTCATGATTAATACGGCTCGATAAAATACACTGAAATGACCATTAAATTTTGAAATCTTCAATTTGCTTCATTTGTGATCTTCATACTAACAAAATTTGAAGCAATGGCCACCAATTATGTGAGAATTTATTTGAGTTAACATTTAACTCTAGAGAAAATTGTCTTATTGCCACCTCGACTTGTATTTCCCAAGATTTCTATCTAGGCAACTATGTACCACATATTTCTCATGGTTTTCTATAAATTTCGTACTTGTCCTTCGAATTCTTCACATCTTTTTTGCTTTCTTCAATTTTCTTGTTTTTTCGCTCTACGTGTACTTTGTTTCTTCCAGGCTCATGGATACTCCCATTTTCTTGACTTTCTTTCACTGCTAGAATGGCTTCATTGGTCAAATTACTACCCATAGGTTGAATAAGGTTTTCTTTCTCAGAACTCTGGCTACCAAATTCAATTTGTGCTTGGTCCTCAAGGAAAATTTTGTGGATTCTAGAGCATATTATAGGCTGAATTCAGACATGGCTTCGTTGTTTGTAGCCTCGCTCCTGGACCTTGGGCTTTCTATTGCTGAAGCTTGTGAAGCTTCAAATATGAAAGTGAGGCCTAATTTTCTAGGGAATTTGGACCTTGTCATTTTTGTTGCACACCTGATTGTTGGAATTCCCTCTGTTGATGATATTCCACTATTTTTTGAATGAGGAGAATTAGTTCCTGTCTGGCCTTTCTTGAATGATTTGCATAACCTTGACCTTGATACTCAAAAGGAAAATGATTACCTAGGTTATAGTACCCTTATGGATGAAGCATCCCAACTTGACTGATTAGACAACCTACTGCTTTTAGCTCTACTCCCTTTTTTTCCTTTTATTTCTCTTTTTACAACAAAAAAATTTGTATTTCCATGTACATACGAAGTATAATGATTTTTTTATATTTTCCGTACATAAAACATGTATATACTATGCATGGTTTTTTTTTCTCAATTCATAGTGCAATGCTTTAAGAATTTTTAAATTCACTCTCATGTGTTTTAAATTAAGAAGAATTCATTAATGCTAGGAACAAACCAAAAAACAAAAACAAACCCTACAAAAGAAAATTAACCTAACTAACTAAAATTTACCCTAATGAGGTGATTAACCCTAACTAAGAAATTAACCCTAATTTCTACTACTATATTCATGGTTTTTTTTGTATGAATTATAGAAGGCTTATCTTTAAATTCACTTGAATACATTTCAAATATCCTACTATAAAAATGAATTATCTTAACTTTTCTGCATTTAATAAATATAAATTCAAATGCATACTTACCAATGAATTGGATCATATGTATGGACACAAACTCATTAAAGGTCGATTGCACACACCTTTGTTGGATTCTCAATACTCTACCTTCTTCCAATCTTGGTTCATGGTTTTCCTTTTCGTTTTTTTTTGTTTCATGAACCACTACACTCGTTTCTTGATTCGCTTTCTCTCCAAGATTTATCAAGTCCTTGGCACTGTCTTCACTCATAGTAGCACTATTCACTTCATTAGACTAATTAGTAACACAATTTACATTATCATCAAAAAGAGAAAAAGTAAAAACTTGATATTTTGTATTAGGCATGAAATCAAGAATTTCTTCCCTTTTAGATCATGGAGTTTTAGTTAGGGGTGAAAATCACACATCTCTTGCTCATTTTCCCCAATCTTTCTCTTCATTGTCACCTTCCACATGTGAGAAGATTGATGACTCATCATTTTCACGTTCACGCTTTTAAAATGATGTTTCCAAGTCTTGATATCCTTGCCTTTTTTCTTGCAAAATTTCAAGAATTTCTTGGTGACAATTACGGTTAGTGGATCCATTTGATTTAATAGTTAATTTTCCAATATTTCCAGTTTTACTAGGGTTAGGATTTTCCTCACAATATAAGCTTCTTTTCCTTAATGGTTCCTTTCTTTTAGCAATCAGAGACATTTTCGTTAATGAAGTCACATTATAAGTGGCCAAACTCACCCTAGTTTAAAAAAAATCACAATCAAGTTCACCATGATTGGTTATATCATGAATTCTACACTTGATGACCCTGCAAAGGTGAAAAAACTCAAAGGATAAAGCCTTTGGTTAAGGATTTTCCGGAGCTTATCAACACCCATTTTACTTTCCATTACCATCTCGCTTATACTTTCATCTCACAAGCAACTTTCAAACCAGAACTAGGACAACAATACCAATTCTAGATAGAACTCGGGGATGACTGTATAAGGCCCTCCTAGCACTAGTTTTTATTGATGATTATGTTATTCACACACCAACAATGCAGATAAATCCTCATACACACATCGCATGAACCTATCTTTACTTGAAAGATTGTACTAGGACAACCTAAATCTTAGGCTAACTTAGCTTAATCCCAAGGCTCATTTATGTCAGGTCTTGACCATACTAGGTTCGCATAAGGGTTCGTAGTGATAATTTTGTTAATCATGAGGGGAAAATGTTTTTCGGTCTTAGGTTTTCAAAGGAAACATAAAGATAAGCAAAATATGATGTCGGTCCGTTCATTGAACAAATTCCTAAAATCGACAAATTTGCAATAACATTTCATGAACTTCAAATAACTTTCTTTCACTTAAGTAAATTTATCTTTAAGCATTCAAAAATATCATAGAATCAAAAGATCTACAATAAAACTCCATGCATTCATCTCTTTCTTGAATTTTTTTCTAAAATTTAAACATCTATTCTAAAATAAAGCATAACAAATTACTGAAAAGGTAAAATTTCTTCTAGGTATTATCCATGTATGCCTCAAGAATAAACCAAACTAGATCAAACCATTCCATACGTCACTAGATTGCTTCACAACTAGGAACATAATGATGCAAGATTTTAAAGAGAGGGGGGATCATTTGCAATCGAATAGTGTCAATATGCACCCTTAAATGACACAACACACAATATTGTCTGATAGGAACAAATAATCAGCTACATAAGATTTCATATCAGGAGATAGCTTTCAAATTGGATCTGATATTGATTAGCTTCTAATGAAACATACACATTTTTAATTTGGAATGGAACATAAAATAGGAAAAATAACAAAACTTGAAAAAGATTTGGTTCTCTGACATCTAAATTTTTTGAACTTAACCTAAAATGAAACATCTCTCGACCTTTTATAAGAACAAGACAATTTAAAAATTCAATCAACATATGAGAGGGAATCCAAGGGATGAATCACAACAAGGCATGTGGAATATGACAACTGGTAGGAGAATTGTTGAATAAGTCAACAAATGTCAACTTTCTTCAACACTTTAAAATATTTTAGGATCTCCATCTTTAAAATACAGTCAGGACATCAACTTGAAGCTAAGTAGATTTTTCAAACAAAATGTTGGAACTTCCCATACATTCAGAATGATCAAGTGGACATTATGTTCCTACACTCAAGTTTGGACTTGGGTTTGAAACTCCCGCAAGTAAATCACACCGGAGTTGGGCGCATTCTTTCACCACATTCGTAATACCCGAATTCCCAATATTCTGACAACTCAATCTCCTCCATTGCATAGACTCCCAAAGTATAGTGCTCAACCTGGTTATGTCACTACTCGTAATCCAAATTTTCCTGACCATCCATACCCGAATACTACATCACAATATATTCTTCCTGTAAGTCCAAATTCCACATATTAATCTCTTTTAAAACATTCATAAAACTCTCTTTAAATCAAAACCATCATTAATAAATCATCCTTTTAGAACAAATCATAAATATCACACTTTCAAAATGCATTCTCATGTAATTACCCTTTTAGGTGGGTTACCATACCTTTTGAACTCCTTGGGAAAACGTATACATTTAACTTTAAAACTTAGCATTATTACCCGGTACCTGATAACCAACAACTTCAGCTTTATCAAAATAAAACTTTCCCGGACATCAGTTATTACTAGAACCTTCACACTTCCTAGACCTTCACTTTTGGACTGGAACAACTTACTAAACCTTGCATTAACATTTCAACACTTTTGGCCTTCTGATACTTGGTACTCAGTACATCTTAATCAAAAATTACTCCAAATACTTCCTTTTAACCTTAACTTCTGGTGATCCTCTTTGCTAACCAACACCTGCCATAAGTGTTAATTTTATCTTGGGTCCCAAAGTCTTAAAGTCTTGGGGCATGTTGGGAGACCACACAACACTCAACATTTTGGAGACTGGTTATATAACATGTTTCTATTATTTTCTTTTTAATTTTATTGTAAATGATCATGTACTACTATAGGGAAATTTTGTTGAGCCAATGTAAATGCATATATACTACTGATAACAACGAAGATATATTGGGGCATGCCACTCTATGATATGTAATATGATGTAAAAAATGATGTAATATTCTTTTTGTTGTTTTCTCTATATCTAATACAAAAAAAATACATGGCAATGAAATGATTTGGTAAAAGTTATAGTCTAGAACACAATTATATTGGAAAAAATAAGATCATTTTGTATTTGACGACAATGACATGCAAGAAGGAGAGGTAGGATAGTAGAATGTAATATTTGACATTATAGACAATAGGAAAATGTATAAAGGTAGTCAATGGAAAGGGGTAAAGTAAAATAATATTTGTAAAATAGAGACAAATCACATCCCAAAAAAATGTGTCATAAAAATCTAGTAGAATGATCTACAAAATATAAACTAACTAAGAACTAACTTAATTTAAATGATAAAATTATAAACAAGGTTAAGATATGAAAACCATCAAGATTTATGTTTGAGTCTATAGAAATTAAAATTATGAAACTACTTATATTTATAATAGGAAAAAATGAGGTGATTGCATAAGAGCTTGTCGAAGTGGTCAAATGCCTTTATTGATATACCATCCTCTAGTCAAATAGAAAAATGATTTATTTTTGTATGTTCTTTTAATCCTACATGTTCTTAGAATTAGAAATACAAGAATTTAAATGTCTATAAATAATAATAACTCACTTATATAAATACATTTTTATCCTACTATGTATGGATAATAATATGTATGTAATCATGATTTTATCTTAAAATTAACAACTCACAAAAATCTGAAAACATGAAAATATATCAATAAAATGTAAATTAAAAAAAACTTACACAAGATAGAATAAAATATACTATATGGTATGCATTTTTTCCATTTCAAAAAGATGGGGCTTCTATGATTTTTAGGGAGTATACACCCAAAAGAATTAATAGACTTGTCAATAGCTTTATGGAGGAATATTTTCTATAAGGTAAAATTAAAAACCCAATAAAATGAAAGTGACAAAAATGAGATTCAAAGGTGATGCTACACTTTGGTGGAAAGAGGTACAAAGTTGAAGAAGAAAAATACAAGAATAATATTATATTGAATGAAGGAAGATAGTCATGAGATGAATTTAGAAAGTTAGCATCTTTATGTTCATATGGAGAATCACTTGGCGAGGTGGATGGTATGATAAAAATAGAGTATAAATTTAAGAGAATAATAATATATGATGTGTAAAAATAGAAGGAAATAAGAATCAAACAATGAAAATATTTAAAAATTAAAGAGTAGACTACGCACAACACAATGGAAGTACTCATTATTTTGACAAATTTCAGCTTTCCTTCCTACATAGGATGAATTGTTAGAATTGAGTTTGTAGTAAAGAGAAAAGGGAATGATCTATTTGCTAAATTTAAGACAACTCAAGGTTGGAAGATGTGTACATACTTGAGGTGAAATATTTTTCATATATGGCACAAAGATATATGTTTCTAAAACCATGAAGTGGCTACTATAACTAGAAGCATCAGTTTGCATAAACCGACCGATGAAAAACTACATTAGAAACAAGGTATTTTTTCTTCCTTATCTATATTGGTGTTTTTGTAAAAAATAGAGGGAAATAAGAAGAAAACAATGAAAATATTTAGAAATTAAAGAGTAGACTATGCACAAAACAATGGAAGTACTCATTATTTTGACAAATTTCATCTTTCCTCCTTGCATAAGATGAATTGTTAGAAATGAGTTTGTAGTAAAGAGAAAAGGGAAGGAGCTATTTGCTAAATTTAAGACAACTCAAGGTTGGAAGATGTGTAGATACTTTAGGTGAAAGATTTTGCATATATGGCACAAAGATGTATTTTTTAAACACCATTAAGTAGCTAATATAACGAGAAGCATCAATTTGCATAAACTGGCCTAGGAAAAACTACATTTGAAACAAGGTATTTTTTTCTTCCTTATTTGTATTTTTTGAAGTAAAGGTTTAAAAATTTGTATTCTTGTAGTGTTGATAGTTAGTAAATATTACAATTGTCATTCTCACATAAAGTATTATCTTTAACTTCTTTGCACATAAGTGAAGAATCTTTTGGTGATTTATTTATTTTCTTATAATTATATTGATATGAAAATTAAATTTAGTGAGATTGTTGATGATGACGTGCATCATAAGTAGGGTTTCCACTAGATTTGTTTATTGATATGAGTTACATGTTAGTGTGGTTAATAGAGGCTAGCTAGTATGGGATTTCCCTTTAGTTTAGTAACTTTCTAGGCCCTCCATTAAATCTATTTATTGCTTATGTGGTTACTTAAATTATATGCACTTGAGCTGAATATTTTGTGTTCTTTTTGACATGTTGTGGTGACCTAGGTCCTTTAGAAAGACACGTATTTTATTTTATTTTTTGAAACTAGATTACAAAGAGATTATTGACATATTTGTATATCTAATATGTAATCCTAAATCTAACTTAACTTTGAATTACCTCAGAATTTGTTAGGTATTTCCATTTCAAATTCCTTACCTTATATAGTTTATGTTTCTTAAGTTGTGATCAACCACACCCAATTAATTAATGGGTAGTTATTCCTAGTGATTGAGGTGGCGATCACCCACCTTGTTATGTCAAAAGGCATCTACAATGACAATGGAGTAGTGAATGCATGTACATAAAAATATAAAGATGAAATCTCAAATGTGATAACAATCTTGATTGTAAAATATGTAAATTGTTAATTAAAAAAATCTTTTAAAGTGTGGTAATTTTTAAGTTAATAAAAAGAAAAAAAATAGGATTTACTACTTGGTAACAGAGGGATGCAAAAAATTATTGCATAAATCTTAGCTAGTTAAAGGTTTTCCTGCGTCATATGAACTCCAGAGATACATGAGAAGGAAAGAATGTAGGTGGAAGAATTTTCCTATTTTAATAGTTTTCGGTAAGGAATACACAAATCTTTTAGGCTAAATTACAAATGAATAATTACAACATTAATGGAATTATTTAAAATATTGTTACATCTAATCAAACCCATCATTGATGAACTGAAGTATGAATGTGCAATGAGTGCAAGAGTTGTATTCTCTAGATCTGAAATATACATCAAAGATTTATTTTTTATTTTTTTCATATTCTGGTGATTTCAGGTCAAATAGAGCCAAGGCAGTAGAAATATGAGTAAAATACCTAAAAGTATTTTCTTCATTCAATGAGGAACTTGTACAAGGATATTACACAACTCCTCACTTTGGATAACTTTAGGTACATTGTTTTTAAAACATACTTGGGTGTAAAAATATATTTTGTTAAATGATTTCTTTTATTATCACGAAAGCATAGAAAATGAAAAAAAATCAAAGTATGGGGAGACCAAATCAGATAGAAACAATATGTTATTAGAACTCAAAAAAATTATAGAAGTTAATCCATTGTTTTGGGAGAAGTTGTAATTTCTCGGGCTTAAAGAATCTCAGTTAAAGACACTTATCAATCAAAGGTTTGGAGTTTAGATTTTTCAAGATGAGGTTCAAGCATTTCTAGAGATTGCAGAAATTTATAATTTATTTTGATACTCTTCACATGGTGTTTAGGTCTCTTTGGTTTTCAATGTATACAACTGCAAGATACAAAATTTAATTCTTTTTAAGGTATTTTGGAGGCATCTAGCTCAGTGGTTACTAATAATTAGTAAAGAGATTCAAGTATTTTTCAAGAGACATTTATCTCAAATGCTATTTTGTATTTGTATTTAGATTACATGGTTTGGGGTTTCAATGCTTTGTGTTCATCCCATATAGTCATGTTTTTAAATATATAATTAGCATTTAGAAATTAGAAGTTATGGTTCTTTTTTCCTTAGCCCTGTCATGTTGTATCAAAATGTACTTTTGAGTATTTTGTTGATCACATGTGGGAATTGTTGTATATTCTTCCTCTCTTTTTTTTGGTTCATAATCAGAATCTGCAAAGTTCATTGTATTTTTGGAGGATGTTTAAGTATTTGTATAGTTAAGAGCATGAGCCTAATTGAATAATCTTGATCAAAGAATGAGGTTTAGGAATATTTGCTTATGCATAATATTAACATTTTGAGGACTTCCTTCAATAAATATTTAATTAGGTTGGAGATATCTTTATGTTATCTAATGATTCTTCACTTTCACATTTTTCTATAGTGCTCTTAGTATCCCATTCATTTTTGGTTTCTTATCTATTGTGCAGGGAAATTTATTCATCCCAGAATGAACATCAGAGAATAGTAGGTGCCTTAGGTAACATGTACTACTATGCCATAGAGAAAAACCAAGCATAGTTTATTTCCACCATTAACCCTTAGAGGAAATTTTATGCAATTTAGACCTTTCCAGATCAACCAATTCCAACAACAAACATTAAATAGATTTAGTAAAAATAATAATTAAACATGAAAGATAGAACATAAGACATGAACACAAAGATTTATGTGGGGAAAACCCTTTTGGGTAAAAAACCACACACTCCAAAAATATAGATTCATTGTATTATTCAACAATAATGTAAATAGTTACAATACTATGTAGGCTCTAAGCCTCTACATGGAGATTTACATCATGTTCCATCTGGAGATAGTCTGAAAGAATAACCCTCTCAAACTCGGTCACTCCTCTCTTTGCACTATAACATTACATATCAACTTCACAAGCATATCAGGAGAACCAATGCTTCAACTTCCATAACTAATGAACAACCACAATAGATTAACTATCAATACTTTATCTTGCCATTGAACTCATGTTAGAGTGTCAAGGAGATCCAAAACCATGACCCTCTGAACTCTTACCATCACACTGATATGCATATTTAATACTATTTTTAGGTCTTATACTATCAATACATCAAGAGGATGACATAACACATCCCTCCAATACAAAGAGATCTAGCCAACGAAGCTTATAGCATTTGATTGAGTGGTCCCCATCACCTATGTAGCATCCACGTCACTATCGTACAACTATTGTCACCTTCCACGTAGATTGGTCCCACCTTAACAACGCACAATGTTCCACTTCATCGGCACATCGAGGGCACTACATTCTATGCCCCAACGATGTTCTCCACTCCTATTGACAAGAGCCCCCAACCTCCCATTGGGATGTCGAGGGGACACTATTCAAGGTCCTAATGATAAAAACAACTCACCTCGATGCAGTCTCATCGGAGTATTGAGGGGACTGCTTAGGGACTCCCTTCGACATATACATGTCCTGTCGATGATACTTATCCTTACGACCAATGTAACATCAAAGAATGAATTCTTTTCACGAGTCGGGACTTAGGGTTTCTCAATACCTGATACCGCAAACTCCACTAGTAAAGCATACTACGAAACTCCAAAGTCTGATTGCCGACAATCTTCAATTTTTCTAAGACTTTTCAACTACATTTGGTAAGTGATAAGCACAAAGGCTGATGCCCGATTACCTGCAAAACTTCTAAGGATTTTACCATGCATTTGGTAAACGACAAGCCTAAAAATTGAACTCTAAAACTACATAACTTCTAAGTATTTTCCTGATTTCAGAGAGCCTTAACTAGTAAGTTTGAGACACCTTTTTCTCAACATTCTCCCACTTAATGAAGAACTTACTGGCTCCCAATCAATGCTTGAAGTCACAATATCACCCTAAACACCTGCAACAACATCCAAGATGTCCACCATCTCAAGCAACAGTTCCAACCATCCTCCAAAAACAAGATAGAACATCAGCTAGAACAACAACCAAAAAATGGACTACTCCCATCCAACTAAACAAAACCCACGCGACAAAAAATTTTACACACATCAAGTGCTAATCCATCCAATCACCCATACCTCAAAGGTATCTACAAACATAGTAAACTAAAGCCATAAACATATACGCCCATAAAATGCAATCATAAATTCCATGTGCACACCTATCATAGAATGACATACACATCCAAGAGCTCCCATTAGATGGGTAATGCAAATCTGAAAAATATCAAAGGCATAACAAGTCTACTAATAGCATCATATAGAAGGTGTAAGAAAATTCATGAAGTACCTAGGAATCATCCACAATGATATGCAAAACCTGTAAACAACTCTCACTATAGGTCTCCATAACTCTCCCAAGTTCTTTGCACCCAACAAAGGAGAGAGACAAAGGAATCTCCATGTCATTGTCATCACCCAAGAGCATAAGTGAAAACACATGACCACAAGCTAGTGATCACAATAGTTTCAACCAAACCTCAAACCATTGTAATGTGAAACACACCATCCACGAAGATAACCAAGACAAAGGAGATGAAACTTTGCATATCATATACCTATAGAAAATCCTCATACATACACCTCTAAATGAAAACTATGTCAAGTATGATCTCCTTTCAGAGCATTCGAAAAGAAAATCCATAACAACACCCAACCATTAAATCACCAAGATCAAACATAACGTATATATTATGTAATCAACATGGATGTAAGCCTCTCAAGCCAAAGAAGATCAGACTAAATCCATTCCCTATGAAGGAAATAAGCCCAATGCATCTCCTAAAATCAAAATCAATGAATGTAATCATAATGTGTAAGGAGATAAGCATGCCAACAATCCTCAAATGAATCCTCCAAAACCATATATCCACAGCTCAAGATCCATATTCATGAGAAGACAAAAATAATGCGGTTGAAAGAAATAATGGGAAATACCTCTCAAGTGATAAGTTGTCGAGTAGACCAAGAGTGGGAATGAGAACACTCCTCAAGATATGCAAGCCATCATGAATCATCCAAGAGCAATCTCCTTGTAGGTTTCTATTGAAATCGCATCCAACCAAGGTGTAGGCTCCTTAGTCTTTCTATTAAAAAACTCACCAGGAGTAACCATCTCAACAAAACTTCTCCCATTTGAAGAGAAATACAACCTCACCTTATTCTCCAAGTATTCATGAGAACCTGCAAACAATCATCTCATGCTAAACTCCAAATGCATCACTGCACTATCATGAAGCTCTCATGGCATATGACCAATGTACCCAAACAAAGAGAATCACTAGACCACTATCAAAGATCCAATCATCTGAATCTTGAACTTATGATGACATCATGACCTTACCATCTCCTTAGGATATTTTATACTCCAAGTGAACATACCATGGTCTTAAGAGCAATGCATCATGCCAAAAATATAATGTGCAATCAAGAGTATAAAATGATATAAAAGAAAACAAACTCTAAACCAACATCACTTGTCAAGCATCATCAAAACCTCGTCCCAATGACCACAAGATTCTTTCATGGCTCTGAGATGCTACACATCTTCAAGTAGTGCGCTTGCAAATGCAAAAGAACTCTTCTATGCAAGCAACAAGATCTAAGAGCACCTCCTAGTAACATCTGCAACACTTAATGAAGATCAATCATTCGCACTCAATGCTAAAGCTTCCACTTAACCATGACATCCAGGCTCTCCAAGCATCATGATTTTTTTTTCTAATTTGAAAAAACCTCCAAGTCCACAAATCAACATGTCCATCTGACAAAAATACAAAGTGGAACCAAGATCTCCAGACCAAGAAAAAATGCCATCACTGCCAAAATATTATACCAAGTTAAGTATCCAAGCTATTCATGACATCGTGATACACATTCTATCGTTCCCCATAACTGACTATCCAGATGCTCTTGTATCAACCATCCTCTCATTTCAAAGCAACAACACCAATGCACAAGTGACCACAAACAAGGCCAGCTAACAAGTTTTCATTAACACTGAACCAACCTTGCAGATAAAGACAGTCCACTTCTGAGTTATCCCACAACAAAGATGTAGGTAAAGATAGCCCACATCTTTCACAACCCATAGATCCAATCAATATACCATGAAAACCCATTATCATACTAGAAACTACAAAACTGAGATCTCAAAGAGAATAACCATGTAGACATCATGACTCAAACACTAGATTCAACACAAATCATATTTTCCAATCATGTCCACAACAAGCACAATAGTCAAGGAAACCACCAAGCATCATCACAAGAATGTTGAGTGAATAATCACATACCAACACTCCCACACAGAGAAGGAATCATACCTCCTCTTACCATGCATAAACTGTGTATGCAAAATTGCAACTAACTCATCTAGTAGCACCCCAAAATATAGAGTCTAGAAAATAGCTTAACATCTCCACAGATTCACAAGTTTTTTTCTTGACCATGTAAAACCTAGGTATGTGCAGGATCGTGATGGGCCAAAAAGTGGCAATATGATGGGTATGTGGCTGACGACTTTTTTTTTACCCAAAATTGATGAAACGAAAAGGGTTTTAAAAGGATATTCTCAACTTTCCACCAATATAAATTATTCTTTACTTTGAATTTAATAAATTATTATTATTCATTTTCTATTGAATTACGACTAAAGTCTTGATTTTTAGGCTGATTGAAAAACATCTTTAGCTTTCAAACGATATCATATTTTTTGAATCCAAAACATGCATCACATTCTATGCTTTGCATACTATAAGATTAAAAACGAAAAAAAAAAAAATCATGAAGTTTTCACCAAATTAAGGTCGTTAGACATACGAGTCTTAATATTTTTAAAAGTTTGTCATAAAAAAATTACAAAAAAATATGCATCACATTGAGACATGAGTCCTCTACTTATATCCAAAATATTCTATTTTTTTTTATCATTTTAATGTGGTTAGGTGGTCAGACAAACACCTACTTCTTATTTTTTCCCTAAAATTTAAGTACTATTGTATTGAAATTTCAAATTTTCACCAAATAGATTTTATTTTTTTCTAAATAAACCTAGTAATTTAGAAACTACATTCAATTTGCTACAAAATCAATTCTTACATATTTTTGAAATAATATAGATAACTTATTCAAATTTTTATGTCAAGTTGCCTAACTCTGACTTTTCTGAATTTTTTGCCACTTAAGGGCCTGTTTTATCCATGATGATACTGCACATACCCACAGTCTGCAAAACCACTGTGTTTGAAAAACATCCATGTGCATCCACAACCACTTCATATCTAGAAGACTCAAAATTCTAAAATAGAAAACACCATAATGGTTAAACCAAAATAATGGATTATCATGAATGAGCACAACCATAGATTTTTAGGAAGAAAAGAAAACTATAAAACGCTTAGATCCAAGGAACATGAATTCGAGCAATGCAGGTACAAAGCACCCATAAAAGGAAAAAATAGTTTAGAAACTTCAAGCCCATTTCAAGTTGAATCTAGAACCACCAACATGTGCATGCATCCGATGGAGACAAGCTATTGTAGAAGGTTCTAGATCATGCAATGATCAACTCCATAGCCTACATGCAATCGGGGTAACAAAAACAATGCCTTCCAATACTAGGGAAAACACCTAGCATAAGCACATTACTCCATAGTTATAAAGCAACCCAAGTTTCTCCATATCACCAGGGTGCCTCTCACATAGACACTCGACATGAAAGATTTGTTGCAATACAATCACAAAGAAAAAAATCCCACCTCATACATCAATATTATTCTGCTATCAACTGTGAGCTTCAGATCACATCATTTCAATATGACCAACTTCATTTTCTTCATCTTCACTATCCTTCAAGTTGTGCATTGTCTCTTGAAACTAAAGAAAAAAATAAAATAGCTTCCACTCACCAAAGGACTAATTAACAACCAATTCCTTCAGATTTCCTCAAGTTTGCTAGACTAAGAAATATTCATAGAAGGAATACACAGGACCAAGAACACTAGGAACAATCAAATCCCAAAAGATGGCTTTGATACCATTTGCAAGGAAATTTATTCATCCCATAACAAACATCTGAGAAGAGTGGGTGCCTTAGGTAACATGTACTACTATTCCATAGAGCAGAACCAGGCATAGTTTATTTCCACCATTAACCCTTAGAGGAAATTTTATGCAATTTAGACAGGTCTTTCCAAATCAACCAGTTCCAACAACAAACATTAAACAGATTTAGTAAACAAAATAATTAAACATGAAAGATAGAACAAAAGACATGAACACAAATATTTATGTGGGGAAAACCATTTTGGGTAAACAACCCCACACTCCAAAAACGTGGAATCATTGTATAATTCAACAATGATGTAAACAATTACAATACAATGTAGGCTCTAAGCCTCTACATGGAGATTTACATCATGTTCAATCTGGAGATAGTCTAATAGGATAACCCCTCTCAAACTTGATCACTCCTCTCTTTGCACTACAAAATTACATATCAACTTCACAAGTATATTGGGAGAACCAACGCTTCAACTTCCATAACTGACGAACAACCACACTAGCCTAACCATCAATACTTTATCCTACTGTCAAAGTCACATCGGAGTGTCAAGGAGATTCAAAACCATGTCCCTCTGAACTCTTACCGTCACACCAATATGCATATTGCTTACTATTGTTACCTCATACTATTGAGACATCGAGAGGATGACATAACACCTCCCTCCGATACAAAGAGATCTTGCCGACAAAACTTATAACATTTAATCGAGTGGTCCCCATCACCTACACAACATCCATGTCACTACCATACAACTGATGTCGCCTTCCATGTAGATTGGTCCCACCTTGATAGCAAACTATGGTTCCACTCCATCGGCACATCGAGGGGACTACATTTTATGTCCCGACGATGTTCTCCACTCCTACCGAAAAGAGTCCCCAGCCTCCCAATAGGATGTCTAGGGGATAGTATGCAAGGTCTCGACGATAACAACAAGTCACCTCGATGCAATCTCATCAGAGTATCGAGGGGACTGCTTGGGGACTCCCTTTGACATATGCATGTCTCACCAATGATACTTATCCTTACCACTAATGCAACACCAAAGAACAAAGTCCTTTCACGGGTCGGGTTTCACGGTTTCTCAATACCCAATACCACAGACTCCACCAGTAAAGCATACTATGGAACTTCGAAGTTCAATTGCCAGCACTCTTGAACTTTTCTAAGACTTTGCAATTGCATTTGGTAAGTGATAAGCCCAAAGGCCGATGCCTCATTACCTGGAAAAATTCTAAGGCTTTTACTATGCATTTGGTAAGTGACAAGCCCGAAACCTGAACTCTAAAATTGTAAAACTTCTAAGTGTTATCCTGATTTTAGAGAGCCTTAACCAATACGTTTGAGACACCTTTTTCTCAACATATTGTTAATGCACAATTTTAGAAAACTCTCTAGATTTATCATGTTATAGCACTCCCTTGACTTAATATTTAGCTATGAACATTCTATCCAAGGTTGATTAGCATTTCATATTTATAAGAACTTTTTTATTTTAAAAATGATATACTTAAGCTTGGTGGATGACATGTGTAGTGCATACATGGTCACTTGATTCATTGCAATTGGTGTTTCTTTTTTCTCAAACCAATTGCTCAAGTTGACATTATTTATCATCTTGTGCATCAATGTGTCTAGGATGGACATCCCTTTGGAAGCAGGGACACATAAGGTTTTTTCAAAATTTTGAGTTGTAGATGAGTTGTTCTGGTATTTAATATTTATGCATAAGAAGTAGTTGTATATGTAGGTTTGGATCAAATTAAATTCATGCATAGTACATTAATTATTTGTTTGTGTTTATAATTCATTTATCTATTAAAAATACAGACTATTTCTAATTCAATTGTGGGTCTTGTAAACCTAGAGACATTGGATTTGAGGGGTAACATGTTGCTATCATTGCCAAATTTCATGGGACTTCAAAAAAGGCTCAAATATTTGAATATGTCAAGAAAAAAAATAAGCTCAATTACTAGGCAACATTTCAATGTACACGCAATCCTTTAGCTTAGTAGACATCAATGAAAAAAATATATATACATCCGTAGAGTAACACACTAACTCAATAAAGTGACAAGGTGGTCAAGAGCATTAACCATAAATATATCAATATCAAGTTTCAACTATTGACAATAGTAAATAACATTAATGTGTTGAAACTCAAAGTATCTGTTGGACTAGTAATTTCTCCTATCCCAATATAATGACCACAATATTAAATGAGAGGCATAATGCAATGTTCTAGAATAATGTCAAGATAATAATGAAAGAGGAAAACTAATAATAAATATTGTACAAATCGACCTACGATCCAATATGGTCTAGAAAGATCCTTGTAATGGTCAAAGTACTTTATAAGTAAGATAGTTGTAATTGATTTGAATCAAACAATAGAATTTGTGTGCAATAGCACATTTGGGGTTATATATTATCTCCTTTGCCCACCAACAAGTGGTATTAGAGCAGGTCGATAGTTTGTGTTGATTGCAGATAGTTTGCAGCTATTGATGAAGCCGTTGTTGTAATTTGGATTGCAGATTTGTGTTGCCGATTGTTTAGTCAACAAAGGAGAGATTGCTATGAAATAATAATAAAGAAGATTGAAGGAATAAAAGGAATCACAGCCTTGAAGAAGTAGTTGTTTTGGATATTTGTGGACCCAATAGCAAGGAAATTCCATAGGTTGCTGGGGAGATAGAAAAGTCGTGAATATTCCCAGTCTAAAGGTTTTAACCACCACTTTTTTTGAAGGGCTGGTGCACCAAAATGCAACGTAGCCAAAAGCTAGCTACCAATCAAGTGCTCTTTGAATGTGTGTCATATTTTTGAATGGTAGTTTTGAAGGCATACAAGTTGTGTAAAGAAGATTGCAGGGCAAATCTGAGAGTGCTGGAAAAGGAGATCATTGTTGTCAAAGAGTTGTTGTCAATGCAAAGGAAGTGAAGTATGCACAGTTTTTACAGTCTAGTCGCTGCCAAGGAAAAGAGGCATAGGAAAATTGAGAGCGAAAGAGTAATTCGCAGATCATCGAAGGACAGATTTGTGAAGAGTTGAAGAGATCATGGAGGAGAAAAGATGCCAAAGAAAAGAGGCGAAGAAATTGAAATGTAATATAGTGTCGCAAAATTGAGAAGAAATGTCATAGTCCAAAAGGAGCCATGTAGCATGTAGTAAGTCGTAGCCATCAAAAGTAATTTGTGCAAGCTGTCAAGGAGACAGTGTAGTTGCCAAGGAAGAGGAGCAGTTACCAAGAAGTTTGAATCTGTTGAAGTGAAGAAAAGGCCACAACCCAGAGGAAAGAAGGTGCAGATGAATAAGGGATCTGTAGATCGAAGTTGGAAGATTATTGTTGTCAAATGAAAAGAGGAGATCGCTGAAAAGAGATTAGGGGCGAGGACCCAGTACTTGAGCATGTTTCAATAGTTGTGATAGTAGTTGTTTATATAATGTTCAATATTTTTATAAATATTAGACCAATAGTTGTGACTTTAAAGTTGTTAGTGTTGATGATGACTACCTATAACTAAACAAAATGTATTCCTTTGATCTAAAAAGCAACCAATCATGTGATTCCACATCAGTGCTCAACAAAACATGCTGTGAATGCACAAGTATTGGTCTCACTTTTTTTTTGGGCTTTTTTGGACACGTTGACAAAAAGCATGCTGATGTGGCCTTGAAACCTTAGTTATAAGTAGGGAACTTGCCAAGTAAGCTGCTGTAAAAAATTGGGAGTGATTTGAAATTTCCATGTAGGATAATTAGAAGCGCGAAGTTAGGGTGCACAACTGTTGGGTCCTCTCCCCTAGATTGCAAGGAAATCTAAGGTAAAAGAAAATAAATAAAGCCACAGCTATTGAAGGAGAAATTGTGAAAGGAAAAGTGAAGGCACGAGAAGTTGCCAAACAAAGAAATTGCAAGACTGCCACTGTAGTTGGAGAGAGTTAAAGAAATAAGATCCAAAATCTTTCAAGGTATCATGCAAGAAAAGATTGAGTCTGCAGACTTCATATGTGGTTGAAATTAAGGGGGGTGTTGGAGTAGTAATTTCTCCCATCTCAATGCAATGGTCACAATATTACATGAGAGGCATAATGCAATGTTCTAGAATAATATCAAGTTAAGGATGAAAGAGGAAAAATAATAAATATTGTACAAGTCCGCCTATAATCCAGTATGATCCAGAAAGATCCTTGTAATGATCAAAGTTCTTTATAAATAAGGCAATTGTAATTGATTTGAATCAGAATCTTCATACATAATACATCCAAATTTTAAACAAAATTTCAAAATTTCTTTATCATTTTAAAAAATATTTAGTCAAAAGTAAGGAATGAGATCTTGAATGTAGACACCTATGCAACTTATAAATATTTTTTCAAGGATTCATAAAGTAAATCTAGTATATTTCTAGATACTCAAAGATTAGATAGTCATATTTGACACGTAATTGGTAATGGACACAACAAAGATGCATATCAGAGTGTCTAAAAAAAATGTGGTATACCCTAGCATGGCTGAGTGTATATACGGGCCGTATCCATGTTTACCCATTGAATTTTGTATTTGAAGATCTTTTAATTCATTTTTTTGACCCCATTCAAACTATTTTTCCCTGGAAAGAAATCAGTGTAAAAGAATTTACAACAAAATTCTCAATCTAATTTTCTTAAGCATCTATCTTAGACTTATTGGAAACTACAGTCTAAGAAATAAGCAATCATAATGGTAGACACTAATGAACACAAAAATATATGTCTATAAAGTAATGTACTAATTCAAAGGAATTAAAAGGTCGTCAACAACAATTAACCATAAATATGTTAGTATTACCTGTTGACGGGCATTGTAAACCAAGTTTCAACATTAATGTGTTTACAGTGACACACTCTTCATACATAACATCTAATAATGTTTCTTTTTTTTTCAATGTCATTTTTCTTAATTTTTGAATAGAATAATATTTATTTGTAAATGTACACATGCACAAACACACACATATGTGTATACTTCAAATTGCATTATGTGATAATTTAAAAAAAATCGCATCTATATTTATATCTATATTCCAATATAACAGATTATCTATTATGCACTTACCATCAATGATAAATGTTGTCCATACTAATTTGAATTATGTGCACAAAATTAATGCTAATTTGTCTTGATAAGCTCTAATGATTAAGATGTTATAGCAACAAATCCATAAGAGCATACCATCAATGAGATTGTGAGTAAATGATCTTTCAAATATCTAGGGGAGAGGAGCCGATACGTAGGCGGGGGCCCAAACGTGCGATGGAACATGCGCTCGTTGGGGCCCACACCTATACGCTGGTCCTCCAAAAGGTAAGCTTTATTTCATCCATAGATAGGCTTGATCACATCAAACATAAATCAGATATAAAATGCACACAAGTTAACATTAATATAAAAACTTAACAAGTGCATGGTGGTAGCCAAACATGATGAAGTGTATCCAACTTGTATCTGACATTGAACAAGTACCATTCCAACATGGAATTAAAATAGCCCAAACACTAAGACATGCACCCTTCCTTGTAAACTATTAAACCCAACTTTCGCACCAATACAGGCATCACTTTCACATTAGTCACAACTACAGAAAATAAACAAGATGCCAACTCAACAACTTTGAAACCCATCTGACCCATCTTTGACCGACTGGCGAACCCATTACAAGATTGTTTCCCATCATAGCATAACCAAACCAACACGCAAATGCATTCGCTTGTCCCATCTACCATGAGATCTACAACACGTATCAGCTTCAATCTGTCCCATCTTGCCAAGTAGGGTGCGCACGTACTGGAGCCAAACGCAAATATCCCACCTGCATCCATTTAACACTCCTGTAAGGCCACCATTATTCAAAACAAAAGCATGGAAACAATTTCAAATAATCCACCAAACCAATCAAGTCAAGAATTAAAGGCTGAAATCAATCAAATCTCCAATTCATACGAAACAGAACTCAAATTCAAAAGAGGACAGCAAGTTATTTCACCACACCAAACAACCATCAATCAAATTCAAATAATTCCCAATTCAAATAGCCGTGAAAACCTTCAAGTATTTAGTTATTCTGTAGTGAGCGACATAAGAAAAGGAGGAGTGACAAGCACAGAATTGAATGAGTTAACATCAAGGGGAGGCAACAGCTCAGATTCTAGTGCACCAGCATCCATATTGTACCAGGTTTTCCTTTTCACACTTGTTCTTCATTACAACCATTAACAACATCCATATTGATCTTCATTACACCCATTACAGTCATATTACATGTTTCTTTATGTATCGGTAGGGTTTATATTGCAAATATTGCAATCATAGGTTAGCATAGTGTTCCATAGGGTTTATAATGCATATATTACAGTCATGGTTTAACATTTAAGGCTTTCCCTAGGGTTTATATTGCAAATATTACAGTCATAGTTTACCATCTCTATTTCCCTAGGGTTTATATTGAAAATGTTACAGTCATAGTTTACCCTTTCTATTTTAGTAGGGTTTATATTGCAAATATTACACTCATAGTTTAACATTTCTGTTACATAGGTTCTGCATTATCATTCACTCTGCTTATCCTAGTCTCACATCATAGTCTCATAGGTTCTACATTATCATTCACTCTGCTTATCGTAGTCTCATAGGTTCTGCATTATCGTTTATATGTTACATATTGGTCATGGTTTACCATTTCTGTTTCAATGGTCCTGCATTATCATTCACTCTAATTATCTTATTCTCATAGGTTCTACATTATCATTCACTCTAGTTATATTATTCTCATAGGTTATGCATTATCATTGACTCTTCTTAGCATAATCTCACAGGTTATGCATTATCATTCACTCTGCTTATCTTATTCTTCTTTCAATTCTACATTGTCATTCACTCTGGATATCTTATTCTCATATCTTCTGCATTATCAGTCTCTAAAGTTTCTGTTGTTCAAACATCAGTGTGGTTTTCACTTTCCTGTGCATGAGAATGTTAATGTTGTAAACGCTTAAAAGGTTATGAGATGTTCTTAAACTCTAACTCCCTTGCATAGCTTGTAATTTTGTGCTTCTTACTCCTCTACTTCCTTATGTCGCTCACTCTAGAATAGATAACTCAAGATAACAAACTCCTGTTACAGAAGATAATCTCAATTGAAATGCAAGAAACTAAAAATATAACACATACACAAACTAAATAATCTTCTATTCAAGCATCACTCCCTTCATACATATAAAGATAACTGTTAAAGCATTTGTGTTTCATAGTTTACCACTTATCTTTCCTAGGTTCTGCATTATCATTTACTCTGGTTATCATATTCTCATATGTTCTACATCACAAACTAATTATTCTTCTGTTCAAGCATCATAGGTACATACATGTATTTCATAGTTTACACATAGTTTACACTCTCTTCATACATACACATAGATGTATTTCATAGTTTACCATTTATGTTTCATAGGTTATGCATTATCATTGACTCTGCTTATCATATTCTCATATGTTTTGCATTACAAAGTGATTGTTTTTCTGTTCAAGCATCACTGTTTTGATTCTAATTATTCTATGTAGATGGCCAAAGGCAATGCAGTGGTGACCCGTACTGGGAACAAAAAAAAGAAAAGAGCCACGACAAGACTACCTGCTAAGAAATGAGGATGTAGATTCCCCCCTGAAATAGATCATGTTGCACAAGTAGATGAGGTTTCTACTCCTCAAATACCGCAGAAGGTAAAACAAATACAGAAGTTGTGGTTTGAGGATGACATGAAAAGGGCACTCTATGACGTTGAAGAGAATGACATGTCGATAAGGGGGGCTTCCAAAAAGTGGTCAATCCCAACAGCCACACTATCCAAATGGCTAGGGGGTCTAACAACATCTTCCAAGAAAGTTCCGCCAACAGTCCTCACAGAAGAGGAAGAAAATCACAATGTGGAATGGTGCGAGCAAATGGCTGATATTGGTCATGGTCTTGAGATAGTCAATCTTAAGTCTGAGGTTGCTCAAATATGTCAAAATAGGCCAAACCCTTTCACCAATGGCTTCCCAGGGAAGTCCTAGTGGATAGGCTTCAAGCACAGACATCCTCAACTCGCATTACGAACTACTGAAGGCCTAGACAAAGATAGGGCATTCAATCTTAGACCTGATGTTGTAGATGCATTCTACAAAACACTATCTGCAGCATACAAAGCCATGCCATATGGTCCTAATCGCATATGGAATTGCAATGAAACTAGCATCCAAGCAGGAAAAAATGGGTCCATGAAGGTGCTCGTAAGAAAAGGTAGCATGAATGTCTCTTACATTATCCCAAAGAGCTGTGAATGGATAACCATTCTATGTTGTGTCAATGCTGCTGGGCAGAGCATTCCAGGATTCTACTTGTTCAAGGGGAATGCGAACATAGATAATTACATCATAGATTGTGAACCAAGTGCTTGCATGGTAGCCCAGCCACATGCATGGATGACCAAAGACTTGTTCATAGATTGGTTGACCCACTTCAAAAACTCCATTCCAAGTGGTGTCTCTCCCACGAACAGGGTCTTGCTGATCTTTGACGGCCATGGAAGCCACGTAGCGCTCGAAATCATCCAAGAAGCAAGAGATATAGGTATAGATTTGTTAACATTACCATCACACACATCACATAAGCTACAGCCATTGGATGTGAGTGTGTTTGCACCTTTCAAAGGTTACTTCAAATCAGAACGTATAGAATTTTTGTCAAGGTTTCCAAACATTGAAGTGAGGAGGAGAGAACTTGCAATGTTAGGCAGCAAAGCAATGCAAAGAGATTTGACAGTTGACAACATCAAGGCTGGGTTTAGAAGGACTGGTATATGGCCGCTGAATCCCAATGTACTTGTTAATGACATGCATCCAAGTGAGACATTTGTGGTCAGCGAGGATGCTGACACAGTTGAAAACATTCTCAGCCTTTCTGGACTTGGTGTGTCAAGTGATGATGTCACAGTATTGCAGTCCACTCTTCCAAATGGACACATGCAGCCTGCAACAAAAACATAGCACTCACCTCATACATGTCCTGCTGAATCAGTTGCACAAGTGGTGGTTAATGAACACACCCCTCCCATGGTAGACAGGACCGTTGATCAATTCAGCAAAAGTTTAGATCTTCCATCACAACGAAGCCAACCATCCTCATTGGTTGAGGGAGCAATGAACTTGGGCATTCATTTGGAAGTCCCAAAACAAGAGGATAACTATACTTTTCCATCACCACCACCAGAAATTGACCTTTCTCAAGCTGTCCATTACTATGCTCCTTCTTGCAATTCAGATTTACAAGCCAATGAAGATGTACCACAAGGCTCACAGGTAGTCGAGGAGGTCATTGGCACATAGTCAGATGGGACACAAGAAACGCAAACAATTTCGCACATTAGCAAGTTCCTCAAGTTGCCTGTGCACACTATCCGTCAAATGAAATCCAAAGCAGGTGCAATTCGGATCAGTAGACAATCTCAATTGTTGACAACAGATGACTACATGAGGCTGTTAATGGAGCAAGAGCAAAGGAAGAAAGAGGTGGAGGAGATAAAAGAAAGAAAGAGACAACAGAATGTAGAGAAAAGGGAAGCAAGAATTGTGGCAGCGGAGTTGAAGGAGAATGCCAGAATTGAGAAGGACATACTGCGAAAAGAAAAAGAGCAGCAAAAATTACAACAAAAAAAGGATAGAGATGCAAAAAAGGAGCAAGAGAGGCTTCACAAGGAACAGGACCGAAAGGAAAAAGAGATTGAGGAGGCACAGAGGGCTTTACAGAGAGAGAGGTAGTTAAGGAACACTTATAATCTGTTGTCTCAAAGTAATGGAGTCTTTCGTGATATTCTCAACATTAATATCCCTCAGTTCTCCACAGCAATGAATTATTCAAGCCTCTCCCAATCTGACTTTAGGGGAAATCAATATCCATATCAATTTGGCACTCGAGATGTACAAATGTCTTCACCATCGCCCCCAACACATGTCACTTGCACCCAATTTACCACTCCAAGTCCCACTCATGTATGCAACAATCCCCATCGACTGGAAGGGGATGAGAACATGGAAATTGGCACCCCAACCAGCCAAGATCCTTTTCACAACAGCAGCAGCTAGATTACAAATGCTAGTTTCATAGACTTTAGAAGTATTGATATTTACAAATGCATCGATATTGTGGATAGTTGTAATTTCTTGATAAGTACAGATTGACCATTATTGTTTTGTTTTGTGAAGTAATCTGATCAGATTCGAAAAAGTGTTGTATGTAATTTGCAATGTATGCTTCTTCATTGACATTTTTAAATATATGAGAATTACAGATGCATCATTTTTGTTTTGATTTGCAATGTATTAGGATCATATTGCAATGTGTGTTCTATGTAATTTGCAATGTGTCATTGTTTCTGTTTCAAATGTTTGCTTCTTCATTGACATTTTGTCATTTTCGATTCCTTTTTCCAAATATTTTTCCACGTGCAAGGTCCAACTTTGTCCACACGTCTAAAAAAATAGAAAAAAGACCCGTCGACCAATACAGATGCACCTCGGGTACCACTACCTGTGTGGCTCGACATCTGAAGGTGATAGCCTTGCCACGTCAACTCCCCCCAGTCCGCCACCATAACAATCCACTACTGAGCATTTATCACTCGCCGCCACTTCCTATTCCTATCCACTGTCTGAAATAAATGTTGTCACCTCTCCTAAGCTCCACGCCACCCCGCAATTTTATTCCAACCAACCTATACATATACATATGGAGTATATATATATGTATATGCATATGCATATACATATGCATATGCATATACTTCATATACATATGTATATGCATACATATACATATACATATTAGACATACGCATATGTATATGCATACATATGCATATGCACATACATACTTATATGTATATGTATATGTATGTAGATATGTATTTGCATATGCATATCTATATACATATACATATGCATATGCAAATACATATCTACATACATATGAGTTTATTCCGAAACGAACTACATTGAATGCTCCCAGTGCCTCGCTCTTCTCGCCATTCAACCAGCCTTTCATTTTCCTGAGTAAACATTCTGTCTTCACTTGCTCACCGGGACCTGCTTGTTTCGTCGTCTGCAACCTTCACCGTCTCATGAAAACGTGCAATGCTCAGACACCATATCTTGTTTGGGTAGAAGCCGATACGGAGATGGGTAGACGCCAATTACCGAACGTCACCAGCAGCTCCACTTCTGCCATGCAAACAACGAACGGGTTCCTCGCCGCCATGAACGGGTTCCATATACATATACATATACATATGTACATATATATATGCATACATCCACATACATACACATACATATACATATGTATATACATATGCATATGTATATAGATATGTATATGTATATGCATACATATACATATCTATATACACATATACATATTTGTATACAATTAAGTCATGCAACTATTCTATCTTTTTCAGGTGCCATTGATGAATTTGGTGGTGTTAAATTTTTCATAGGTGATGGCAATTGATGAATTTTGGGGTGTTAAATTTTTCATAGGTGATGGCAACCTATGCTACACGGATCCACAACTCCATTTGAATTGTGAAGTGTTGCATAGGTAACCATGAGAAGCCTTCACAAAACCAAGTCCCCTAAGTCATTTAAATACAAAGCTATGGACACCTATGTGAAGTGCTACATAGGCCACACATGTATATACATAAAACATAGACATACAAATATACATATAGGTTATGCTTCATCATTTCAATCAACTAAGCAATAGAGACATGTTTTAGGGAGACTTGATTTTATGAATGCTCGTTTGATGGCAACCTATGCTGCACGGGTCCACAACTCCATTTGAATTGTGAAGTGTTGCATAGGGAACCATGACGAGCCTTCAAAAAACCAAGTCCCCTAAGTCGTTTAAATACAAAGCTATGGACACCTATGTGAAGTGCTACCTAGGCCACACATGTATATACATAAAACATAGACATACAAATATACATATAGGTTATGCTTCATCATTTCAATCAACTAAGCAATAGAGACATGTTTTAGGGAGACTTGATTTTATGAACGCTCGTTTGATGGCAACCTATGCTGCACGGGTCCACAACTCCATTCGAATTGTGAAGTGTTGCATAGGGAACCATGACAAGCCTTCAAAAAACCAAGTCCCCTAAGTCATTCAAATACAAAGCTATGGTAATCTATGTGAAGTGCTACATAGGCAAGCATGAAAGGCCTTGGGAAAACCAGGTCCCCTAAATACATGTTGTAAGAAAGCTTTAGTGCTCAATATTGATCTATGGTAATACATGTGAATACTTGAAGGTTTTCACAGCTATTTGAATTGGGAATTATTTGAATTTGATTGATGGTTGTTTGGTGTGGTGAAATAACTTGCTGTCCTCTTTTGAATTTGAGTTTTGTTTCGTATGAATTGGAGATTTGATTGATTTCAGCCTTTAATTCTTGACTTGATTGGTTTGGTGGATTCTTTGAAATTATTTCCATGCTTTTGTTTTGAATAATGGCAGCCTTACAGGAGTGTTAAATGGATGCCGATGGGATATTTGTGTATGGCTCCAATAAGTGCACACCCTGCTTGGCAAGATGGGACAGTTTGAAGCTGATACGTGTTGTAGATCTTATGGTAGACGGGATAGGTGAATGCATTTACGTGTTGGTTTGGTTATGCTACGATGGGAAACAATCTTATAATGGGTTCGCCAATCGGTCAAAGATGGGTCGGATGGGTTTCAAAGTTGTTGAGTTGGCACCTTGTTTAAATTAATGCTAACTTGTGTGCATTTTATATCTGAGATATGTTTGATGTGATCAAGCCTATCTATGGATGAATTTTTTTTGATGTTGTGGAGGACCGGCGTATAGGTGCACACCATATAAAGTTGACACCCCCAAATTAATAAATGGCACATATAAAAGATACAATTGTTTCAGGTCTGAATTTATGAATATAGACATATACATACACATACACATACACATACACATACACATACACATACACATACACATAAGTGAATTAAACACGACTATAGAGAAGTATAGGAAGAGGCAGCGAGTGATAAATGTGATGCAGTGGATTGTTAGGGTGGCTGACTGAGAGAAGTAGATGTGGCAAGGTTGTCCACTTAAGACCTCTTCACACATCTATACACACACACATTTACATATAAACATACACATTCACACATACACATTTACATATACAAATACATATTTACATATAGACATAAATATAGACATACACATACACATACAAATAAACATAGACATACACATAGACATACACATACACATAGTGATAGACATACACATATCCATACACATACACATAAACATAGACATACACATACACATACACATACACATAGTCATAGACATACACATATACATACACATACACATAAACATAGACATACACATAGACATAGACATAGACATACACATACTTATATACATATTTACATATCCATACAGATTTACATAGACATATACATAGACATAAACATACACATATTCAAAGATTTATTTACAAATATACATAGATTTACATACACACATACATAGACATAAACATATACAGATTCAAATACAAAGCTATGGTAATCTATAAATATATACATAAACATAAACATATGTATATGTATATGAATATGTCTATACATATGCATATATATATATATATATATATATATATTATATATATAAGTAAGATGCAAAGACCTTAAGCATATACAAGTTGGATACACTTCATCATGTTTGGCTGCCAGCGTGTAATTGTTTTGTTTCAAAATAATTACAATTATGTGTGCATTTTATATCTGATATACATATCCATATGTCTATGTATATGTGTATGTATATGTCTATCTATCTATCTATGTATATGTCTATGTCTATGTATATGTCTATGCCTATGTATTTGTCTATGTCTATGTTGATGAAGCAGAACCTAAAAATAATAGAATAGCCCCCATATATTTCCAAGACACAAAATTAAAGTACAATAATTGGATGAGTAATATGATGGAAAATAACCTATGCAAAAGATAACACCCCCAAAATAACCAATGGCACCTAAGAAAAGATAGAAACATTTGCATTATAGACTTATTGAAGGATATGGTTTTTTTTTTCATTTAAATGTTATTGGTCCACATGGTCTGCCATGTGGTCAGTGTGATTTTGGGCGCATACGTATCGACTCCTCTCCCCTAATACGTAAGCGGGGGCCGTAATGTGCAATGGGACATGCGCTCATTGGGGCCCACACCTATACGCTGGTCCTCCACAACGTAAGGTTAAATTCATCCATAGATAGGATTGATCACATCAAACATAAATCAGATATAAAATTGATGGAGCATTACCCAAAATTAGAATCAATGATAATGCAAAACCTATGAGAAAACAATAAGGAGAATGAATGATAATGCATATCTTGTGAGATTACGATAAGCAGAGTGAATGATAATGCAAAAAATATTGAAAAGAGATATGATGTAATATAAGCTAGACAATTATTTGAGTTTTGCTTCCCCTTTGACATCAAATAGTTTCTTATTTTTTGTAGTTAGGATATTGTTTTCACTATGTACCTGAGGTAGAGGATTAGTTGGTTGATTGTGATAATGAATTTTAGGTGAGAATAAGAGATTGGATGAGACTATCATTAACACATGTTATAATGTTTAATCTAAATTGGGATACCCAAGGCATGAATAAGGATGAGTCTGATTCAATGGATAAAATATACTTCGATCATGTATAAATAATGTTCATTCTTGCTATCGATTTGAAGCTATATATACATTTGATAATGTTGTATGAAATTATATTTCAATATCTATATGAGAAATGGTTATAGCATAAGTAGGAGTCAACCATCATCATAGTTAGCTATAAGGGAGAGGGGCCGATATTTACAGTCACTTTAATTGAACAAAAAACAAAGCGTACATCCAATTAGGTTGTATATATACACATATACATATATGCATATGTATATGTAAATGTATATATGCATATGCAATGCAGTTTGAATGGAGAGTGTAACGAATGGAAGGTACAGTGCATAGCGCATATACATATACATATCAAATATTAATAAAAAGTGTAAGAACAAAATCATACATGTAAGATTGGGTGTAATTGATGAACAGAGAAACCATTAATTCCATCATGAATAGTAGTTTGGTATATCTTAGGCAGATTAGACTTATTTCACCATAAGTCCACAATTGTAAATCTTATATCCTGAGGTGATGAAGGGCAGGTTTGCAAGGAAACAAAAATTGCATGTTATAGTATGGCATGAAGAAATCATACTCTTACAAATAATTGAATGATACAAACTGAAACAACAATGTTATACTTGTAAGAGTATGAGCTATCAAGAAGAACAGAGCTGTCAAGAAGAACAGATTGAATAAGGATGAGTCTAATTCAATGGATAAAATATACTTCGATCATGTATAAATGATGTTCATTCTTCCTATCAATTTGAATAATAAGAATGTTAAACAAACATAGATGGGGGAACAATAGTTGCACTAAAGAGGAAAAACGGAATGGATACTAAAAGGACATTGACTTGCAATTCAATGGAGTTCTTGAAGTGTTCCATTGCAGATATTGCATATGGTGGAGGTTTGACAGAGGTGTAAATAGCAATGACATAGACATACACATACACATAAACATACACATAGTCACATACACAAAGACATAGACATACACATAGTCACATACACATAAACATACACATAGTCACATAAACATAGACATAGACATAGACATAGACATAGACATAGTCACATACACATAGACATACACATAGTCACATACACATAGACATACACAAAGACATAGACATACACATAGTCACATACACATAGACATAGACATAGATATAGACATAGACATAGACACATACACATAGACATAGACATAGACATAGACATAGACCTCGACATAGTCACATACACATAAACATACACATAGTCACATACACAAAGACATAGACATACACATAGTCACATACACAAAGACATAGACATACACATAGTCACATACACAAAGACATAGACATACACATAGTCACATAGACATAGACATAGGCATAGACATAGACATAGACACATACACATAAACATACACATAGACATACACATAGTCACATACACATAAACATACACATAGTCACATACACAAAGACATAGACATACACATAGTCACATACACATAAACATACACATAAACATACACATAGTCACATAGACATAGACATACACATAGACATACACATACACATAGTCACATACACATAGACATAGACATACACATAGACATACACATACAAATAGACATACACATACACATAGTCACATACACCTAAACATACACATAGTCACATACACAAAGACCTAGACATACACCTAGTCACATACACATAAACATACACCTAGTCACATGCACATAGTCACATACACATACAAATAGACATACACATACACATAGTCACATACACATAAACATACACATAGTCACATACACAAAGACCTAGACATACACCTAGTCACATGCACATGCACATGTGGAACGTATGAGAATACGAGAAGTAGAGTGAATGATAATGTAGAACCTATGAGAAAATGATAAGCAGAGTGAATGATAATGCAAAACCTATGAGATTATGCTAAGTAGAGTCACTGATAAGGCAGAATGTATGAGAATACAAGAAGCAGAGTGAATGATAATGCAGAACCTATGAGAAAACAATAAGGATAGTGAATGATAATGCAGACCCTGTGAGATTATGCTAAGCAGAGTCTATGATAATGCAGAACGTTTGTGAATACGAGAAGCAGAGTGAATCATAATGCAGAACCTATGAGAAAATGGCAAGCAGAGTGAATGATAATGCAGAACCTGTGAGATTATGCTAAGCATAGTCAATGATAATGCAGAACGTTTGAGAATACGAGAAGCAGAGTGAATCATAATGCAGAACCTATGAGAAAACGACAGCAGAGTGAATGATAATGCAGAACTTGTGAGAATACGATTTGCAAAGTCAATGTCAATGCAAATCCTATGAGAATAGGATAACCCAAAACTATGACTGTAAAACTTGCAAAATAAACCCTACCGAAACATAAATGGTAAACTATGCATGCTATATTCTCAAAATAAAACCTACTGAAAGAGAAATGAGGTAAATATGAGTGTAATATTTGCAATATAAACCCTACAGAGCAAAACCCATATAAACAACTTGAATTATTACATGTCGATAGAAGAAAACAACCAACTGCTTTAATATATTTAATATAAATAGAGAGATGCTTGAACAAAAGATTAATTTCCAAAGATTTAGTGTGTTTATGAACACAAATAATGCAGTGTTCATAAACACTCAACTTCAACAAAATAAACGAAATCTGCAACACCAAAAAACATATAAAACACAGTGAAATTGCAAACCAAACACAAACAGAAGAACAATGGCCAGCCTTAGTGAGCAAGCTCACCTGGGTCGAACACGCGATGAACCTCTTCATTGCTTGCGGTGACCTTCATGGTGGCAAGGAACCCGTTCGTTGCTTGCATGGCGGCAAGGAACCCGTTCATGGCGGCGAGGAACCAGTTCATGGCAGTGAGGAACCCGTTCGTTGCTTGCATGGTGGAAGTGGAGCTGCTGGCGAGGTTCGGTAAGTGGCGTCTACCCATCTCCGTATCAGCTTCTACTCAAATAGTATATGGTCTCCGAGCATTACAGGTTGTGGTGAGAGTGCGAAGGTTGCAGATGACGAAACGAGCAGGTACTAGTGAAGAAGTGAAGATGGAATGTTTCCTCAGGAAAATGAAAGGCTGGTTGAATGGCGAGAAGAGCGAGGCACTGGGAGCATTCAATTCAGTTCGCTTCGGAATAAACGCGGGGTGGCGTGGACCTTACGAGAGGTGGCAGCATTTATTTCGGACAGTGGATAGGAATAGGAAGTGGCGGCGAGTGATAAATGCTCAGTAGTGGATTGTTAGGGTGCTGGACTGGGAGGAGTTGGCATGGCAAGGCTGTCACCTTCGGATGTCGAGCCACACAGGTAGTGGCACCCGAGGTGCGTCTATATCGGTCAACGGGTCTTTTTTCCATTTTTTTCGACGCGTCGACAAAGTTGGACCTTCCACGTGGCAAAATATTTTTAAAAAAAATTAAAAAAATTATTTATTGTTTAATTTATGTTTTTCTCCAATGGGTTTTTTTTTAAATGCTATTGGTCCACGTGGCCTATCAAATGGACCGTGCGGTTTTCAGTGCTTACGTATCAGCTCCTCTCCCCTACTCCAAATCAACAATATTTACAAATCATAGCTATGAATGAAATAGCGTATGAGTCCATAATGGAAATAAAATCATGGATAGTTTGTGTTAGGTCTTTATTTTTATTAGAAGCAACTTTCCTATAGTAAATGATTATTTATCTATAGTCAAAAAAACAATTTGAATCAAGATTCTTACAGGTGGGAAAGGACATTGTTCCTTTATGTTAGAGAACTAACATGGTGATATTTAGACAATTCCTCACTTTGCAATCAAGACACATGTTCAAATATTCTTTTTTATTTTCAACATAAATTGACAAATCTTATCCCAATGCATGAGTAAACTATTTATTCAGGAATATTTTTCAGGTGAATTATATATATGAACATATCAATTTTAATTTTTGATGGAGAATATATTTTATTTTATTATTTTTATTTTTATTAAAAAATAATTAATCAATTTGTTTTTTAAAATATAAAAGCATTTCAATTTTCTAAACTAATCGTATTATATTCGGAGATATATAACAAAGATTCGTAAATTTAATTTATTTTCTTTATTTTTAAATTTATCTTTTCCATATTTTATTAATTATGATAATTTAATTATCAATTATACATGCATAAATAAATTGAATTCAAATATTTAGTCAAAAGAAAATACATTAAAGGTATCTAGATAGGGGAGAGGGTCCAAAGCATGTTCTAATAGTTGTTATAGCATTTGTTGATTTAATGTCCAATATTTTTAACAATATTGGACCAATAGTTGTGACTTTAAAATTGTTAGTGTTGATGATGACTACCCGTAACTGAATGAAAAGTATTCCTTAGATCTAAAAACCAACAAATCATGTGATGCCACACCAGTGCACCATTAAAACATAATTTAGTGCACAAGTATCGGTCTCATTTTTTTTGGGCCTCTTTGGACACCTCGACAAAAAACATGTTGATGTGGCATCATATTTGATGATGTGACATTGAAACCTTAGTACCGAATCCTCTCCCCTAATGATTTCAACTCTTTATTTGTCGACACCGCTCTCGCCCAAGACACCACCCTCGCCCGGTTCCTCATTCTTGTTCTCTTTGTACCAATACTGGTACGCTTCACTGTGAGGTAGAGGCATACACATGCAGTGACATGGAAATTTTTGGATCTATTCTGCTTTCAATCTAAAATACACATGTTATTTATGAAGAAAAAATCCTCTTTTGTACGTTAAAAAAGTTTCCTTCAAACTATGAACCATGATCGATATTGATGGTTTGCAGACCTGGTGAATCTGACAATGGGTTGTCAATCTTCGAGTCACATGGGTTCAAGTCCTTTATTTCTCAGGCCTATAAACGTTTTCTCTGACACCTCTATTTGATTTTATGGGTTGCAGTTGACAGTCTTACCTTATTTTCTGAGTTGAACGTTGATTGTATGGCCTGTGTGAATGATCTCTTTTTAATCTTTTTAAAATCTGCTCCTGCTCCACTGATCAACAATCCATCTACTTTATTTATCACCCATCTTATGCCAACCCTCACTTTGGGAACTATCCAACTGTTCATGGATCACGGAAGATCTTATTTTGATTTCTTCCATTAAAGGCCATGATAACCTTTTATTTCTATTTGAATTAATAATGAAGATTTCAACGAGACATGAAATTGTAGAAGACTAGAAGTCAATCCCTTTGAGAATAGAGTATTCACGAGGGAATTAGATTCTTTCAAGATAGTTTAGTAGTAAGATTTATTTTTACTTGTATTAAATAACAGAATTAAAATACACAAATAGAGATTGTAAATAGATTAAAATGTTTTGAGTAAAATTGTTTAAGTGTTAGGTTAATTTTTATTTATATTAATAAAATGAAATAAGATTTAAAGTTAGATTGTAGAGTTAAATTAAAGGAATAAAAAGTCTTCAATGCATGAGACTTTCTAGAGGTGGTGTGTTTGAAGGAAAAAGTTGAAATGAGATTATGAATTTTGCACTTGTTGACTAGTGTCACCACTTGGTTCAAAAGCAAGTCCCTTTGATCTAGGGTTCTATCTCAAACCCTTAGATTCAATCGATCTAGTGGCATTTTACGATTGGGTAAAATATGGGTGAAAAGAATAATATATAAAATCTAATTACACTGTTGTTTTGTCTATATTCATCTAGTTATTTAATTTCCAATGACCCATTTTTCCTTGAAGAAACATCTAGATGTGTTGGAAATTATTTATTGTAAGACTATATGGAGTACCTTTTTTGCTATAATTTAACACATATAACCCTAATATTGTGGGAAGAAGAGGATGTTACTTGGTTGTAAGGGATGTATCCCATAGTAAAGTTGTATGTTATTTCTTAGTAGGAGAAGATAAACATTATTGTGGAAACCCAAACAATTATTGATGGTTATAACTGTTAAATCTTTTCATTAGTGTTTTCCCTCCTAACTATTCATTAACTCATATCATATTTACCGACTCTAAGATGTTGGTTGAGAAGAATTAATAGAAATAAAAATTAGTGAGAAAAAATCCAAGTATGGGTATCATAGGAAAATTACAAATCTTCAACTTGATCGAAAGAAATTGGTTGAGTATATTACACAGTGTTAGCAACATGCACAATTATTCTCTTTGAGAAAATTGAAACAAAGGGCTATAATTCCCTTGAAACCTAGAAGAAAAGCATAAGACCTCTCCCTAATCAATTGTTTGAGATCTTAATCTGAAAACATCTTGAATGATAATAGTTATTCCTATTGGATACTCTCCATTCCCCTTAGTCAAAATAATCAAGGTTATTTATGTAGTTAAAATAAAGACTTAAGAGGGTCTTGACATATAACTCCATAATAAAATATAATGGGACTTTATCTTTGTTAGAATATCATGCATGAGTAGTTACATATCTAGGATAAGATAATGGTCCTAGATAAGGGGATAATTGCTTATGGTCCTAGATAAGGGGATAATTGCTTTTAGTAATAGAATGTCCATATAGCCTTGAATTTTTAAAATATAAAAGTAAGTTTTTCATTTATATTGCATTTTTTTAATAGTTTCATTCATATGTTTGAAGCCAATCATATCAATTATAAATTGATTTTAGTTGCTCCATAAATGTACCAAAGTTAATTTTATCAAAAGGGTTATTAGTATTTATGATATTTTATTTTTTATGAAGGTTAATAAAAATGATTTCATATTGTCTTTTGTAAAATTAATTTAATATTTATACTTTTATTGTTAGTTATAATGATTAAATCTATTATCATAATAACATCAAAACTATTTGATCTACAATAGTGTGTCCCACATGTGGGATATTGAGCTTTTATATGTGATATGACAATAAATTTAGAAAATAACCTTTGTTCAAATGCTTTTATTTAAAAAATCGTACCCTTATTTAAAGGTCATATGAAAATCACCTTCGAATGAAGGTAGAACTTCATTCGAGGATGAGCTTTTCTCAAAGGATTTTTTAATATTTTTGTATTCTTGATAGAGCATCATTTTACAAAGGTCACTTTAAAAGTGAATGCATAATTTTTAATATTTACAATAAAGGATAATACTAAAAGCTTGGATTTTATGAGCCATTTACATTCATTGAGATAAAAAAAGCTTTGATGTTTTTGATAGTGATAGAAAATGTGGAATACGTGATCAAGTGGACATGAATCAACTTAGCAGATGATGAGTAAGTGAACCCACAATGATATGTAGCCTTAAATAGACATTCTGAGGAGAATATTGCAAACATGGATAGGTTTAGAGGAGTTCATGAGAAGTAGCTTTAATAATTCTTTTGAATGTTACATTATTTTCTTATGTTAGATAACCTCAAAAATTCTAAACTTTATAATTCCTTTTGCATTTAATTTTTATTGGATAAAATGATAAGTTGTAAACTATATTTGATTTATCGAGTTTTATTTAATAAAAATTATAAACCCTAAACTTTATATGATTAACAAAATTTTATTTAATAATCAAAATATAAAGTAAATCATAAGACCTAAACTCTATAAACCCTAAACCTAAAACTTAAGAAATCCTAAATACTAATACAATATATATATTCATATTCAGGTTGTAGGGTAGGAAAATTGATTCAAGATCCAACTAGGTTAACTAAGATTAATATTCTTTTCACTTTGACACCCTATTCAAAAATAAACCAATTAAGGTTTGATGTTTGGCTTCTTGCCACAAGGGAGAGATAATCTCCTAGGGTTTATATTATTTTTGGTTGCAAAGATGATAAGTTTTAGGTGTATTTTAACAAGCCTATTTGACATAAACCCTAGATCTGAATAATATAATTTATCGCACACATGAAAACATAAACTCATAGAACAAACATAGATCTAGAAAAGGAAGATATCTATGTGCATGTCATCAAAATTTGAAACAAAATATTTTGGTCAAGGGCATGGTCACCCTTACTTGGGATAAGATTTCAGATTTGTAAAATTTTGCGTTGTAAGGTATAGATTTGCATTACATTTTCATGTAGTTTTCTATTGACGAAACCTTTGGATTTGACCTACACAAATGAAAATTAGTAAAGATTAAAGTGTCATTCTCCAAAAAAGTATTATCTTTAACTTCTTTATGTGCATAAGTGAAGAATCTCTTAGTGATTGATTTATTTTCTTCTAATTATACATAAGAAAATTAAATTTAATGAGGTTTGTTGAGGGTAGTGTTAGCACATCCAACTTGCTAAACAATAATGAGTTATTGCTTCTCTTGAAAAGTAGAAAACCTACTCCAATGTTCCTTTATAGTTAGGTATTAACTATGTCGGACAACAAAGTGGTCATTTTTAACGTGTTTCGACAATGGATTTAGACTGTTATATTTTTAAAAACAATTTCACCAAAAATGAATTAAAAATAATAGATATGAGTGCTAAGGAAATTAATTGCATGTTTAGATTTACAATAGATCTATATCAATAAAATGCTCTTTCTCAATGATTTCAAAATTGATTCTAAAGAAAAGTCAAAACATATAAGGGTAACAAGAAAGAATTAAATGAATTATAATTTAACTAGACAGTGATAACACCTATTTCATTAACCAGTTTTGAATGTTTAAATGAAATCTCACAAACCATTATCAATGCAAATAGGCATTCACATGTTTACTATTGAAAATGAAGCAATATTCTAAGGAAATATAACTAGACACAAGATTTTCAAATTTATCCAATCAGAACACCATCAAACATGCGTAGATTTGAGACAAAATCTTACTTAATTCCAAAATAACATTGGAGGAGTGATTAGAAGCCCAGGGGGGTTCTGGTTGTTGGGTTTGCAAGAGGTATTGGTTTCCAATATTCTATAGTGGCGAAAGCTCATGCACTGCTCAAGGGCCTCCAAATTGTTATTTCTCTAGGGATTATGAACCTCCACATTGAAGGGGACTCTAGGTCCATCATTGATGTCATGAATCTGGGTAGACTAATTGGGTGGAGTATGAAGGATATTCAGTTCTAGATACTAGGTTCCTTTTATCCAAGCTAAGAGCAAAAAAAGTGACACACATTTTTAGGGAGGGTAACCAAGTGGCGGATGCTTTGGCTAATTGTGGTACCTATTGGGGTCACTCTAAATGTTGGAGGAATATGGTGAATTTAACACCAAGGATTCAAGATCTCATCTTGAAAGAACAAAACACCGATTTGTTACAATGATTTCAAATCTTCGGTTTATGGGTGTCGCTTGGGGGGTCCACTTGGTTGCTCTTTGGGCCTGTGGATGAGTTCTAATGGTGAGGTGGCCTACAAGTGGTAGATTTAAAAATTAAAGGTTAGTCACGTGGTTAATGAAGGAGACTCTAAGAAGGGTTTTAAAAAGTACGTAATATTTATGATTTTGAGAGGTCTTATTATGTGATATCTTCTCTTTGGGATTGTTTTAATCCACCATGCCCTCCATAAGACCAGAATGTTGATATGAAATTTCATAATGAGGGAAAGCTACCTTCTAGCACCTTCGATCCTGCTACTTTAGCATTGGCTTCTAAATATGCTTACATTAACATTTCTAAATTTGGCCATGCGGCCACCATGCCTAGTTTTTTGTGCAATTGCATCATGGCCAAGAAATCCTAAACACCCACCGATTCCTGCTTAGCTTGGCGCAATCACCTTAAGATCAACATTAATGACATCGTTATGTTTTCTTTTTGTGTTCTTTCCTTTCGCGCATGTGATCTTTACACTAGCGTGATTATCCAATACTGCGATCCTTGCCTCAATATCCACAATACGAAGAAAGCATATTGCTCTGCCGGTGTTTCTAACCTTTTATTATTGCAAGCTCTCTAGTTTCCTATGAAGGTAAACATCATGGGTGGTGACCACGTTCAGACTGAGCTTGATAATTGCAAAGAGTTCCGTAAGAATCCTTTGGTCTGGCATATCTGCGCTAAGGGTGGCCTTGCTCCTATCATGGAGATTCTGGTGGGCCACGACCCTATCCTGTCTAGCCAATTTGTTAATTCCTGGAAGGACCAAAGGGTTACATTGGGTGGCATTTCCTTTGAATTCAATGAAGAGGTGATAGCGCAAGCTACTAGAATGCAATGCACTGGGAAGAAATATCCTAAGCATACTCGGACTCCGGACAATGACAGTTTGAAATATTTTTCTGTGGGGAATGAGGAGCCGGTCTGCAACTAGTCGAACTTTGAATGTGAAGCCCTTCCGCAACCCTGGGATCAGGTGTGTTTAGCCCTTATGAAGTACGGCACGCTTCAAGGTGGGTTTAAAACCTAATTTTCTATCATTTTCCCCTTTTGAATCATCTAAGGCATAAAATCTTGCTTAGTTTTTCTTTCTTTTTGGTCATGGACCTAGATAATTCAATTGAAAAATGTAAATAAATGGCCAGTCTTAACCCGAATTACATTCCACCTCTACCTCTCCATCAGGGGCTTATCTTGAGACTCTACCATTTTCATTTGGCCTTATGTCCTCCTAGAGCCATTTTTTCTATCTATATTGAAGAGATTGAACCCCTAGTTGTCGAAAATATCTCCCCTGTTGAATCTAAAAGCCCTTCTAGAAAACCCTACCTGGGTACTACTAAAAACCCCAAAACCAAATAGGCTACTAAAAAATTAAGAGCAATGTGGGTAATGTGCATACTAGTATCGCAACCAGCCTATGTGAACTCAAGGCCACCCTAACTAAGTCTGCTTACAAAGCCACCACAATGCAAAAAGGAAAATATGATAAAAAAGGCATGTCAAAGCCAATGGTGAAAGAGGGTAAATGGAAGAATATTGTAGGGAAATATTTTAAAGGTGATACAGTTGTGGGGACCACGAGAATGACTGGAGGGGAGACTACCATCTAAGGGTCTGGGAGATTGGTGAAAAACAACAAAAAAGACAAATTATTGAGGACTCGGAGGAGGAGAAAATGGACAACAAGGATTATAAGGAAGAGGAGACCGAGGAGGAAGAGGAAAAAAATGTGGAAGGGCTCCATTCTACCCCAGACAATAAGGTATGTGCAGGATCATCATGGAAAAAACAGCCTCTTAAGTTGCAAAAAATTCAAAAAAATCAGAGTTAGGCAACTTGACATAAAAATTTGAATAATTTATCTTTATTATTTCAAAAATATGTAAAAAAAAAATTTGTATAAAATTTAATTTAGTTTCTAAATTACTAGGTTTATTTACAAAAATATAAAATTTATTCGGTGAAAATTTGAAATTTCAATACAGTAGTACTTAAATTTCAAGGAAAAAATAAGAAGTAGGTGTTTGTCTGACCACACTAACAACATTAAAATGATAATATTTTTTTATAATATTTTAGATATAAGTAGAGGACTCATGTCCCGATGTGATGCATATTTTTTTGTAATTTTTTTCCAAGTAAAATAATTAATTATAATTTTTTTATGACAAATTTTTAAAAATATAAAGACTCGTATGTCTGACCACCTTAACTTGGTCAAAAATTCATGAAATTCATTTTTTTATTTTTTTATCTTAGAGTATGTGAAGCATAGAATGTGACACATATTTTGGATTCAAAAAATATGATACCATTTGAAAGCTATAGATGTTTTTCAATCAACCTAAAAATCAAGACTTTGGTTGTAATTCAATAGAAAATGAATAATAATTATTTATTAAATTCAAAGTAAAGAATAATTTATATTGGTGGAAAGCTGAGAATCTTCTTTAGGAACCCTTTTCTTTTCATCAATTTTGGGTTAAAAAACATTCGTCAGCTACGTACCCATCATATTGCCACTTTTTGGCCCATCATGATCCTACACATACCCAACAACAAAATCCCAAAAGAGACCTCAACCTCTCACTCTTCGCACCCTCTAGTTGCTGAGCATGGTGAGGTCCTGAGAACCGCAAATGATGGTGAGGAGCTTCGTGCACTAGAAAAGAAGATGGACAAGCTTGATAAAAGATTCAAAGGCCTGACCCGCTTCACAATGAAGTTGTGTCATTTCATGACTAGCACCCTATCCACAATGATCAAAGAGGAGTTGGAGGGAAATAATTCCCAAGAGAATCAAGACTGGGTCGGGGATAACGTTGTGGACCTACTATTCAAAAACTAGGACAACGCTAGTTAGTTGCTGCCTAGGCCTGTGTTTTGTGTCTCTGCAGCCTGCCTAGGGTCATCGTGTTGTTATTGTGTTGTTTTTGTTCTTTTTTGACTTGCTGTTAGTTTTATGGACTTGATCCATTTTGGACCTTGAGGCTCATTGCGTAGGGTACAAAACCCTATAAATGGCTTACTTTTTCAAAAACATTCAAGATTTCATTAATTTATTCAACTTAGATAAAATTAAATTCATACCATTACCAATACACCAGATTGAGATACATGCACAAAATACGTCCATAATCCTTTGATTTAACAAAATTATGGTCTTCACAAAGTCATTAGGAAAACCCTTACTGATAATGCATAAGTTTAATGTGAAAAAATACATCAAAATTGGATCCTTTAAAATGATCCAACATCGAAATTATATAGGAGGTTGAGTTCCTAAAATTTTAGATCTAAAAAAAAAGAAAACTAAAAATAACTCTAGTGCTTAGATCTGATTGAGTCTAATTGAAATTAAAACTAAAAGCCATCTGAGTGCCTCATTTTTAGCTCCCATCTAACTAAAATCAAACTAAGAAAACAAAAAGCTAACTGAAATTTAACACCAATTCTGACTTTACAAACTAGGTATTAGATTATTACAAAAAAATATTTTAAAGAAATAAGAACATTAGGAATTTTGTCTTCAATTAACTAGAGAAATTTTTAGTGAATGTTGATATCTCTTCATTAATTTTCTCTATTTATGGGCCCCATTGGTATTGAAGCTTTATTCTTTGGTTGAATATTGAATTATCCATCTATTCCTATAGGCTGAAAAAGGTTGTCAACTCCTCCTCGAAAGAGTGAGGCTTTTCCTTTTTATTCATCATCTTGTCAATGGTGGATTTTGTGACTTGACCATGTATTTTATTCTTCAACTCTTCCACCATTTTAATAGGAGCCTTCACCAAAAAAAGTGTTTCCCAGAATATGCAGTCTAGGTTTTCAATGAATTAATGAATTTTAGTCATGGATTACTCTACTAGACTCATATTCTTGTTCAATTTGGACTTGTACTTATTTAAGATCTTCAATCTTAGTTCTACAGCTCAAAACCATTTAGGAATATTGTCTTGATATTCTTCTTTGATCATTGTGGCCTTGAGGAGATCCTCTATAGGTTTTTCCTTTATTTTTTACAAAATTGGGACGTAATCTTCCAAAACTAATAATTCTTCATCTACAACCAATTTAAGTTGTTAGGCTAGACTATCTTCATCACTTATGCAGCGATAAGAATTTATTGCTTTCCTCAGCACTATGATTGCTAAGGATAAAATATATATTTTCCATTGTTTATCTATTGGGATCCATCCTTCAAGTCAACTTTCTTAACTTATCCCTTTAGTGCAACTTGCAATATATGAACTCAGGAGCTACTGCATCCACTACTCCAATCAAATTGGAGATACAGGTCATCAATTGGGTCACTTGAGCTTTGAGCTCTTCTTTGGTGTTCTCATATTTTTACATCCTCTTTAGGATAGCAAAAATATACATATGGAGAGATTGTTTGTCTCTTTACCTTGTCTAAACTCCCATATCAACTTTTCAGATCTGGTAATCCACAAGCTGCATTTCTGATTCAATTTTATATACCAAAGGGATGCCTATTTTAGTAGTTTTCTTTCCATGCTCATCCATGGTGACTATGGATATCCTTTCAGCCTTTTTTCCTCTCTTTACTAGAGATTTGAAGGCTTTTGATAAAATTCTCAAACTATTTTCTTATTTTCCTTCTACATATGTCCTTAGTCTCCTTTGGATGGTATGATTTAACCAGATGGGGACAACAAAGGATAATTCTCTAGCAAGAGAAGGGATGGTTTTTGTGTTTTGGGAGCCTTCTGAATCATTGTGCTCAGTCTCCCTTTGTTTGGTTTTATCTCTAATATCCTCTTCTTCTTGGATTTGTTCATTCTAATTTTCTTCTACCTAGTCCACTTCCTGATCCATACGTTCTTTAATTATGGTTTATGGAGCAGGGACTCTTGGCATTTCTCCCTTTTTAGGATTTTTTCTCTATATGTCTCCCTCTTCCAACACCACTTCTTCCTCAATTGATTCCTTGATTGGAGTTTCCTCCTCTCGAATAGGTGCCTCATCTTCAAGAATAGGAGGGGAATAAGTATCAGGAGGTGGAGATAGAGGAGGATGAGATGAAGGAGGAGGAGATGGGGTAGGAGATGGAGAAGGTGAAGGTAAAGGGGATTCATGTGGAGGGGAAGAGGAATAATTTTATCGATCTTCTCTTTGTGTATCTCTTTCTGAGATAATTACTCTAGTTATTTTCTTTCTAACCAATATTTCTTCCTCACTTGAACCGCTATGGATTCTTTTTTTTCCCTCTGCTTCCCTGTAACCTTAAGAGGTGAAGCCTTCTTACTTCTAGCTATTAAATGGGAAGATCCTTCTCTTGCTTTATCCTTCTTTGAAGCTTTTGTAGGATTTGTTGGATCCATCATTGGTGCGGGGGACTAAATCCATTTAAGAGAGAGAGCTACAACACTAATTGCCCTTGCTTCAATGTGATCGTTCTCTTCTATATAAAAAAAACATTTATGATTGGTTGGCTATATATCTTCTGGCCATTGTAAATTGGTTCTAAGACATTCCCATTTTCTTTCACATCTTTTGACACTCGGGCCTCTATGCAAGACTTAATCAAATTTACTATCAACTAAAAGTAGTCTTTCATCCTTACTTAAAATTCTTCCTCACAATTTACCCAATGGTCTTCTATTTTATGTTTATGTATGAAGAATGGCCCTATTAACTTGCTTATTGTATGGCCTTTCTAATGCTCGGTCAACTTGGTGTTAGGCACACAATTTAGAGGAGGGGTTCCTATATAAACATATCATTAAACCCTCACAAGTATTTCATTTCATTATCAAATAGGTATCCATAAGCTTTTGATGATGTTGGTACTATATATGTGCATTCATGGACTCTACACAACCTACATTAGTTAGTATAGGTGGTTCACACATGTATAGAAAAATAGTAAAGGTTGGGAAAGTAAATAATTTGTTAACTTGAAAAACAAGGGAAATAACTTAATCTTATACTTATGTTGCATGTACCTTTGGTTTAATATTGTAACTGCTAACTACCAAATCTGCACTCTACAATTCACTGACACTATGTTGGTATTTGTTTCCATTGATGTCAACACTAATGGTTGTCATTGATGTCAACACTTAGAATATTATTTGTAGTTTTTATCTTTTATTGTCTCTCATGTCAATTTTTTCTATTTGTGATTATCATTTGTGTCAACATTGATTATTTGAAGGTGGTCGGTCCTTGGCACTAGTTATCTTTTTAATATTCATCTTGGGCTAACATTGGTGATGAAATTTATAGCTAGATGTCATGCCTCATCAAATAAGCAGTGATGAAGTTCATGGTTGGATGCCATTCCTAGAAGTGATGAATTTAATGGTTCGATGTCATGCCTTACATAAAGGAAATTGGATTAATTTCATGATTGGATGTTATGCCTTATTTAAAGAAGAGTTGATGAATTTCATGGTTGGATGTCACACCTTACCAAAAGAAAGAATTACTGATGTTCATATAATGCATTAATATAGTCAATAGAGTTGATTTCATAGCGATATATTAAGATGAGGATTAGAATCATGAATAATAGTGGAGAGATGTTACTAAAGGTCTACAGTATGTCTCATGCTCTCTTCTGATGTTCCTAATGAAGTATGTATTGCTAAGAGAAATTCTTAGTCTATGTAATCTCGTGAAATTTTTATGGTTTAGGAAGTCACATTGAAGTTTTTTTGGGAGAAATATTTGCATTCCTCTATTGCTATAGTTTTGGTCTTACATTTTTGTATTCAATTTTAGTGTTATGTGGACATTGCACACTTATATTTTTAGGTCACCTATGTTTCCAAGTAGAGTTCTCTGAATTGCAGAAATTAGTAGTGTTGCTAGTTGTCTAGGTTGGTTCAAGAAATACCCCACATTTCTTTTCACTGATGTATCTACTCCTAAGACTTGGTGAATGTGCATTCAATATCTATGTAGTGTCTCAATTTTAATTTTTTGTGTTGATGTGGTTTGTAAGGTGATATGTTAATGCTATATCTCATGATTAAACATGTTCTACTTCTTGAGTGAAGTATCATGTACGTTTTTGTTCAATGGTGGCTATTGATGGCATGATAATATGGAAGAAGTGTATTAAAGTTTGTTTGGATGTTCAGGGAACATCCCCATGTGATCTTGATATTGCTAATTCATCACATTGGTGTTGCATTGTGTCTTGAGTTGGCTTTCTTGCTCTTTTGTGGATATCTTGTTGACGAGGTTTGTTCCTTTTCTTGGTTCATGTTCTTGGGGGGTTACACCAGCAATGGAAGATGTTTTATTACAGATTTGGGTCCTAACCTATCCTATTTGGGACCACATCAAGTAAATTCAATTAAAAGAATGTTTGTGGGTCAGCTGGTTATGTGCTTCAACATTTTATCCACACATTTCCTTGATGTCGACTTAGGTTGATGTGTATCTACATGTAAATTGATTTGGATCACATTGGAATAAATGCTAATTTTTTTGGTCCTCTTTATCTCTGAGATAGGACCATATTATGTTTTTGGTGGCTAACTAGTTGAATTCATTATTTATTCTCTTCTTGGTCAACCTAATTGAATAATTGAAGTGTTGTGATGGATATAAATGCAAGATCATTTGAGATGCAACAAGAGGGAGAAGTGTAAAAATGTAAAAGTGTGTGTGTGTGTGAATTGTATTAAATATCTAGCAAAGATAGTGCTAAATATTGTGAAATGAAAGATCAATTGTGTTGTAATGTGTTAGTCAACAAAGTGTTGTGTTGGAAAATCATTGTAAATCTCTCTAAATCATATTGTATGTTGTTTTGAGGTAGTGAATCTAATCAGACCTCCTTGAATCTTGCTCCTAAACTCATTTTTTCTTCAGTTCAACAAGTCCTTTGTACCTTTCTTTAAGGCAATGAGCCTTCGTGCAAGTATTTTTGGTAGTGAGCCTATATTCTGAGTTAACTCTCACTGTGGTTTTTCCCTCATTGGGTTTTCCACGTAAATATGGTGTTCTCCTTATGCATGTGTGTGTTCTCAGTGTGAGTCAACTCTCACTGTGGTTTTTCCCTCATTCAGGTTTCCACGTAAATTTGGTGTTCTCCTTATGCATGTGTTTGTTCTCAGTTTCCTTTTCTTTTCTACTAATCTGATTATTGTTATATCTTTCATTGGTGAAATTTGTTGAAGCTGATTCAAATTTCTATATTCTTCGTTATTGCTAATCTTCTTGAAGTTTTATCTTTATCTACTAAAGGAGATTGAATTGTGTTGAAAGTTTCAAGTTCTGGAAGGGGCTAAGTTTTTGTGTAGACTGGTTCACCCCCCTTTTCAATCTCTATTAGTGTTCAACATCTATCTTTTTGAGGCTTGCATTTATTTGGTTTGAGTAGTCTAAACTTGATGTTATTTTTGTTTATGTTATTTTCATGCAATTTTTTTTGGTGAATCCAATGTGGATCAATAATTCTAACATATGCACTTATGAGCTTTGTGAATTGGATCTTATAGGTCAATGCTTTTCGATCCGGGATGGCACATGATGGTTCATACAAGGGTCTTAGGCTTGATGGGACTAATTTATCAAGTACTAAAAATTGAGAGTGGAAGGACACCTAAACTCCTTAGGGTTTGGTGTTTAGAAATTAGTCAAAAGTGGTTACACTACTCCTACCACTCCTATTATAGATCCCACTGAAATCAGATTATAGGACTATAATGCTAAATCTAAGAATTCCATATAGTGTAGATTATTTAATTTAGAATTGTTGAAGGTGATGAATTGCAATTCTACCAAAGATGCTTGGGAGAAGCCTAATAGCATCTATGGAGGAAATTCTAAAGTAAAGAAAGCCAACATGTTGATCTTTAAGAGAAATTTTGAGACTTTAAGGATGACTAAAGATGAAGACATTGCAAGCTATATGCTCTAGGTACAAGAAGTAGTCTTTGGCATCTCTAATATTGGTGGAGAATTAAAGGAAAGTGAAATTTTGAAGAAGGCTTTGAGATCTCTCCCAAAATATTATAGTAAAAAAGTCTCTTCCATTTAAGAGCCAAAGGACTTGGATCAGTATTCAATCGATGAAATGTTTGGTACTCTTGTTGCCTTTGAGATGAGGGAATTTGGTCAAGATGTTCCAAATAAATAAGTTTTATTCAAAGCCAATAAAAGGATTGAAGATGAGGCCCCTGATCAAAATGAATATATTGATGAGGTTGAAGAAAAATTTGTAAGAATACTAAAGAAAGGAAATGGAAAATACAAAGGTAATGTTGGAAAATGTGTGGCAAATTACTAGCTTGAAATTCTATTTGTAGTTTTGTGTGTTTATTCCTTCATCGACCTGACTATTCATTTTAGGTGGGACCCTATTCATAGTCTCCTCGATGGACTGATAAAACTTATTTCTTTGGAATTATGTATTATGTCGATGGGAGTTGATCAATTTGGTGGTGTTGGTCCCCAAATCTATGCTCAATTTTAATCCTAAAGGGGTGCCATGCCTAATGGTCAGATTCAAGGAGATATTAATATAAAATCTCTCTCCCCTGCACTTCAGGCTCTATAAAACCTAGGAGGGTGATCCTGATAATGTCTAGATAATATTCTTGTGCTATATTATTATGAACATTGTGACAAATAGATGCATTCCCATAAGTTGCTAACTAGGTAGAATCCCTCAAAGTTTTGGCTTACCCTTAAGAAAATTATTAACTAAAGTAAGGAATGAGTGGTACTTCATAACACTTTAATGCAATGAATGGTGTGTAAGTGATTTTTCATTTAGACTTCTTGACCCTCCTCTGTTTGAGCTTTCTTTCAAGTTTGCTAGAGGACTCACTGGGCTCACTCATTTTCATAGTAAAATGGGATTAGTGTTTGCAAATTTTAACTTACAAAAGGAATTGACTAGTTTGTACTCTTAGAAACAAACTTGTAGCACAAAAACTCCTTCCAAACCACACACAATTCCTATCAACCCAAATAGATTTTTCAAAAACAAAACCCCCAGCAAACTCCAACTATCTAGAACCTACATAAACTTCAACAATTCCCTAAACTAGCTAGCTTATGCACAGTTGACACATAAAAGTGTAGATACCAGCTTACCCAGGAAAATTAATCTTCAATTACTCTGCAACTTCTTGCCCAATCTCATCACACCTTCTTCTTTGTCTCTAGACCAAATCTATAGCTACTGACAATCATAATTATGAAAGAAAACAACTGCCAACTCATATTATATCAAATGAATGGAGTGTGTTTTGGTGTTTAAAATAACAACCCAGCTAGACTTTGAAACTCTCTAAGAGGTAGCCAACCTCTATATTGAAGAACAACAAAGATTAGTGGCCAACTAACAAGATTCAGTCAAAGAATGGCATCTCCTACACTTCTGGCTCTGTAGGACCAAGGTGGGTAAACCTAAACAATGCTCATAAATTAATTCACTCATACACTAACATTATTTTACAAAGAAGATAATTCCCAATGAAACAACACTAAGGGAAGCATTGAAAACTTTAAATTTAGCTAAATTCTCAGCAGCTCAACCCTCTCTCAGCCATTGGAAAGCAGGACACATAATAACACAGTAATATTAGAATGATTTTGCGTTTAAAATTATTTCTAAGATGCACAAACTGAAAAATAGATCAGTGCCAGTTCTGGGCCATGGAGTCAAACACATAAAACTAATTCTCCAGCAAATAGTCTTCAACTAGTGGATTTAACTCACTAATGCTTTGCATTAACTATTAGTGCCTTGCACCAAAAATCCTTCTCTTGATATCAATCAGACTCTTCTTATTAAATCCCATCTACAGACCCGATATCACAATCACCTACTTAAAGCATTTTAACCATTTGGTTGAAACAAAACAATGAATAGACAAAACAATCTCATGAAACTTGAGATGATAAATTCAAAGAAACTTTGTATTATTGAATTTACGTGACTGAAAGTGTATAAATATGGAGACAATATGATGACATTCATGAATGTGGAAGCACTTCACGATGTTAATTGCATAAAATGGTTGTATTTACTCTTGAATTCATAAAATTACAACTTACAGAGTCAAACAATGACTCAAAAAATAAAAATCTCTATCTATACAGTCCAAGACAAAAACTCAGAACCCTTTTACCATGAGAGAATAATAGAAGATATAGAAGAAGAGAGGCAAGGAGAAGCAGCCCTAAAATCGATCAGCAATTGCCATTTGGATAAAAATTTCATCATTGATCATCAACTGAAAATAATATCTCTTCCTTCCTCCTCTGCAGCAACAAAAACATTCCCTCCAAACTACCTCTACTCATCATTGTCCAGCAATAGAAAACATGCCCAGCTGGAGAATCCCATCATTTCATCTAGCTGCAAAATATCCTCTATCCCGTGCAAAATTTTGTTTTTCCTCACTTTACTTGTTGCACTTTATACTTTGAAATATTTCCCCACTTTATAATGTTGTAGCTATATTCTTCTTTCATATATTAAAGTTTAATAACTTTAATATTTCTTCTCTTTAATATTGTTGCATATAAAAACCAACACATATAGTTGTTTATAAAATGAATAAATTCACTTTATAAAATACCACTGGTGAATATTTAATTCACTCTCCATTTACTTGGGAAAAATTTCTTTTTTACCTCTAGGCATGCTTTTCCATTTAAATTTTTTGCATTGGGCCAACCCCATTTTAATCACAAACATTAACCTTTTGAAAATTTTAAAACGGGCTCCTTTGTGCATCATCAATAATCCCGCGAGGTCAGCGTGGTCGACCCTAATCCCGCAAGGTCAGTGAGGTTGGCCCTAGTCTCACGAGGTCAATGAGGTTGCATTCTCACCAACCTTGCACCATTTTTTATGACATCATCAATAATCTCGTGAGGTTAGCAAGGTCGGACCTAATCCCGCAAGGTCAATGAGGTCGGCTCCAATCCCGCGAGGTCGACCCTGAATTCATTTTTTGCAAGCTCTCATGCTCTGCACTTGTTCTTGCTCCTCCCTACTTGGTAAAGGCTTCTTTGTCCTTGTTTGGTGCGCACCTATTCTTCACCTGTCACTTACATTTGTTTTAAATTTTCTAAGGCCTTTTCAATGAATACATTTTGTGCATTTGCTGCAACATGGTATTCCAGGAATCCACATTCATATGGAGAATTTTGAACAAATTCATTTGCTCTCTTCTAGGAATTCCCGTGAAGTTGTGAGTGCCGCCACTACTGCTTTTCAGGGAATTAGAAGCAAGAATTAAACTTGCTTGGATTAAAAACATTTGAAGGTGCACTTTTGAAAGTGCAAAAGAAATTTTTTGAAATGGGCATCTCAAATTTGCAAAATTTGAGATTGCCATCAGTGGCTCCGACTGGGGATGTATGCCCCCTGCAGGCATAGAAAGATTCCAGATCTCTGGAGAGTAGACCAAAAGTTGAATCCAACAAGTGCCTTCAAACTGCTCCTCCCATGCAACTTTATTTTTTAACTTCATCTAGTGACCCCGGGTCACCAATTGAAAAAATGGGGATCAACATTTACCCCTGTCAAACACCAATTTGTTAAAAGAGCTGATCACCCTCCATCTATGCTTGCATCTATCCAACCAAAAAAATATAGGTGACCCTCTTCTTACAAGCAGAAAAATGTGATGATCACTGAAATTTGCCTGATTACAAACATCGCCACTGACATTCTTCACAATTTTTCTGAGCACACCACTGCTAGTGTAATCTATGTCATTCTTTATTGTATAATCAGTCAGAAACTACAAAATTTCATCATCACATAACACATGTGTGTTACATTAATCATATGTAATATGTTCATATCAAAAATAACATTTCCTATTATTCATCTCATTGTCATGTTCTACAAAGATACCTTCCAGCTGAACTAGAAACTGAAAAATTTCAAGCTCCTTCGAGTAATTGACACTAGGATATTCAACCTTACCTACAACATCTGTTTCAAATGTAAAATAGTCAGAAGAGGTGCCCTCAAGGATTTCATCAAATTGTTCTTTTGTTTGTTGAAGACCACATTCCAACCATGTGTGAAATGCATCATTGGAACTCTCAACAAAGAGTGGGTTATTCCTCCACCAATAGGTTTCATCATTTCTCATCTCTAATGAAGATGGAGGCTCATCAAATAATGGATTCTCCATTATATTCATTTTTGACATATGAGCCTCAGCCTCCTTAACCTGAAGGTCCAAATCCTTCAAGTCATCATTACACTCAAAATCACTGCAATCACTAGAAGAGTAGGTAGAAACATCTTCAAATTCATTCCCATCCTCAGATTGTTCACTACACACATCTAACATTTCTGCTAGTGAAACCATGTCCTCCACATCTTGCATGCTAAAATTATCCTTATTTGATATAAAACTGTTCAAGTCTACTTCTTCCAAGCTAGTATGGCCAACATAAGAAAAATCAGCATGATCACCATTATGAGTTGAATGTGCATGAACATGCCCCCTGATACTAAGCTCAGTGTTGATGAAGCTTTCAACCTTAGTAATATTGCAATCATGATTACACAGTTCTAACACATTGAATGATGAGTTAATTACCTCACCATCACTTTTTTCATTAAACAAATTACCTATTTCATCATAACCATAGGACTGCAGATGGACCCTCTCTGTGATCTCATAGCTAGAACAACCAATAGTTTCATTACGTGATGTGATATGCCAAGCATCTAAAACTATTTCCATCTTTGTTTCACATAAACAGTCATGAGTAGCAAAAACATAAACAAGTTCATTACCTTCTTCATCATTATAAGGGCATTCATAGTCAGTAGAAGAGTAATCAATTTGACCTTCATCCACATCCTCATCACAAGAAGACTTATCACTCCATAAACCATGCTCAGGTTCCTCAGAGTAGGTTCTTGAAATTTCATCTTCAATGTCTTGATTACTGATGTGTGAGGAGATGTTTTCAACATTTTCATTATCTTCCCGAACCAAGACATGACATGGAAAGATATCTTGTATCTCATTCATTTCTTCATTACACAAAATATTGCAAGAAAAAATTCCATTCATATTCACTTTCTCATCAAACCATGTATCTTCTTCTTCATTGCTTCTACAAGGATCAACATATGTGTTGACCGTAAACTGATTACAATTAGTGTCCTCCTTCATACAACAAACATCTTCATTTTGAGACACTATATTTTGTGCAAATTGTGATGATGGAGAAATTGGAGCAGCAACATCATTACCCTCTTGACAAGAAATTTTATTAACTAATCCATGAGTTTTATTTTCTTGAGGTGTGTTAGGATGACCAACACTCACAGCCCTATGTCCTTTCAACATTGAGAACCTCAAATTATTCTCAATGTCTATAGCCATCTGATATGATTCGAGCAGGGTTGTAGGCTCTTTATCCCTCAATAGATAACTCATCTTTTTGTCAAATGCTCCTAAATACACGACCAAACATTAACCATCATTTGGTCTTATGTTCTCTAGGATCTCTCTTATGATCATTGAAAATCTGAGATTAAAAGAAGGGACCAAATCATCTTTTCCTTTCTCCATGTTCATGAATTTTTTCCTTACCAAAACAAGGTTAATCCTTTCACCAAATTGCTCCAGGAACACTGCTTTGAGCTCTTCCCATGAATGAACGAAAGAGGCTAGTAAATAAGAGAACCATTCTCTTGCATTTCCTCTCAAGGACTAAAAAAATAACCTTATGATCACATCTTCGTGATCAATCTCATAATCATCCATCACATTAATGAGCTCTTGCAAATGTTTACTTGTTGATTCAGCCTTATCACCAATGAACCTTGGTAACTTATTTCTAACTTTAGCTGGAATGTCATTTGGGTAACCACTAAGGCTACTAAAACTGATAGCTTTGTACCTTCTAGTGTTGAAACCTCTTTAAGAATCTGGCTGGAACTGATCACAAACCTTAATTCCTTCTAGAACCATGCCAAGATGCATGTATTGAGGCATCTTGATATGCCTTTTTCAAATTTCACATATCAACTCTACAGTTGATCATTCATTGCCCTATTTCTATCTATCATCATGATCTTAGCATATTACATTACATAATTCAGGTGCATCTAAACCTAAGATCCACTTAGTGGGCACATTTAAAGCAAACATACTTCTCCAACAAAATACATAGGCTGCAAATTACAACTCAGAAGTATGAAAACTTAAATATTATTGTTCTTTCCCTATTTTAGTTCTAATCAATCAATAGGGAACTCAAGTTTTCCTAAGATGTTCAAATATTGTTTTCATATACAATTTTCTTGAAAACCAAAAGTGAAGAATACTTGGAAACTTTTGTAGCTACTACAAGTTGTCTTCCTGACTGGAAATGTTTGAAGATTTGGAACTTTCTTCAAATTTTCAACAGGTTCTATCAAACAAAGTTGCCACCTCTTTTCACAAAGGACTGAACTTCAAGCAGTATGAAGTTCTTTTACAATTAAACTTCTTTCTGAGTTCCTTTCCACTAGCAGAGCACCATAGATTACAAAAATGGTTAGGTTCACTACAACACTTTCTTCTCCAAGGTTGAAATCATTCAAAATTGAACAAATTCAAAATGACAAACAATAATATGACTCTATTGCCATCTGCAACTGGAGATTCAAAATTTCCCCAATAGATTCACCAATTTTTTGGTGTTTAAAATAACAACCCAGCTAGACTTTGAAACTCTCTAAGAGGTAGCCAACCTCTATATTTAAGAACAACAAATACTAGTGGCCAACTAACAAGATTCAATCAAAGAATGACATCTCCTACACTTCTGGATCTGCTGGACCAATGTGGGTAAACCTAAACAATGCTCAAAACTTAATTCACTCATACACTGACATTGTTTTACAAAGAAGATAATTCCCAATGAAACAACACTAAGGGAAGCATTGACAACTTTAAATTTAGCTAAATTCTTAGCAGCTCAACCCTCCTTTAGCCATTGGAAAGCAAGACACATAATAACATAGTAATAGTAGAATGATTTTACATTTAAAATTGTTTCTGAGATGCACTAAAACTAATTCTCCAGCAAACAGTCTTTAACTAGTGGATTTAACTTGCTAATGGTTTGCATTAACTATTAGTGCCTCGCACCAACAATCATTCTTTTGATATCAATCAGATTCTTCTTATTAAATACCATCTACATACCCAAAATCACAATCACCTACTCAAAGCATTTTAATCGTTTCTTTGAAACAGAACAATGAACAGACAAAACAATCTCATAAAACTTGAGATGATAAATTCAAAGACACTTTGTATTATTGAATTTACATGACTGAAAGTGTACAAATGTGGAGACAATCTGATGACATTCATGAATGTGAAAGTACTTCATGATTTTAATTGCATAAACTTGTTGTATTTAATCTTGAATTCATAAAATTAGAACTTATAGAGTCAAACAATGACTCAGAAAATACAAATCTCTATCTACACAATCCAATGCAAAAACTCATAACCTAATCTCAGAACCCTTTTACCATGAGAGAATAATAGAAGATATAGAAGAAGAGAGGCAAGAAGAAGCAGCCCTAAATTCGATCAGCAATTGCCATCTGGAAACCTTTTTCACCGTTGATCATCAACTGAAAATAATATCTCTTCCTTCCTCCTCTGCAGAAACAAAAACATTCCCTCCAAACTGCCTGTACTCATCATTGTCCAGCAACAGAAAAAACTACCTAGCTGGAGAATCCCATCATTTCATCCAGCTGCAAAATATCCTCTTTCCCATGCAAAATTTTTTTTTTGCTCACTTTACTTGCTGCACATTATACTTTGAAATATTTCCCCACTTTATAATGTCATAGCTTTATTCTTCTTTCATATATTAAAGTTTAATAACTTTAATATTTCTGCTCTTAAATACTGCTACATATAAAAACCCAGGACATATACTTGTTTATAAAATGAATAAATTCACTTTATAAAATACCAAAAGTGAATATTTAATTCACTCTCCATTTACTTAGGAAAAAACAAAAATTTACCCCTGGGCATGCTTTACAATTTAAATTTTTTGCATTGGGCCCACTCCATTTTAATCACAAACATTAACCTTTTGAAAAATTTAAAATGAGCTCCTTCGTGCATCATCAATAATCCCGCGAGGTCAGCGACGTCGGCCGCAATCTCGCAAGGTCAGTGAGGTTGCATTCTCGCCAACCTCGCACCCTTTTTTATGACATCATCAATAATCTCGCAAGGTCAGCGAGGTCGGCCTCAATCCTGCGAGGTCGGCGAGGTCAACCCCAATCTCGTGAGGTCAACAAGGTCGGCCCTAAATTCATTTTTTGCAAGCTCTCATGCTTTGCACTTGTTCTCACTCCTCCCTGCTTGGTATGGGCTTCTTTGTCCTTGTTTGGTGCACACCTATTCTTCACCTATCACTTACATTTGTTTTAAAGTTTCTAAGGCCTTTTCAATGACTACATTTTGTGCATTTTCTGCAACATTGTATTCCAGGAATCCACATTCATATGAAGAATTTTGAACAAATTCATCTACTCGCTTTCATGAATTCCCATGAAGTTGTGAGTGCCACCACTGTCGCTTTTCAGCCAATCAAAAGCAAGAATTAAACTTGCTTGGATTAAAAAAATTTGAATGTGCACTTCTAAAAGTGCAAAAGGAAAATTTTGAAATGGGCATCTCAAATTTGCAAAATTTGAGACTGCCATAAGTGTGTCTACCATTAATGTTCAAAAGGAAGCTCATGAGAGCAAGCTGAAAACCATCCACAAAATTTTGAATCTTGGTCGTCTATCCTTTTGATTGAAAATGTGACCAATGATCATCCTAACCCATTTCCACGTGCTTTTACACATATGTTTTGAGACAGTGATGACACCCCAAACAACTACCATGCAGTCATCCATGTAGTCATCGTGCCCACTGGGCCTCGTCGCTTATCGTAGTAATTCCTTAAAGTTATACCCAAAATTTAGAGATGAGAAACAACCCCCTGGATGGAAGGAATATTCCTTAGCATATCCTTCATTTCTTATACAAAATTGTGATGAGGTTGCAATTGTATTTCAGTGAGAAATTTTTTCCAGCAATGCCAAAACATACCCATAGTCCATTGCTAATTGTTGTAACTAATTTGGAGTAGAGAGTACCTATAGTGACGGGAAAAAACAGTGATGGCATCAACTATTGACAAACTATGGCACAATCATATAGCTCCATATTCAACCTTCCCATCGCTCATCATGGTAACTAAAACAAAGAAATGAAATTTTCCGACAATGGCGCGACATGAGGAAGAGACAACATTCATCGTGCATTGTTGAAGTGGAACTGAGGATCCAAAAAAAATTAGTGATAAGTGATATGAAAGGGAACCAAAAGCTCATCCCTCATTGTGGTAACGAACCTAATGATAGAAATTACTTCAGCAATGAGCGATAACTTAAGTGATGTGAATTTACACATGCACAACGTCGTCATAAAAGAGGGGACCACCAAGGACAATGTAGAATAAAGCCTTAACAGGCTTAGTAACATTTTTTACAAAGGATGTAAAGGCCAAACAAGTCCGACTGATCAACCTTATAAAATAAAATAATTTCTCGAACATAGGCACTGAAAGATCAAGTAATTGGTGATGGGGAACCCTAACCACAAGGGGCCAGTCATTTCATGGTCTACATTGACTCAAGATGTTTTATACCAGTTGGAAATAGGTGAAAGTAGGTCAACGAAAGATTAGACAAAAAGACTAAGGGTTTAGATATAGGAGAAAATCTTCAAAGTAAAACAACTACCAACATAAAACCCTAAACCCTAAGACATGAAACAACCAAATTTTGCAAAATTATAAGTGGAACACAAAGCATTTTTAGGGGTTCCATCAGTGGCTCTTGTTGGGGACATTTTTTCTTCCATAATAGAGTGAGATCATAGAATCTCTAGTTGAAGTAGACCAAGCACAAGAACACAAAAAACCAAGCACTTTCCCAAAAAGGGTAGGAGAACCAAACCAAATAAAACCACACATATAAAAAAAATTAGAGGAACGTACAATGTGCTCCTTACTTTGAATTTTCTCTTAGAAGCCTCTTTTGATTTACAAGATTTTAACCTGCATCTACAATTTAATAGGCTTCAACTTCACTTGGTGGTCGTAGGCCCCAAAAAAAGTAGAGGCAGTATTTACCTTTGTGAAATACCCTACTTTTTGTCATCTACACTAGGCCAAATCTGAAAACATTGCCACTAAAAAGATAAAAACTAGCATCACCACTAGCATGTTTGAAAATAACACTATACTTTCCAAGGCCACCCATAACTCTATCTATTTGATACTGGCATTCAAGCACTAACTAAAATCCATAATCAACATGACATTTTGGCTTATCTAACTCATGTTCACATTCCATTAGACACTCATCCATCTGGATTGAAAATTGGGAACACTCAAAGTCTACTTGACCATTGACATCATAAGAATTGACATCAGATTTAGTTTGCACATCAAACTAAAAACTTTCATAAATACTCTATCTAATAGTCCCATCCAAGAGCATACACTCTCACCCTTTGAAGTTAGATTGTAGCTCCAATTTTGAGAAATCAAAATGAATAAAAAACTCATATAAATCCCTACAGTCATCTCCTAGTTTTTGTCTCATGCTAGGAAAGCATTCATCTTATATGATGAATAAGAAATGTTCATACACAGGCATATTCTTAAACTAATAGTCACACTCACTAGATCATTTCAAATCCTTTATGTTGTCACATGCTCCATCAATTTGGGAATATTTTTTATCAAAAACCATAATACATTTTCCTTCATTCATATTAGGATTATCACAACAAACCTCATTACTAACATTATCACAGGCATAAAAAAATATCTCCATTTCAGGTTCAATAACATAATCTAATTTTTCTTTCAAATCAACATTCATCTTAGTGCAACATGCTTCAAAGGATGGCTCAAATAATTCAAAATTAATGAGGTTAGCATAAAAGAACTCATGTGCATCATCAATTGACAGTTGGGCTAACCCAAATGTGAAAAATTCATTGTAATCTAATTTTTTCTTATTAGCAACTGAACAAGTATCTTCATTCTCCTTCACATCAATGCACTCCTCATTGGATGAAATTATATCTGTTTTGGTCAAGTAACAAGAATATTACATCTGATCAGTACTCTCAGGAACTAGTAGCTTCACATATAGATTTGAATCAACGAATTCTCTATGTTATGCACATCAATATTGTCCTCACACATCATAGACATCTCGATCTTTGCATCACATAAAAAATTAGGAGCAACAAGGACATGATCATGTTTATTAGCATCATAGTTAGCTTCATTAACATCTTTATCATTTCTTATACTGTTCTTAGGATTATGATACTGTATACGTACATTCTTATCTTAAAAATAGGATTATGATACTGAATACATACATTGTTATCTTAAAAATTATCATCATTTATAGAGTTATCTTGCTCTATAAATTGTAAACCTGAATTACGTTCGAGGTATTCACCCAACAAAGTTTGTTCGTTATCACTTGAAAACATGTGACCTCATGAACATTCATGTCATTGCATCCTTCATGTGAAGAAAATATCCCTAGATCATTCTCACAAGAAGATTCATAATCCTCAAAAAAAAAAATTAGAAACTTCACTCTTGTCATGATCCTCATCACAAGAAACTCCCTCATTGCATTATCTATGCTTAGAGTTTTCAAAGTGAAAGCCTAAATTCTCATCTTCAATATCTTGACCACTGATTTGTGATGAGATATCAGCCACACTTCCAAGTGCATCATTACCTTTATTACAAATATACAAATTTGCATATATGTTGCTTGTGGACTGATTATAATCATTTCCTTCATCCATACAACAAGATGGATGTTCATCTTCTGATATACCCTTTTTAGTTGTTTGCATGGTGTTGTGACGTTTGTCAATAGGACAGCCAATACTTTGAGGCATCACATTTTGTGCATAATTACACATGGCCTCTTCAACAATCTTTATCCAATCAGGTACTTAATCAAAACTATGAGGCTGCAACTCCTTTGGTAGGGTACTCAGCCTTGGCGCGTAGATTTCAAAAAATAGATCAATACACATCGAATCCTCGTGTCTGAAAACTTTGTGGAATTTAAACAAGGCATCGAAACACATTGAGAATAAATCATAGGATAATTCTTCATTGTGTATTTTTTTTCCATACAATCCTTGAACAAGATACATTTGATCAACATTGGTCAAATTTTGTTGATGTTCAACTTGGGGCTCATTATGATTTGTTTGTTGTAATGATGGGTAAAATAGGATAGTAGAAGAATTATCATCTTGGAAATCATTTCTGGCACCTAATTTATTAATTATGTTTGCCTGAGGTACACTAGGATAACCAACACTTGCAGCCATCTAACCCTTCATCACTGAATATTTCAAGTTGTTTTCAATATCCATGGCAATTTGATATGCATGATAAATTATTGTAGGATCCTTATCTCTTAAAAAATAACTCATTTCTACATCAAATGCACCCAAATATGAAACCAAACACTCTACATCATTTTTTCTTCTATTTTTTGGGATATCCCCTACTATTTTTGAAAATATGAGATTGAAAGTTGGGACAAACTCATCTTCTTCCTTTTGCATGCTCATAAGATTTTGTCTTGCCAAACTTGGATTAATTCTTTCACCAAATTATTCCATGAGTTTTGCCATGAACTCATTCCATGAAGATATAAAACACACCGATAAATATGAAAACCAATATCTAGCATCTTCCTTTAGTGATTGGATAAAGAACTTCATGACAAAATCTTTGTGGTTTATCTCATAATCTCCCATCAAACCAGAGAACATTTGCAAATGTTGAGATGTTGATTTTTAGCCTTTTCCCCTAAATTTTTGCTAATGTTCCCTAACTTAATTAGGAACAAGGTTTAGGAAACCTTGAATACCCTCAAAATTTAATGGTTTGTATCTTCTAATAGAGAATTTTCTTTGATGATATGATAGGGGAAACACATTTTTCATGTTGGAATTCAACACCCCACAAGGATGTACAAGTAAATGATACATTTTCTTACATCCCTTTACAAACCTCAAACATCAACTCTACAGTTGATCATTCACTGCCCTATTTCTTGCTTCTATCATGATCTTACAATGCATAACTCAAATACATGCATGCCTAAGATCTCTCTAATGGGAAATTTAAAGAACAAACACACTTCTTGAACATGAAACCGAGGCTTTAAATCATAACTCAGAAGTATTTAGACTTATTCACTACCATTCCCTTTCTTAGTGCATAGTTTCACTCAATAGGGAACCAAATTTTTTCAGGACTTACAAATATGATTTTCACACACAAATTTATGCTTCTTCAAAGCCAAAATATGAAAAATACCTGGATATGTTGTAGTTGCTGCAAATTCTTCATTCTAATTGGAAATATTTATAGATACAAAATTTTCTTCACAATTTCATCAGGTTCTTTTCATAGAGTCACCACCTCTCTTCATAGAGGACTGAAATTCAAAAACATGAATTTCTTTCAAAGATTAATTTCATTAAGGGTATTCTTCAACAATAGAGTCACACATAAATCCCTTTGTATTTTCTACAACATGACCCCTTCCAGGTTTAAAAGTTCAATATTTTAACCAGATGTTTAGATTCATCCAATTCTTGACTCTTTCCAAATATTACTGAAGCCTTCTGAAATTCTCATCCCAACTTCTTATCAGGGTGCTTCATCATATGAGCTCAGGTCTGCTTCGTCTCTTCTTAGAAAATTCTTCATTCTTAATTTTTCTTAATTTCTTCAAATAATGCACGCTAGTGCAAATATCTCAGAGTCACCACCCACATCTAGTGGGAATTATGAAAATATTCATGGAATTATAGGTAGATTATGATAGAATTTGCAAACTCAGAGGAATTAAATTAGATCCTAGGAATTATTTATTAGAATTGACTCACTGATGCTAAAGCTAGACTGAAAGATGAAATTATATTTGAAAAATGTTGGACTCTAATAATTTTGATCTCGAACTAGAGACTTTGTATGGATCATCCCCAATAGAGTCACCAATCTGTTGGTCCCTAAATCTATGATCAACTTGAATCCTAAAGGGGTGTCAAGCCTAATGGTCAATTCAAGGAGAGATTTGGCCAATGAACAAGAGATTAATATAAAATCTTTCTCCCCTACACTTCAGACTCTATGAAACCCAAGAGAGTGATCCTGAAAATGTCTAGATAATGTTCTTGTGCCATTTTATTATGAACATTGTGACAAATAGATGCATTCCCATAATCTGCTAACTAGATAGAATCTCTCAAACGTTTGGCTTACCCTTAAGCAAATTATTACCTAAATCAAGGAATAAGTTGTACTTCATAATACTTTACTGCAATGAATGGTGTGTAAGTGGTTTTTCATTTAGATTTATGTCTTTGTTAGGTACAGGTCAGCTCGTTTTCATCTAAGATGACCAAACGAATAGACCAGTATTTTATCACTAGTAGAATTTGGCAAATAAATGACTAAGTGACTAAAACTTGTAGTCGCGTTATTAACACTAGTAGTATTTTTAAAATAAATGACTAATTTGGTCATTTATAAGTGACTAATTTGGTAATTGGGTAAAATCACAACTAAACAACTAAATAAATGACTAATATTAGACAAATAAAAATGACTAAATATATGGCTAAATTAATGACTAAATAAATGACTATTACTCCTCTATTCTTTTTTCTTTCGAATTTGATCATAATCCATATAGCTAATTAAGCCCTCCTCATGGGACCCCTACCTAAGCAGGCCATTTGGCCACCTAAGTTACTTGGTGCACCAAAAATACCTATTGCATGGAAGGCATTGCCTCTTGGTGCAGTCTTAAGGCCTTCACATATTTTATAAAAAAAATTCAACATTTATATTCTTTAACTTTTATTACTCATTATGTTAATGAATCATTAATGATTTTAAATATGATTTAAAGCCAGATTGATTTTCATGTTTTGATAGCATGTCAAATGTATCAAAGATAAATTATAGTCAACTTCACTAATAAAATATGATTTAAATAATCCAATTGCATTTTGAGGGCTATCTTGCAGACACTTTCATTTCGAAAGGTGAAGTAGTTATTTCTAGAAGCAATTAGATTCAATTTACATAGATTGTAGAAATGTGTTGATGTGTTTTTTATGCACTTCTCCACACAGGTAATGCATAGGTGCATCACCTCTCTTGAAAGACAATCTTCTAGAATCATATTGTAGAACACTATCCGAAGGTCTCTAATGTTAGGTCTTGGCAGTGCTTGGAATATCTCAGTTGATTTATGTGATTTCCTAGAATCACAAGGTTATCTTACAGATGAGTTACAAAGTGTGGGAATTTGGGTCTACAAATGGAGTTCTTAGGATGGGAGAGTTGTTGTGTGTTTGTTGCAGGTTCAAAAAAAAATATAGAACTCCATTTCAACACCAGATTTAGCTTTATAATATGCAATAAACCTTGCCTAAGGTTACCTATTAAAAAAAAGGAAAAAGAGTAGGGAAGAGAGTAAGTTCCTAGACCTAAAACTATGAATGAACAATGATCATGGAGGCTTCTACAGTAGACAAACTCCCTAAACTAAGTTTTTCTTGGCCAAGAGGAACTTACAATTACACAAAACCAATGCAATCTTCTAAGGATTGCATATTTTCAATTTATACACACACATCATGCACATGCAATTCAACTAAGTTAAAACAATAAAGGAATGAAGCTTAGACTAGCTTTGCAAAGTGATTCATCATCAATGAACCACAAAAGCATGAGTTGGAAATTCATCAAATACTGAAGCAACAGTCACCATTACAACTTCCATTCAAGAAACTACAACTGAACTAAGAGGGGAAGTACAACCATGCATGCAATATGAGAAAAATCAAAGAGAACATCCATAAAATCATGCAATGTTGTCTTTGATTGCTGCAAATTCTTTTTACACCAGCTCTCCAACCATTTATAAATAGGGGGAGACCCCTATTTATAGTTTTCCAAAACCTGAATGAATGGCTAGGATTGAATTACATTGTATGGCCCAGATTTGATTGCACTAGGGCTTCACCTACTCCACAATATTCAGCAATTTAAAATACATCTTTTTTTTTCTTCCCTATTTTGTCTTTTAGTGCCTAGTTGCTGTAGAAATTTTGTCTTCTAGCTGATTTCCCTTTTATTGTAGCTAAAACTACGTGAAATTTGCCTTCTTCCCCTTGATGGATAGGAAAATATTTCTCATCCAACCGAGTGCATCTCATTTGCAGATTTGTATCATTGTGGAATGGGTTAGTGGTCCTTGATCCAATGAAATAGCCTTTGATGGATTGCTATCGTTTGTTTGGAGGGAAAACCTAACCGCTCCCTCCTACCATCTTCAAGGACATAGGCCTTCTTCTAATGCCAACTCTGTTGATGGGTGGTATGAGAAAAGGTGGATATAAAATGAATGGTGAAAAGAGCTATGTTCTTTTATTTGTTTAGCTTTCTCAGTGAGTCACCCCGATGGACCCATGGTAGGCTTCTTGAATCCTGCATACATGAAGTACCATAAGTTCTTCCAAACACAAATCAAGGAAAAAATTATTCAAATCCTGCAAAATCCTTGTTAGATTGGATAATTCATCATTCAAAATTCTAATATTTAGTCTAAATTGCCATTAGCAGTTTACTAGAGGGATTTTAGATAGTCCAAGCCCCAAAGGCTAAATTTCACTGGCCAGAATGATGTTTCGAAAGGGAGACCAGGGTAGAGAAATCCATATGATTTATTCCATCTACAAATTTAGGCAATTTGAAAATTTCATGGGGAAGAGCATCCAATTTAAATATATGGGTCGAAGCTCATTTTTGGATTAAGTGGCATTCAGGTCATCTTCTAGGTGATCAAATTCAAGGGGAGGGAAGGTCATCTTAAGTTTATCATTTGGAATAGCCATGGTGAGGAAACATCCTGGGGATAGAGTTCCAGAGTCTGGGACTCATGATGCTAGAACATGGTCAGCATAACTCCTTTATCGCTCAAGTGTTTGGGTCAAGAGGGCCAGGAAGCTATTTGAGGATGGTCGTTTAGAACGGTGAGCAAGAGCGGAATTTCAGTGGGAGCAACCCGGCTGAGCGGACCCAGACATAGACTTTGCCTCCATGTTTTATTCACTAAGAGGTCTACTAGAAATTGGAATATCGATCCCCATAGGTCAGAAGGATGGGCTAGCTTTTCCTTTTGCAATGGCCGAAACGACAACAAAGGGACGAATTTCCCGAAATGGCCACAGAGGGATGGATTTCCTGAAATGGCCATAGAGGGACGAAGTTCTTGAAATGGCCAAAGAGGGATGGAGTTCCAAAAATGGCCAAAGAGGAACAGAGTTCCAGAAATGGCCAAAGAGGGACGAAGTTCCCAAAATGGCAATGGAGGGATGGAGTTCCCAAAATGACCATGGAGGGACAAAGTTCCTGAAATGGCCACAGAGAGACGGAGTTCCGGAATGAAATTTTTGCAACTTCCCAAAACTTAAAAAAACCTTGTTAGTTCACCTAGGCACTACAAAAACATCCCAAATCCATAAGAAACCTATCCCCAAAGTCAAAAATGAAGGAAAAAGTGAATTGAGCAAGCAGGGACCAAGTCAGCAGGAACAAGGCAAAGAGCATAAAATGGAAGGGATAGACTTTGCTTCTCCCCAAATTCGAATGCCCCTGGTAAAATGAAGGGTATGTAGCAATGTTTATGGGCCAATTTCAACTAATGGTGTGTATTTATTTCTTTGTATGGTGGACCTAAGTTAGGTGAGATGTGCAATCTCATGCTTGTTTGGATGCTTGGACAAGGATCAAATAGAGAAACTAAGCGTGAGTCCTTCCATTCAGTTAGAATTTGGGTGTTAGTTTCTACTCAACAATGAAATGTGAGTAGTGACCCGTATGAGGAAACCCATAGTTGCGAGTCTGTGAGGTCTAGAGGATTTCAGGGCAACAACAAAGGGAAACCCATAGGGGCACTTCCATGAAAGAAAAAGACTTAGCAAAACTGAGGTAGGTGAATTTGGTTAGGGAAATTTGATTGTTTGAAGGCACATGACCAATTTAGGCTCTAGGAAATGGGCACAAAAAATGAGATGGGAGAAAAGCAGCCCGTCGGGAGCGAAAAGAGGTGGTCCCTGCCCACGGTAGGGCATGTGTGCAAAACATGCACAACAAAACGTAATGTCTATAAAAGTAATTATTTCTAGAAGCAGTTCCTTAAAAACATAAGTTCAAGTAGTTATTTCCAAAAGCAATTAGATTCAATTTACATGGATTGTAGAAACATAATGGTCGAGGCTACCAAAAATGAAGATTTTTCCCTTAAAAAAGAACATTTTGCCCTAAAAATGAATATTTTCCCTAAAAATGAATATTTTTCCTAAAAATGAAGATTTTTCTTGAATGATGACTCTGATAGTTGTGGTCTCTCTAGTTAAATGATATCAGATTTTACTATAGTGTTTAGGACTATGGCTATCACTTTTTTCCTTAGGATATAGTGTTTGAACTTCTTTCAACTTTCATGAGAGAAAAAGTTTTTTTATCTATATTTGGGTATTAGATCTCCACCATTTTGAATGGAGAATTCATGAATACTGTTAGCCTTTCATTTCCATCCTCAAATATATGAGTTATAACACCAACACAAGATTGTTTTGATGCCAAAGTATAGATATTGAAGGTCTTGGTGTAATCTAAACTGGCCAACACATGTGCAATGATTATCATTTCCTCAATTTCTTAGAAGTATTTCTTTTATTCTATATTCGACTCAATTTTTTTGTCCTTATTTAGTATATCATTCAACCTAGCATACAATTAATACAAATCCACTAATGAACTTTCTCACAAAGTTAATCTTTCCAAAAGAAAGATTTCAGTTCCTTTTTAACTATTTGGTAATGTTATCTTCAAAATGGACTTAGTTCTATTAGGGTTTATTGAAATACCTTTCTCAAAAATTATATGACCTAGGAGCTTCCCTTCAATAACTCCAAAAATGAAATTCTTTGGGTTTAGTGAAATACCTAATTCTTTGCATCATTGGGAGATCTTACATGGGTCACTTGCATGGTCAACTCTATTCTTAGAGAACATAGTTAGATCTTCCATATATGTAATGATTCATTTCCTAACCAATCCCTTGAAATCTATGTCCATCACTCTCTAAAAAGTAGCTAAGATTTTTATGAGGCCAGAAGGCATTCTTCAATATGCAAAGGTTCCCCACTTAATGGTGAAATCTAGCTTCAATCTATCTTTCTCTCAAACCATGAATTGATTGTACCACAAATATTCATCTAGGAATGACATCATTTGAGAACCAGTTACTATTTGGAATAATTCTTCTAGCAAAGGAAGTGGGTATTTATCTTTCTCCGATGCCCAGTTCAAATTATTTAAATCGATGCACAATTGAATTTCTCCTATTTTCTTCCTTATAGGTACCAAATTTGCAACAAAAGTTGAATTTCTCACTAGATGGATAATTCTAGTGCTCAGTAGCTTTTGAAATTATTTTTGAATCAAGGGTTCAAGTAAGGCATTCACAAGATGCTTCCTTTTTCAAAAATTTGTAGTCTCCTTCTTCATAGGAATGGTATGAGTAATCACTAAGGTGTCATAAGTTTTCAATTTCTCATAACTACATGAAATGACCTCTATATAATCTCTTAAGGTGTTTACTATTACATTTATTTCCCCATTCGTACATGCCTAATGAATGCATAACTCTCTTTTATCTTCTTCATCCCCTATATTATGAGAGTCACACTTGCCTTTGTATGTATCTAAGGTGACTTTCTGAGACCTTGTTGTATTGGAAAGGTCAAATATCCTTTCTAGATCAACCATCCCCTTAAGATTTTTGTTGGTCTTTGAATCAATAATTTCATCCTTGACCACTTCGAATGGATCCCTATCACATTCGTCTATGATTTGGCTAGAAAAAATCTATAATTAGTGATTAATTCGAGGATATATTGATCTTCCTTGAACACATAAAAAATTATAATGTTATTTGGAACTGATGTTGTAGGCACCATTGCTATTGAAAATATTTTCAAACAAGATCTAGTTATTGGTTGTAGGGAACTAGCTGATACGACAAGAGCATCTATGACATTGTTCTTCCTTCTAGGAATAGATTTATATTGAAGGCTTCAAAATATTCGATCAAATTCCATACTCTACTTTTATAGGTAGATAACCTTTTGTCATGGAAGGAGTACTGACTTTTGGCATTCCTTATGACCAATTGGGATTCGCCTTCTATAAATAGATGTTTAATCCTCTAATTAATGCTTTGTATTCGATCATGTTATTTCTACAAGTAAACTGCAATCTAAATGCTCATAAAAACTACTTACCTTGTGGGTTGATCAACTCAATCCCAAAACCATTTCCATTTTTACACTTAGATCCATCGAATTTGAGTTTCCACATCATTTTTTTTATAGGGACCGACAGTTATGGATCTATCTTTTTAATGGGGATAATTTTCTGAGTAGAAGCACAAGGATCTATCACCGTTTCATCTTCAAACTCACCTAGTATTTCCTCTTTAGGTAGAGAAATTCTCTCATTAACAATTTTTTATAAGGGGAACTTGAAATAATCTTCATCAGTACACTGTCCATATTCTGGCACCTAATGGTTGTGAGTCTCAAAATCCTCATCTTTTTCTATTTGACCATCTCACATTGCAACTCCATCTAATTCAATGTCTTTGTATTCTAGGTATTGTATCATCTTCACTCTTTCTAGTGCATCTTGGTAAGCATGACATGAAAAATTATAATGGTCTTTGTTATGAATCTGTTACCATCCTAGTAGAAAAAGAACAAAAGCATTTGCATAATTGCCAAGGTTAGTCATATTGTGATACATTTTACCTAAAAATTCTTGGAAAATAATATTAGAATTATCAAACTCTTGAAATTCTTTGACAATAAGTATACATGCACATGTTGGTTAATCAGTAGTTAAGGAAATCATCATGACATCATATTTTTGTGTACCCCTAGGTCTAATTCCATGAATGCTACTTCATTAGGATCATTGCACTCTATAATTATGTGTTTTAGTTTAGGTTCTACGTGAATTTGACTTGAATATTCAATCATCTCTAAGGTAACCAGAGTTGGGTGAAATCAACTTAGAAAACCATCCTCTTTGTGTCACAAAAAGTGTAGCCTTGACACATTTCACTCATTTGGACCTTTTCTATGGATTTTGGCATGGTTTTGCCTATATTTAATGTTGTAATATGGTCAACCTATTCACATTAGGTCTTAAACCCTTGAAAATCAATAATAATTATATGGTGTCTCACAAAGGTATTTTGAAGTGTTGTAACCCACTTTCACACTTTTCTAGGACCCTTTCATCACATTTCACCTAAATAACCCATTTCCAAGCCTTATTTCAAAGTCTTGTAAGAGTTGTAACAAACTCTCACACTTTCCTAGGCTTTTCATCAATAAATCAACCCTTTCTTATGTTAAAATGACCCCTTAATGCTCTTACAAGTCCAACTTAAGTGTGTTTCGAAAGACAATCCTATTAAAAAATATTAATCATATTTTAATTCTCGACAACCACTCAAATTTTCCTAGGTGGACTAGTCCCTTATGGGATAAAAACCAAATTTAACTTAAAATTCTAGCAAGATATTATCTCCTAAACCATAAGGTCGGTAGGTGTGATGTGTTATTTTTAAGAAATTAGGGCATAACATGTATCAATAAAGGTTTTTCCCCTCATTTTACATCTCTTCTTCCTCCTAACTCCCTCAACAACTCATTCTTCTCAATCACTTATCTCTCATCCTTCTCAAGCAAGCTAGGCTTTGAGCATCCTAAGTCATCACAACATCTTTCAGAAGCATTCAAGGGCTGAATCTTCCTCCATTGCTACAACAACTCAAGATCAATCATCATGGAAAGGTACTAACTCCATTTGTTTCATGCTTCATTATTTTATCTCTTCATTTGATTTAATTATCTAAGAGGGGTTTGACCAAGGAAAACCCCCATGCCCTAACATCTAACATTTCTTTCTCTCTTTGTGTGATTTGTAGGTCTTGTTTGTAGGTTTGTCAAAGAGTAGGTTTAGAAAGGTGTATCAATGAGTTATTTTTTAGGTATAAGTTAGCATATTAGATTAAATAAAAGCCAAAAGAAAACTATGGAATACAAAGAAAGCTTAAAACAAGAACGATTATACCAGATATTCGTTGATTCCATGATTCACCTCCATAGCACCTTCCAGCTTGTAGCGTATGATTGTTGTCCTCAGATTTGTGTGTGAGAAATTTGACTATGACATTGTTCTATACAAGTTTTGAAGGATTTGATGACAAAGAAATGAAAGAATGCAAGATGATGAAGAAGAAGTGGTTGATAAAATTAAGAGGCTAGGAGATAAGATCCCAAAATGAAGACAAAATTGGCATTTTATAGAAAATGCAATTTTGGATGGATGGATGAGATTAAGGATTAAGAAACTCCCTTGAATCAATGGTCAAGATTCGAAATGACAACTCTCAATTAGGGTTAGGGTAAAAATCCCAAATGAGTGGACAACATTTAATTTAAGAAAATAAATCAAGGATGGAAAATAAACGTGACAATGGTCCATGAAATTAGTAAAAATCAAAAGATACAAAGATGAGATTTAGAAAATCAATAATTTTAGTTGATTTGTAGAAGAATATTACCATTTTGAATTAAAATTAATTCAAAATATGGATTTAGTGAGATAGTAAATAATTATTTTAAGATTATTTACTAAAAGAAGTGGTAGTTAATCATGTGAAGTCATTTTTAAATAAATTATTTTATTTAAAATGAGGGAAATGTCAAATAAGGAAATTAAATAATTAGGAATAATTATTTAATTTAGAAGAGGTAGTTAATTAATTAAATAAATTAATAAATATATTTAATTAAAAGAGGATTTGGTAATTAGTGACATATTAAATAAATAAATTAAAATATATTCATTTAATAATCAAGAAGACATAAATGATAAAGATTAATTAAATAAATTGAGAACTTTATTTAATTATGAGCAGACTTTGTTAATTAGTGACGAATTAAATAAATAAATAAGATCTATTTATTTAATTATCATGAAGAATAGAAAGTCATGAATTAATTAAATAATTATAAATTATTTAATTAATAGTTGAAGGTGGGTTAGAAACATAATTAAAATTTCATAATTATGCTAGGACGAAAAGTGGTAAAATAGTGCTTGCAGGCCAATTTCATTTTTTATGTGTCTACAAAAGGTTGTCATCAAAGTTTTGAAGTTCTTCAAGGTGGTCAAAACCCTAATAGAGGCTTGGAGAACACTTGTAGACCATATTTTGTAGTTTCAGATCTCGAAGCTTGTCAAGAACATAAGTGGAGACCGAAAGCTACAAATTGCACCTTTACATTTCTTGAAACCTGAAAGTGGACTAAGTCACCAAAAATGGTGAATTAGTCCCACTAATAGGCTTGAAAAGGGTTTTCTGTACATTTGAATACCCTTTTGTCTAAAACTTGTTTCGAAAGATTTTCTCATAAACTGGACTAAGTTACTCAGATTGGCACAAGTGTCCCATTCGGCTTCTGCATCAGGTTTTTAGATTTCCAAACCTCCATCTTACCTCTCTTCACATTCTAGGTGCACTCCGTCTTAATTTCTCTTCTATCTTTTTCTATATTGTATTTCCATTCATCTCTTTACATATCACAATGTGTTTTCAAACAAGTTGCATGTTCTAAATGTTTAGTCTCTTTTATCCATTCCCAACATTTAGATAATTTCACTTAGACACATTCATATCACACACACTTCCTCCCACACATACATTTCCTCCTACACATACTTCCCCTCAATCTTTGAATGTAAGCATTAGCATTTCGGTATCTGTCTCCTTTTAGGTGAACAACCCAAGAAGTGTTAGAGAACCCTAAAGTGGGTACCAAAATATATGATGTATTTTGGTGAACCCGACATTAAAATACCCTTATATTATGATTTGGAGTCCCTTCTCACCCTTGATTCAGTTGGCATTGCAATTTTCCCTGTTTAATTTTCATTCTAGGGTTTCACATTTTTTGCATGCATGAAAGTGCATATACTTTTCATTCTTGCATTTTAAATCTTTGTCAATCATCCAAAATCTACATTTACCTTTCCTCTTCTGATCATCCAACATCAAAACCCCTCAACCCAATTGATTTTTTTCAGAATATTTAGAAAACACCCTAACTAGGACTAATTCGCCATTCTAGGCGACTTAGTCCCTATCCAAAGTTTTCACTGTCTATTACAGTGCGAAAAACCATATTTCTATGCTTTCTTAGCCTCTTAGTATCATATACTATAAGTTTGGGAAGTTTTGAGAATATTGGTTTTATGCATCTAGCTCAAAATCATCTTTTAGGATGGTCATTCTTGAAATCATTTCATCATTAGATCTGAAAAATGCTCACATTTTTTAAATTTTCCATCACATTGATAAATGTTATTTTCAATTTTGCATATACAATGTTTCTATTCAAAAAACTTTGCATAATTTTGTTAAAAGTGCTTTTCATTCTTGCATGTACATTATTCACATTCTTAAAGCTTAGCATATATTAAATAAAAATTTTTTGTATCTTTGGATATACATTGTCTATATTGTTGAAACATTGCATAAAATGGTTACATGTACTTTTGATTTTCATTCAAACAATGGTTTTATTTTACATCTTTAGACATGCTAAGAAAAATTTACTATCCTCTCCCTATGAGAGTGTTTCAGTGAAAGAGGATACAACCTTGGGCATTCCAAACGATCATATTTGTTCCTCCTAATATCTCTCCTCTTGGTGAAGAATATATTTTGGTGTTAGAAGAACCAATGATCGATATTTTTTAGAATCGGACTTTTTTCGCTCCTCTTACCTCTCTTAGTGGACAAGACATTCCTAAACTAGTCAACACAAACATAGCTAATCATGACAATAACATTTGTTCTTCTCCTAGTACTTATCCTTGTTGTGAAGAAAATACTTTGCTGTTAGAAAACACAATTAGTGAAGGTCATGAAAATATTAGTTTTCCCCCTTCACCTAGAGAAATACTTATTGCTCAAGACAATTCCATCATTGATCTTGAACCCCTACTTGTGATGAAATCATTTTAGAACAACCAACCTTTGGATTTCAAGAACATGTGGTTTGTAGTTCTCCTAAAACCCTTCCTCCTAGGGAGGATATCGTGATACACCATAAAACTAACAATGACAATAATAATATTAAATCCTTAGTAGAAAATGAAGAGACACCATTAGCCTCTCACTTGCTCAAAGATGTTAATATTATTCAACCTCAATTATCCTTTATCCTCCTTCCAATAAATAACAAACTATGAACCAACCCGAATTCATCCTCTACCCACCTAAGAATAATGTGTCACAACAACCGAGTTATAATATTGTTTCTCACACACATTACACAATAAACAATCCTCACCAACAACAACCAACCTCCACACCCTTACCTTTACCTAATCCTATCTTACCTACTGCCCCTCGATTAAACTCACTTATTCTCTGGAGTATGATCTTGTTGACCAACTTAAGAATACTTCTGCTAGGATATCATTATGGGATCTTATACAAGCCTCCCCTCACTATCACAACATGATGTATAATTCCCTACAAAAAGTTCCTATCCCTTCTAATACGAAAAAAAATGACATAGAAGCTATTATTCATAGAATAAATATTGATATTTTTTTCACCAAAGTGAGCTCCCTCCTTTGGACGTGCAAAAACAAAATGAAGCTTTCATAATAATATGTCAATACAAAACAAAAGGGCTCAAGATAACTCTTGTAGATACAGGCTCTACCCTTAATGTGTGTAGTGCGAGCCTTTTGGATAGGCTTGGTATTGATCGATGAACCATTCAACCTGATTCTCTATCTATTCAAGGATTTGAAAAATTCACAAGGCAACCGCTCGATGTGGTCACTTTTCCTCCAACAATTGGAATGGCCAAATTGAAAATAAAAATTCACGTTATGCCTCATGAACTTTCATACAATCTTATCTTAGGCATACCATGGATTCATGCAATGAATGGGGTGCCTTCCACTCTTCATCATAAAATGAAGTACATCTACAACAAAAAAGTGTATACCCTTGATGCTAACCTTGCACCAAAAAAAATCTTGAACATTGAGAAAAACAAAGAGAATCACTTCAACCCATTAACACCAACCACACAAGTTGAACCCTCACAACACACAAAGAAAGAAAAACCTATCGAGTGAATCACAAAGCTCTTAGATGATGATTGGGGTTCCTTAGACTTCACCCCTACTTTACTAGGATAATCCAAGATAACAAACCACGACTCTAAAAGAGGAACCGTAGTCTTTTCAACACAAGACTTAGCAGATCCTTTGAAATCATCCACCTCAGCTACTTTAGACAAAGCGGCAAACAACAAATAGTCACCCGATCCAAAAGCACTGAAAATGATTTATGGAAAGTGTATGAGCTTATGAAACAAATTGGCTATAGTGGAAAAGGATTTGGTGCTAGTGAACAATGTATCCACAACCCTATCGAGCCTAATACACAAACAAAAAATATGGTCTTGGTTATTGTCCTTTGATCAAAATCACCAAGCCTTCATCTCACATCAACACCATTACAAATCATCCTTCTAAACCACATTCAACACTAGTGCATCCTGACCTAATGGACACTAGTGATCTCCCAAGTGTTCCTTTGCATCAAACAAAAAATACAAAGCAATCTTCGCCTAATGTCAATGCCATCTTGAAAAACACTAATGATTTGAATTTTACACACTCCTCTATAGGATCATACAAAATATCACAATCTAAAGAGCCTTATGTAGGTATGGCATCTTGTACTAAGCAAGACACATATTTGTCACAAGATAGAGGAACATGTTCTCCCCTTGATCAAGAGGGTATCTTGTTGAGACTCCTCCAAGATCACTTGATATTCCTTCCTCCCCGCACTCAAAAGAAATTATTTTACAACAATTTATTTTTCTCATATCACCGAGTCCATGGTTGTTCTACTAATGAATGTAAGGCCTCGAGTCATAAAATTCAACATCTTAAGGAGTTTGGTATTCTCCCTTATGTGGGGGCACCTCATTCCTCTAATTAATACTGATTTTTCACTCAAACTTGCATCTCATCAATCCTTTTGGCTCACTCTTGTCTTGCACTAAGTGGGAGCAAGGGGTTAGATAACCTTGTCCTCGTATGTCACTTATCGAACATTGTCTCTTTTGACTAGTCATTAGCCTTTCATGAACATATAAGAGAAAGCTTGGGATTCGGATGACATGTCTTAAGTTGAATCGCATGTGAGGGTAAGTGCACCAATCTATGACACAATTTAGGTGCCAAATTCAAAAAATGTTAAAAAAAGACCCAAAATAAGCCATTTGGGGCACGCCAAATGGCTTATTTGACATAAAACCCAAAAATCAAGTTTCAAACCCTCATTTTCTCTTCATCCCGCATCTTGAGGAAGAGGATTTTAGGTCTGCAACTCACGCTCACCAAATCTTTTCCATTGTTTGCATCCTTAGCTTGCCATTTTCCATGAGGATTCCGCCAACACATCGAAGAGGTCAAAGATTGCAAAGAGGTATGTATTTTTATTCTATTTATTTCAAATTTGATTTAGAATGAAAATTTAAATAGGTTTTTATAATAAAACTTTGTTCTAATTCTCAAGGAATGAATCCCCACCTCAAAACATTGAGAATTCACAATCACCCCTCACGAAGAGTCTCCTATACAAGAACAACCCGAAACCCCTCCATCAATTCATAGGCATCCTCAAGGAAAACAAGAAAATATTCAAAATCAAATTGAAAACAATAAAAGAGACATTCAACAATTAATTGCAATATTAATTGAGCATGTCGAAACCCACCCTTATAGGAGAGGGATTGTTGAATCATTGAATTCAATTGTAACTCATGTAGGAGAAATGAGCAAGCAAAAAAAAATTTGGTCAAATAAGAGGCATGAGATGAGACAATTTTATCCTAGTGGTTTTTTATATGCAGATGTCAAAAACCTAAAAATTAGCAAAGCCAACTTGTGTACCCTATTTATAGACCCAAAAACCAGTGAACCTTTGTCTCATGCATGCAGGAGGTTCCCCATCCATTGGTGCCACCATGAGTTAATTAATAAAAAAAAGGGAGTGGTGGTGGATGGTATTTGACCAACCTCCATGCAATAACCATGAAGTGCCACAATAATTTTTGAGGAGACTCTATTGTGAGTTTTTCCTTAATAAAATGCCAAACTACTTTTTACATCTTATACTTTGAGGGTAGAGGTGGGGACTCCACACATGATAGACCTGCAACCAGACGTAATCCATAGTTGGAACCGAGAATGTTGGGCAAACCCATGGTGGAGCATGTTGTTGTTCCTTCCATTATTGAGGATAGTGTCAAGGTGGACACGATGAAGTCAACTGGCTCACTCACCTAGACTATTTTACAGTGTGTGAGTCGTCTAGTAGAGCCTGGTGTGGAGGAGACATGTAGGCCCCAAACTCCACCTCACCATTGTGGCACTTGTGTTGTTGTTTGCATGTATGATTAACAAGGTTCTCATGATGCATCTACACAACCTACATCAGTTTTAGAGGCGATGACTTTCATAGATGATATTCTGAATGATACATTTGGAACTGACACTTAGGTAAAATTTAGCAAGTTATTTTAATGTTGTTTATTAAATTATATTTTTAAATTTAAGAATAACTAAATTAGAATAAATTTGATATGATGAAATTTTAGGGTCGCACTGTTCATGAGGCATGCTCTATTCCTACAAACCCTTATACATTCTCGAGGATGAGTCCATAGGCATGCAACTAGTATTAAAGATATTATTATTGCATTTGAATAGTTGAATGTTATATTTGAATGTTTGTCTCATAACATGCTTCAGATTCCAAAAAATTTCTTGGTGCACCTTCTTCCTCCACACCTCACGATTCATATCCTCAAACAATGTACACTCAAGTAGCCTTTATTCATTAATGGTGTTGTAAATGTATGTTAGTTGTTTTTCATAATTTTGCGTACATACACATCTAAAAAATTGATGAGAAACACAAACATTGCATTCAAGTATTCCTTGATCATGACACACTATGTTTTCCTAATTCAATTTTTGTTCCTTTATTCCATTCTAATCCCTTACCATTAAGATTTAATATTTCACCCTATTTTCCATGATCCCCTCCTAGCCCATCCCACTAATATCTTCTACTCCATGTTATGTGTCATTATGTCCTTCTACTCCCATCTTATTGTACCCATTATTATGTCACCCTAGATGTTCCATGATCCCCTATGTTCCACCCTATGTTCCTTTATATCATCCTATATTATACCATATTTATCCATGTTTCATCCTAGATAACTCTTTTCTATTATTGCTACACACAAGTTAAGTTTGCACTTCGTGTACTATAGTCAAACCCTAGACACCTCCTAATTCACCCTATTTTGCATTATTCCCTAATAATCACATCCCATTAACCTAAAATTTTCATAACTATATTTTGTTATCCCATGCTAGCCCATCCCATCAATCTATACTATTCCATCCTATGTTCCATTAATCCCTTTGGTGCAGGGGCACCACTCTTTTCTATGTTTCTTCATAAAGTGTCTGATAGTGGTGTAGGAGCACCCATGGGTCTAAGGGACCTAAAATCAATTTTTTTTTTTTTTTTTATTTGTTTAATGTTGGAATAAGGTCTCATGGACCATTTAATTGCTTTGTAATAGGTCTCCTAGGGATTTGGTGGAGTTTTTGTCTTGTTGACCAACGTTTTGTACAAACAAGGTCTCCATCCTCCTTTGTAAGTCTAGTGCATTTTGGAAAATTAAGCAAAAAGGATGCCTTGATGTATCTAGACATTTGAGGGGAGTCATCTTGTTCATTTTGAGGATTTTTTGATGCCTTCCACACAATTTGGAGGTATCTTTGTAGTCGGATTGGTGAAAGTTGGCTAAATTGCCTTAATTAGGCATTAAAGAGTCAAAAATGAAGTATTTTTGTGTTTCCAATGGCCAACTAATTCAAATTTCAGTTGGAGGAAATTGGAGGAGGTTGGAAGGCTTCATATATGCCTCTCTTGGTCGATGCAAGGTTGTTCTTGAAGTTTGGAAGAAGTTTTCAATAAAGAGTTTGTTGATTTCTGTTTTTTCTTGAAGAAATTGTTGATCCCATACTTGGTACGTTATGTACGTGTTGTTTCATGCTCCAAGCCTATCATTTTTGCATAGGTAATTGAATAAGATTTATTTTGGAATTGTATTTGTGATATTTAGTTGAGTATCAAGGGAGATATCTTTATTTTACTCCTGGGTGGTCTAAAAACCCCCGAAATTCCCACATTGTAGAGTTGCTAAATACTAGTGCGATGGAAGGTATATTCCTGTACTATTATTTCCTCAAATTCTTGGAGAATGGAAGGCTCATTTGAGGAAGTGTTATGAGATTCTTGGCTTGACATATCTATGTGGCAAGCCTAATTAACAAGGAAAAAAGTGGGTTTTGCTTGGTTTCTTGAAAATATGTTTGGGGGGCACTTAGGAATGATTGTAACAGGTGTGAAAAACCTATAGGAGTTTGTTTTGGGGATTTTGGGTGAAGGGGAGAGCCAAGATAGTAAAGACCCAGGTGTAGGTCTATGATTTAGACCTCTTGGAGCAGCAGTAGAAAAGGTCATTGTGAGTTATGCCTTGACAGTCAAGAGGAAAGGTTTTGAAACTTTGTAGGGGTCCATGTGGGGTGTTTGAATCCATGGGTTTGATGTCTTGAAAATCCTCCATGTGGTTTTTATTTTGAATTTCCTACTGTGTAAGGGCTACAAGCCTTAAGAGGGAGTGAGGACTAAATCACCATAGTGATAGTTGTTTGTTGAAACCTAAGTTCTAGAGGGTTGTTGAACCTTGTTTTGTCCTAATGTGATATGATCCAAATGCTTTCAAGATTTTTTGGTGGTCTCAATTGTGAACCCTAGGTGTGTGGGGGCTGATCACTTAAAGAATAATGGATTTTATGACTCCTTGTAAGAGTATTTGAGAGAAGCATTGAATTAGATTATCTTTGCCATCATAGTTGTGTGTTTACCTTCCCTGCCACTCTCGATCATAGTGGTATAAGAGCATGATTGTAGGTAATTGTTGAAGGGAAAACATCATGCCTTCAAAACAACCTAGACAGATGGTTGCAAAGGAGTTGAAGGCCTTGAGACAAGAGGTAGAGGCCTTCAAGGAAATGAACAGAAGAAGAGGAGTGGCCATGGAGGAAGAGAGTTCCTCTGAAGAAGAGTCAGAGGGTGAAGGACCTGCAGAAGGTGGAGAGAACCCTCAAGCGGAAGAGATACCCCCTCATGAGAAAAAAATCCTTAAAGCATTGCAAGCATCAAGAGGATAGTCCTCTGAAGTGAATATTGACCTACCGGTGTACAGTGGAAAGATGGATGTGGAAGAAGTGTTGGAATGGGTAGAGGCATTGTATAACTATTTTGAATATAAAGAAATGGTAGAGAACAAGAAGGTGAAGTTTTCCAAAAAAAAGTTGAAGGGATCCACCTTGACATGGTGGAAGTTCATCCAAGGACAAAGGGTGAAGATGGGTAAGTCCATGATCACCTCATGGGATATGATGGTGCACAGGTTGAATGAACAATTCCTTCCTTCTGATCATGAGGTGCAAGAGTTCAAAAAGAGACAAAATTTGATGAAAAAAGACATGGATGTTTCATCCTACACTTAACAATTCTTCAAGTTGAGTATGAGATGTGATCATGTAGAAAGTGAGAATGAAAGAGTGGCCAAGTATATCAATGGCCTAAGGATCAACATACAAGATGAGATCAGTATGGTTTTCCCCAAGACCATGGAGGACTGCATACAAATTGCACATAAGGCTGAAGAGAAGATAAGAAGAAAGAAACAACAACAAAATAGGAGAAGAGGCAAGAATTTCAGAGGTAGAGGTAGCTTTGGGGGCAGAAATCAGTCCCAAACACATCAAGAGGAGTCTAATCCTAACGAATCAAGTGGATACTAAAGCAATAGAGGGGAATTCAGGGGTAAGAGACCCAATGGTAGAGGTAGATTTAATGGAGGGAGAAGTTCCAATCAGTTTTCAGGGAGATGTTACACTTGCAATTAGCCTGGGCATCCATCCTTAAAATTCCCTGAAGAGAAAGGATCAAGCTCTCATTATGGAGAGAGGAGGAATCAATTGGTACATGAAGATGAAGAAATTGTGACCTCACCTGTAGTAGACCTCACATCAGAAGTTGGAGAGAACTTGATGATTAGGAGAACATTGCTCAAGGCACCAATCCCTAAAGAACCCCACAAAGGAAGGCACTCTTCAGAATAAATTTCAAGGTACAAGGTAAGGTGTGTAATATAGTAGTGGAATCGAGATAAATTGATAATCTTGCTTCAATTGAGATGGTAGAAAAATTAAATTTGAAAAAGATTTCTCACCCTAACCCATATAAAGTTTCATGGCTTAGTAAAGGACAATAGGTCTTGGTGAATGGGAAAGTATGGGTAGAATTCAACATTAGGTCATACAAGCACAAGATCCTATGTGACATCATCCCTATGGATGTGTTCCAGTTGCTGCTTAGGAGGCCTTGAAAATTTGATAGGAAGGCCACGCATGATGGGGAGAAGAATACATACTCCATTGTGAAGGATGGAGTGACTTACAACCTCACATCTCTCAAAGAATAAGACAAGGAAAATCATGAAGGGCCTAGTGTTTTGATGGTGGGTGAGAAGGAGTTCATGAAGACCTTGAAGGAAGGGGGAGGAAGATGATTCTTCCTGATTTTGAAGCCAAAGAGTGAAGCAGATCTGCCCACAAAGAAGAAGGAAGATGCACCTAGAGAGGTCCAAGAGTTGTTGGAAAGCTACAAGGACATAACGATAAATGAACTACCTAGTTCCCTACCTCCCATTAGGGATATAATCCACCATATTGATCTGATTTTAGGGGTGACATTTCCCAATAAGGCTGCATATAAGATGACACCTAGTCAAAATGAGGAGATTGCAAGATAAGTGCAAGATTTATTGGATAAGGGGATAGTGAGAAAGAGTTTGAGCCCATGTGTTTTCCCTACTTTTCTAGCACCAAGGAAGGATGGTAATTGGAGGCTTTTCACTGATTTAAGAGCCTTTAATAGGATCACAATCAGATATAGGTTCCCAATGCCAAGAATGGAGGACCTTATGGATTGCCAAGTAGGGGGGTCCTACTTTTCCAAGATTGATTTGAAAAGAACTTATCATCAGATAAGGATCAGAGATGGTGATGAATGGAAGACAACTTTTAAGACTAATGAGGGCCTCTATGAATGGTTGGTGATGCCCTTTGGGTTGTCAAATTCCCCTAGCACCTTTATGTGCCTTATGAATGAGGTATGGAGACCTTTCATTGTAAATTTTATTGTGGTTTATCTAGATGATATTTTTGTGTTTAGTAGGTCTAAAGAAGAAAATTTAAAGCACCTTGACATAGTATTGAAGAGGTTACAAGAGGATAAGTTTATGATCAACATGGAAAAGTGTGAATTTATGAAGGTATATATTTTTCATCTCCAAGGGATGTTTGAAGATGGATCCTTCAAAGGTGGATGCTATTCTTACTTGGCCAACACCAAAGTCCATGGGAGATGTGAGAATATTTCATGGACTTGGAAGCTTTTATAGAAATTTCATCAAGAACTTTAGTCAAATTTGTGCACCCATCTTGGACACCATTAAAGGAGGTAACAAGGGTAAGTTTTCTTGGACCAATGAGGCTAATAAAGGGTTTGAATATCTGAAAAAGAGAGTAGCATAGTAACCTATTCTTGTGCTCCCTGATTTTGATAAGGTTTTTACAATTGAATGTGATGCTAGTAACCAAGCAATAGGGGTTGTCTTGAGCCAAGAAGGTAGACCAGTTTCATTTTTTAGTGAGAGGATGAATGAAGCAAAGAGGAAGTATTCTTCCTATGATTTGCAATTGTATATTATGGTCCAAGCCCTCAAAAAGTGGAGGCACTACTTGTTACCTAAATAATTTGTTGTCTATACTGATAATCATGCTTTGAGTTTCTTGAATGCACATGATAAACTCAATCATGGAAACATGAAGTGGGTGGAGTCTTTACAAGCCTATACATTCACTATAAAGCATAAGAAGGGCCAAGAAAATTAGGTGGCAGATGCTCTCATTAGAAGCGCACTTGTAGTGCAAGAGATCCAAATCCAAAGCACGGGTGTTGATGCATTGAAAGACATGTATCATGAAGATGCAAATTTTAAGAAGGTATAGAATGTTTGTGATCAGCATTTGAATACTTTTCATGGTGAATACTCTGATTTTCTATTGCAGAATATTTTTCTCTTCAAATTAAGCCAATTGTGTGTGCCTAAATTATCAATGAGGGATAATGTTATAAAGGAGAAACACAGTGGGAGTCTTGGAGGTCATTTTGGCCTTGATAAGATCTTAGAACAAGTGAGAAGGTACTATTATTGTCCAAGGCTGCAAGTGGATGTGAGAAATTTTGTGGAAGGATGCACAATCTTCCAATGAGGAAAGGGAACTTCATCAAATGTAGGTCTCTATCAACCCCTTCCCATTACCAATAGGCCTTAGGAGAGTGTAAGTATGGATTTTGTATTGGGTCTGCTAGATCCCAAAGAGGTTTTTATAGTGTTTTTGTGGTGATTGATAGGTTTAGTAAGATGGATCATTTTCTTCGTTGCTATTGCACTAGTGATGCATCTAGTATAGTAGGTATCTTCTTTAAGGAGGTTCTTAGAATACATGGATTACCCTTAAGCATTGTTTCTAATAGGGATTCTAAGATCATAGGTCACTTTTAGAGCACCTTTGGAAGAAACTTAGCACAAACTTGTCCTTTAGCTCTACATACCATCCGCGAATAGATGGACAAACTCAAGTGGTGAATAGATCATTGGGAAATCTCTTGATATGTCTTACCAAGGAGCATGGACAAGCTTGCGATCTGATTCTACCTCAGGCTGAATTTGCATAAATGACTCCATGAATAGGAGCATTGGTAGCAGACATTTTGAAGTAGTCTATGGAATGCACCCTAGAGGTTTCTATGAGTTAAGAGATCTACAAGGAGTTGATAGGAGAAGTGCTCAGGGAGAGGAATTTTTTGTTACATTAGGGATATCCATCAACATGTGAAGGAAAATCTACAAAAGAATGTTGAGAAGTACAAAGAAAGAGCAGATTTGTAGAAGAGGGATGCTCAATTTAAGGTTGGAGATTTGGTGATGGCTCACTTGAAGAAGGAGAGGCTTCCAAAGGGAAAATATACTAAACACATGAAGATGGAGCCTTGGGTCTAAGTTTTGTGGAAATCAATGAGAGTGTGGATTTTTTCCAACTTTTGAGCATATTGGGGTCAGAATATACATGTCTAAGTTGGTAGCATGGTCTAGGAGGTTGTGGAAGTGGGACTTTCAATAAACCCTCTTGACTTGGCATGAAATTGATGGTTTTGCAGTTTTCTATGTTGGAGGTGTCAACCCTGGGTGTTGATTGTGGTTTTAAAAGTTTGAGGGCATAGGAAATTCTGCCTCAAGGTTTCAAGGGTTTATGTTAAGTTTAATGGTATGTTGATTTGTAAATATGGCCAAATTCATGGCCTAGGACATCGTTGAGGGTCTAATTTCAAAGGATTGGTCCAAAATACTTGTATTTGGTTAAGAGATATGTTGTATAAATCTAAAATGGGTATCTGAATCTAGCTTCTAATTGTCAACTGTTTTGGAAAGCATGGGAGCTAAAGGCCAAAAATTGAGTTTGCACTACTACTAGGTTACATGGGTGAAAGCGAGAAGTTAGACTCCCGATTGTTTTCAATCTTTGAGGATTATTTGGATAACTATACAAGGCCATTTTAATCTTGTTAGATGCCTCTTGAATGCAAGTTATCACTTTGAATGAGTTTGAGCCCCCTCTCTGCATCACCCTTCTATTCCCATCCCATTACCCTCTCTTATTTCACCTTATGCTCCATTATCCCCTCTTGGTCTTTATATCAACATGATACCTGGGATATTGTTTCATTTGCAGATGTTGACAAGAGACAACCCTAGTGATGTTGGTGGCATGATGGACCATGGATTTTTTGCAGCAACAGCCAGTTCTGATCCATTGAGTGAGGTATGGAGTAGATTAGTCGAATTGACATTATATTTTCTCTTTTATGGTCTATTATAAAAAAAAATCATGATACTTTTACGTAATTTAATATTTATCTTCATGGTTGCTATAGGTGGTTGTCACTCCAAATCATGGATTTAGTGATGTTGTAAATGTGCATGATGACTATATGTATGTGATAAGTGATTATATATTTTGTTATATATGCCATTCCACAATTCAATTTCTATGTTTTAACATATTTACTTTTTATTGTATCAGTTGAAGGTCCAAAGTGAAGAGAGGAGGACTAGCCCACATGCTCTAAAGATAAGAGAAGCAACAGTCACTCCATCTAGCCAAATTTCGAGGGCAGCACGGGATCTATTTCCTTCCCCTCGAGGGAAATGACTGTGTATTAGTGTTGCTTGTTGTATGCCTATGCGGAATTTTGGAACATATGTTTTGTACTATCAATATATATGTGAAATTTCATGTCCATATGGCTCCTTTGTACTAAGCCTGTATGGTTTATTTGGATATATTGTATATACTTTTATCAATATATATTATTGTATAGCCTTTCGGATTTTTGATTAAAGAAACTATTATTTTTCTATTGCCATTCTTGAATGATGTTATCATGTGTATCGTGTAAGTTGTATGCTTGAATTTTGTAGGCATGGATTTTTTTTACATCTAATGCTTAATTAATTACTGTTGAATGCTCAATAAGCCCCATCTAAAGTGTATTGTGTAAATAAGCTCCATTCATGGTGGTTTGTATCCTTAGGAATGCTTCAATTACTTGTTCCTCACTTATTCACATGTATGCTTCACTTATTCACATGTATACTTCACCTATATAATCTATATTCACATCTATGCTTCATGCTTCCAATGCATAGTAGAAAATATCTTTTGGGAAAAAAATTGACAAACCAAAAGTATAATAGTTTGTGAAAAAACCGAGAAAATTTGTACAACAAGAGATACAAACCTTTTTTTTTTAAATTGAAAGGTATTTCCATAGCATATAGAGATATAGAGAGAAAATAAAATAAATATTTTAATTAATGAATTGTAAAAAATGGATTTTTGTAGTTTATATTCATATCATTGATTACATTGCATTGCACATCTTTCAAAGTCAAAGCATTACTTCACATTGCATAACTAATAAGTAGATGTGAATACATGACCAAATTTTAATTACAATATAGTTTGTACAAAGTCAACCTAAGCAGTTATGCCATTTGTTCACATTGCATAACTAATAACTAGGAGCAACTGCCAATTGCATTTTCTTATCATGGCATTCTATGAGACCAAATTTCTTTAAGGTATTTTTTCAAATAGTTCCCTACCTTTTCTATGTTACCACATTTTTCATACATGTCTACCAAAGAATCCTTTCAAATAGTTCACTGCCTTGTTGCTATGGCTAAAATCCTAAAACAAGTTATTTCGAACAAGCTATGGATGCTTCAAAAAATATATCAAACGTATAATAGTAAGGAATAGCATAGACAAGGCAGTGAACTGTTTGAAAAAATGCATCAAATAAATGTGGTGATAGAATGCCATGACAAGCCATAGACAAGGAATTGAACTAGTTCAAAATATGCCTCAAATAAATGAGGTCTCATGGTGACGGAATGCCATGACAATCAAATTGCTTTTGATTATCATGGCATTCCATCACCATGAGACCTCATTTTTTTCATGCATTTTTTCAAAGAGTTCATTTCCTTTTCTATGCTACCACATTTTTCATACATGTTTATCAAAGAATTATATCAAACAGTTAATTGCCTTGATATTATGGATAAAACCTTAAAACATTGATGCAATAGGGGAGGTCCTGCAATGTCACTAAACACAATTCCAATCATTAATCACAATCCTCAAGTCACAAATCCTCATAGCTATGGATTGTCATGACATTCCATCACCATGAGACCATGTTTCTTTGAGGCATTTTTTCAAAGAATTCACTACCTTGTGTATGATACCACATTTTTTTGTACATGTTTACCAAAGCATTTTATCAAATAGTTCAATGCCTTGCTACTATGGCTAAAAGCCTAAAATGGGTGGGTTTATTGAAAATCCTATTCCCAAAATTCATAAACACCTTTCCAATGCATCAAAAATGTTTAAAAGAACCTAAACATGCTTAAAATTCCTTCACAAATTATTTCCCCAAAGGATTTCAACCATTTCCACTCTTAAACCACTGAATTTCACCAAAACTCATCAAATTGCCAACTAGGGCATCACACCAAACCACTCAAATTGCCTCCCCTACTCTAGAAACCATGAAAATATGTTCTGTACCCCTAATTATTCCATTCCACTAACTTACAGTAGGATAAAATGGGTGGAATGGCTATAAAGTTATTTTTTACACACTCAACTACTTGCATTTGAAAACTTTTTCCCCGAGCGAGAAATCCCCATCATGGGAAAAGGCAGGGAGAGGTTATTATAGAGTGGTTGAACGTGATCCCATAGGGTTAGTCGATAATTTTTTAAGTGTCTCAGTGTTTGAATATGAGCATGTTAAAGTTCGCAACCATTTTGCACTTTGGACCCTTAAGGGATCGATCCAGTTGAACGTAGATCGAAGCGATTCCACGTGTATGGGTGAAAAAAAGGACCATTACTAGCGTAAACATACCTATTTGGATGCATTGGAATAGTTCATTTGGTCACACGAGCTGCAGAATGAAAGTTGCACCACTTTGCAACTTTCAACTACTTGCATTTGATAGCTTTTTCACCAAGTGAAAATTTACCACCACTAGAAAAGGCCTCCAAGATAGCGAAAACCAAGAGAGGTTATTGTAGAGGTTCCCAACATGATCTCATAGGATTAGGAAATAGTTTTTTAAGTGTCTCGGTGTCCAGGTAATAGCATGTTGAAGTTCGCAACCATTTTGTAGTTTGGACCCTTAAGGGATCAATCTAGTTGAATGTAGCTCAGAGTGATTCTGCGTGTTTGGGTGCAAAAGAGGACCATTCCTAGTGTAAAAATACCTATTTGGACATGTTGGAATAGTTCATTTGGTCACAGGAGCTACATAACTAAAGTTGTACCACTTTGCAACTCTCAACTACTTGCATTTGACAACTTTTTCCCCAAGTGAAAATTCACCACCACAAGAAAATGCCTCTGAGATAGTGAAAACTAAGAGAGGTTATTGTATACAGTCCCAACACAATCTTGTAGGATCAGATGAGAAGTTTTTAAGAATCACGGTGTCCGATTAATAGCATGTTGAAGTTCGCAGCCATTTTGTACTTTGGACACTTAAGGAATTGATCCGGTTAAACATAGCTCAGAGCGATTTTGTGTGTTTGGGTGTGAAAGAGGACCATTCCTAGTGTAAAAATACCTATTTGGACATGTTGGAATAGTTCATTTGGTCACACGAGTTGCAGAACGAAAGTTGCATCACTTTGCAACTTTCAACTACTTGCATTTGAAAACTTTTTCCCCAAGTGAAAATTCACCACCACAGGAAAATGCCTCTAATATAGCAAAAACTGAGAGAGGTTATTGTAGAGGGGTCCAACATGATTGCATAGGATTAGACAAGAATATTCTAAGTATCATGATGTCCAATTACTAGCATGTTGAAGTTTGCAGCCATTTTGAACTTTGGATCCTTAAGTGATCGATCTGGTTGAACGTAGCGCAGAGAGATTTCGCAAGTTTGGGTGCAAAAGATGACCATTCCTAGCATAAACATACCCTCCCAGATGTGTTGGAACAATCTGTTTGTTCACATGAGCTGCAGAATCAAAGTTGGACCACTTTACAAATTTCAACTACTTGCATTTGACAACTTTTTCCCAAGTGAAAATTTGCCACCACAGGAAAATGCTTCTGAGCAAGAAAAAACTGAGAGATTTATTTTGTAGAGGGGCCAATGTGATCTTGTAGGTTCAGACAAAGATTTCGTAATCACCATGGTTTACGAGTAATACCCTGTCAAATATTGTTGCCCTTTTGCACTTTGGACCCTTAAGGGATCAAGTCGGTTGAACATATCTCAGAGTGATTGTGCTCTCTTTTCAATGGAATTAGGTGGGCAGCAGACTTAACTCCATTTTAGTTTTAGTTTGGTTGGATTTCAAGTGATTTTGTGCATTTTATAAGCCAATTACTGAGGGTCAGTCTGTATACCATGTTTTAAGGGTTTTGAGTGCATTAAAATGTCATATTAAGCCTTCCACCAACTGTATGCTTCTGTAACTTGGTGGAAAGGCTTAGTTAGGGTTATAAAACATGTGTGTAAAGTTTTGTGCGCAAGGGAGGTGAACATATGGTTTTTAGGTGATGTCGTACATGTCAAATGGTGCATTTTTTAGTGGAAAATGGTGGTTTAGTGCTAGGGTTTCAAGAAATCTTTGGGGTAGTGATATCTCTTGAACTTTTAAGCTTATGTAGACCTTTTTGAAGGTGTTTTTAGGCTTTGGTTGGTTGAGGGAAGGTTTGGAGTATGGTTTTTCAATAAACCCTTGCCTACACCTCACCCTCAATATTTGATTATCTAATGGTGAATAGGTTGGTGTGGGTATTTTGAGAATTTTTTTCCTTGAGTAAGGTCAATTAAGACCATTAGGTATGTTTTAGGATGATTTTTCAGTCTACTAATAAAAAATGTGAAAATTTCAATCTTGCACTAGAAGTTGTCTTTGTAGCCTTTGAAGGCCTATTTGTTTATTTGTATATGAGTGCGCAAGAATGGAGTTTTGTTGATGTAATAAGGCTCTTTACAAGACATTTGTGTGGGTTTAGAGGTCATTATTTGTAGTCATTAGGTTGGAAGATTCTAAAGTTGCAAATTTGTAAGTTTCTTAAAGCAACAAATTTGAAATGCAACGGTTACTTGTTTTAAAAGTTGGTATTCAGTTAGTTGAGTAGATATTAGGCCTACCTTGTAGCATTACCTTTTGACTTGTTGTGAATTTACCTTTAGTTGTCAAGAAGGTAGGCTTTGAGACTTTGTAGGGGCATCCATTTTCTGTCCAAATTTAGTGGTTTGGGCCTAGTAGAAGCTTGTATGTGGTTTTTGTCTTAACTGTCCTATCGAGTAGTGCTACAAGGGTTAAGGGTAAAAGATGTCTAAAGGCTAGAGTGATGAGGAAATAGAATTCCTTAGGTGCAATCTATGGTCTTATGTCCTAGAGTGGTTAGCATAAACATGTTCTAGGGTAAGTAATCTGGTCTAAATCTTTGTCTTAGTCTGATTGGCCAAAATCCCATGTCAAGTGGCCAGGTTACCCTATTGTGAGTTTGGTGAATTGATGTCCAAGTGAGCATATTTGAGAGAAGTTGTGTCATTTCTCCTATTTGGTTTATCCACTCTACATCATGGCCCTTGTTTGGAATAGCCTCATTATGTCCCCTTGTGGCATTGTAGATTGGTCCATAGTAGTTGTTTTGTTGAATGTCATACCCTGAGCTCTTGGGGGTTTGAAGAGGCCTGCATAAGGGATCTGAAACCTGTGTCAGTTTTTTGGTTCTTGTCTCCAACCAATATTATTGTTGACTATCCTAGTTGACAGGGCTACAAGGAAGTTAAGGCCTAATGTTGTTTTGAAGAGTCCATGGTTGGGAAGTTCAGATACCTTGTTGATTCAAGTGAATGTTGATGTATTAGTGGGAGTATTTGAGATAATTTATGTCAAATCACATCTTCATTGATCCACTCTACATCAAGAGGTGTGCATACTAATTTTTGGTGATGCCCTGGGTGGCATTTGGGGTGTTTTTACATGAAAAAGTGAGGTTGGACAACGTTGTTTTCAGGTTTTTAGAAAGTTGCTCCAAAGGAGTCTTAGGTGGAATTGAGGTATGTTAGAGATGACCTAGGTTGCATCGATTTCTATGAGGCATACACTACCCCTACCTTGTCAACCCTATGGATTTGGCAAGCCAGTGAACTCAGTATCTTGCCAAGCTCACTAGCCTACCAATTCGGTAGGATTGACAAAAGGTGAGTTTTGACGAATTCAATCAATCTACCTTGGGGATTGGGCAAAGTTGATTTAATTATCATTGCTAGGATGTTGACAAAATTTGTAGGGTCCTTGTTGAGTTAATTGAAATTTGATGTCTTGCTTGGTATATTTGAGAGAAGTTGTGTCAATTTGTGTCTTGGGTTACCACCACCTCTGCATCAGTAGGGGCAATAAAATATGTCTTTCTAAAATTATATTATACATTATTTCATTCTTACTCATAAATCCACATGTTTTTCCTTGAAGACAACTTTAAATGTAAACCATGAAGCATTAAAACTAATTTAAAATGTAATATATACATTTAATTGAGGCATATATTAAGGAATATACACATTTGAATGTATTAATTTCTCATAATTTTTGTATATAAAAAAATACACTAATTCAATGACAAATATTACAATAGTGATGGAAGAACATCTTGAAAATATTCTCATTTGTCAATACTTGTATCAATACATGCAGGGAAATAATCCTCCCATTTGTAGCACAGATCATGAAATATATTGTACTTGAGAAGAAACAAAAGGAGTTGCTGCCCAGTTTCGTTTCTCCATTCCACCTTAGTTGGCCCAATTATTTGCATTCTAAAATGGTTCAAAACCTATACATCCCCTGCTCCCTACGAAACACATGGGTAGTAGCCTCTTTGTGGTTGTGTATTATCATAGGAATTTGGTCCATTAAAACCTGCAAAAGCCTCTCAATCTTAGACATAGACTCACATAAAAATCATTAAAAGAGAAATAACTAAAAAATGTCAGTCATACAACTAACGAGACCTACTATCACCTTCATGCATGCTAGATAAGGAGGTCGATTGAAGGTCCTACAATGGTGATGTGCCCCTTCACTAATTTATCATCTCTCAATGATGCTACATTTAAATTTCAAATATATCATTGAGAGGCTTAACATAAAACATGTAGCATATAAAAATACGATAAATCTACAAGATGGAAAAGAAAGAGAAGATTGACAACCAGAAAATGCACCAGCAACTAATGTTTCTCATACGACTGAACACTTGCACCACCGACTGATGTTGTTCTTTTCTTATATACTTTGAAAAACTTCAGTATTACCTACAAGCACAATCAGAAAAGGATCAATGACAGTCCTAAATGCATATGACATCAAACAAAAATGGTGAAAAATCCTGATTGCAAGGTGTTGGTCCAAAAGAGTGATGAATAACATGACTTTAAAAATTCAATTTGCATACTTAAAAATCAATCCAGGGAACCATCTAGGTCTGCTCTACTCTTTATTGTGTCAATTATTGCCTCGTGGTCAAACTCACACACTTTCCACAACATCTTGTTTGCAGGTCTACCCTTATATTTGATCAAATAGACATTGGTGGTGATGATAAGGTTCGAGTAGTGAAGAATTTTATGATGCGTTTCCAAGTCCTCAAACAACCAAACTACAACATTCTTAATTGGATACCTTCAAAGCCATGTTTCAGTAACAATCACCGAACCTATAGGATATTCTTTGTTTTCTCTGTCTATAACTGGGCACTCCAATTTATTTTTGGCCTTGATACAATGACACAAGTAATAATCTATACCCTCTTCATTGTTTTCATCTTCAATCACCACATAAATATGCCCTACATTGATATGTTCATCTTGTTAGATTTATTTACTGAGAAACATAATGAAACTTGTAAGTAAGATATATTACCTAGTTCTAGTAGGTCTGATACACGATCAAAGTCAATGGATGATTGCATCTTCATGATTTGTAGAGCCATTGAAAGCTGATAAGTGTCAAGTGGGGTTAGAATTTTTACAGACCATTCATTAACCCACTTTGTTGACTCACAATCATTCCATGATTGAATTGTACATGCAAAACAAAAGTATGCCATCTTCCTTGTATGGATAGTCCATGTACTTGCATTGGAGCTTCTAAAATAGTGTAGCTCACTCGATCTTGTTAGTGTACAATAATCCTCATATTTTGCAATGTTAGTATCATCTACTAAATGAAAAAATCTCTGAACTAAAAATTACCCTCACTACCTAGACCCATTGCACCATTGCACCACTGGAAAATTGATCTTGCATCTATAAACTTTACACTGTTTGTGTACTTTAACTACTCTCGTGCTAGGGCTCTTTTGATACATGCACCTACTCCATCATGCTCCCCCTTTCCATGCTCAGCCTCTGAAAAGTTTCACATATACTAAACACCACTAATCTTATGCATTCTGCTCAACCAGTAAAACATTCTAGCATTCTTGAATTATGATGTACAATTATCTGACCTTATGATATGGGGACTAAATGATATTCCCCTACTAGCCAGATCAACATAGAACATATGAAAGCAACCTTGCACAAACTTTATAGAATTTGTGTGATCATCACTAATGTAAAAGTGATACTCCCTCAATACTTTCCTATTTTCCTCTGTGCTATCATTTTCATGAATGAATGCTATATGCACAAATATAGCAACCTATGTGGAGTTGTAGTACTTTTATTACACCTTTTTTTGTGGCTATAGTGTTTAGTTCTTAGCAGAATCGACAATTGAAATGATATGACGAAGTGGAAATGTGTCCTTCCATAACTTGAACTGTGAGTCCATCCATTGTGCTCTATGTCTATGCCTTGCATACTCATAGACCACCTGATCATGGAAAATGCCCATAAACTGATACACTAGAATCTTATCACTGACCAATTCACACTTCTTTGCTTCTTTCCTATCTTTTAGACTGTATGCCACTATCTTATATTTGCCAAATTCCAGAATTTTGTCTCAATTGTGTCTGTACTAGCCATGTGTTGGAAAATTGGAAAATGTTGCATACCACCACAATGATCACATGTGCCATCCAAACATGATTTTTGTAAAAAAATTGACCATCCTCTCTTTCACATAAAATAGAAGACAAAATTTTCCTTAACGATTTAGGTGGAGGCATTATGTAACATTCCTACAAAACATTGTCAGTATGCATATCTACACATATATGTCGATAAACATCATAATGGTTAGAAAACTCAATATGAACCCTGCAACAACAAGTAGTGCATGTGTGATTTATTTTGACATAAAAAGGCTTTAGCATTTCAAAATACCTTTGACATATTTTAATTTCAAGAAAATTTTGTACAAAATCAACAAAAAATTGGGTTTGAGTGGTATCCAAATAATGCATTGGATGTGGCTCATGGTTTTGTGGCACTTAAAGATCTCAAGCCTTAAGCAATTCTTGTGTCTTTTTGTGAAACTCTACCCAAGAATCCCCATAACTCATTTCTATTTGGATCCTCCAATCTTTCACGCCTTCCTTTGGCTCTCATTAGATATGATCTAATTATTTTCAAAGACTAACTTTCCTTTGTTAGGTTCACCTTGTTCCTTATTTGACTACTTAACAGTGTTGTTGCCATCACATGCTATGTCACAAAACTATCCTTCGTGCGTGAGGTGGAAACCACGCTCTCGTATGCACTCATCAAGTTCTTTACAATGGAATTTTCACTCGATTCATTCAAAACTATTAGCCCAAGATCCTTCATGGTGGGCCTAAATTTGAGTTGCCTCATCATTTCAACAAATAGTTGGAATCTTCCACCCTCACTTAGCATCACTCAGCCCCTCTACTCTCTACCCTTAAACCCTAATCTGTCAACCCCTATACCCTCTTAATCCCTCAACCCTCAACCCTTAACCCTTAAACCATAATCCCTTAAACCCCATAAAATATTAATCCCTCAACCCTTAACCCTCAACCCTTAATCCCTAATCCCTCAACCCCTATACCCTCTTAATGCCTCAACCCCTCTACCCTCTACCCTTAAACCCTATACCCTCTTAATCACTCAACCCCTCTACTCTCTACCCTTAAACCCTAATCCCTCAACCCCTAAAACCTCTTAATCCCTCAACCCTCAACCCTCAACCCTTAACACTTAAAACCCTAATCCCTCAACCCATATACCCTCTTAATCCCTCAACCCTCAACCCTCAACCCTAAGTGGCATTTTAGTCCCAACCAAAAATTAGGGACACACCAATCATAATAATTATATTATCATTTATGTATTAGAGAATGTTAGGATTAGCCAAAAAAATATGTCATTCATAGGGATTTTTGACACAAAATAAGACCAATTAATCCATAAAGAAGGATAAGTAAAGCAAGGTGGGCCCAAAAAAGTGTTAAAATGCAAGGGTGTGCATTTTACTACACGACATTTAGCCCCCACTTTAGTGAGAGGATGAACTAACTTCTAACTCCTCAATCGAGAGGGGTTCAAATGTACACATTTTAGTAAGATAGGATGACAACAATCAAGAGGGAAGATCAAGCCCCTAGGATCAAGATCCTATGGCAGACCAACATAGGCACAAAGGAACATTCTTGTGGATAATATATGAAGCCAAATTTAGATCGCAAACATACACCATCAAAGATAGGAAAAATACAAAAGGAAAAAGAACTGCAACAAATCAAGCTTTGATTGGCCATCCAACACGATGGACCAACTTTAGGCTTGAAGAGGGTTTGCCAGTGGAACATGCTATCCACTATGCAAACAAAAAACACACTCATGAGGACTAGTGGGAACTAGTTGTCCACTACGTGAGACCCAGGGGGACCATATCAAAGCCATACCTCCATGACTTTAATAAGGTACAAAAATGCATGCTCACATAGATTAGTGAAGCTAGTTGTTCACTAATTGAGCCCCAGGAAGTCCATATCAAAGCCATACATCCATGAATTTAATAAGGTACAAAAGTGTATGCTTACATAGGTTAGTGAAGCTAGTTGTTCACTAGTTGAGCCCTGAGAAGTCCATATCAAAACCATGCATCCATGACTTTCATAAGGAAAAAATGAAAATGCATGCTCACAAAGGCTAGTGAAGCTAGTTGTTCACTAGGTGAGCCCCAGGAAGTCGTATCAAAGCCATACCTCCATGAATTTAATAAGGCACCAAAAGAAAATGCAACACAACAAGAAAGAGAGATAATTGAAGGATTTTTTCTTAGTTTGTGTGAGGTCTTAATCTTAGGGGACATTGTTCCTAATGTCTCCAAAAGAGGACCAGTCAAAGGATAAAAGATTCACAACTTAGGGAATGCAGTGTGTTGCATCACCACTAAGAGGAATGTAATATGCTAAGATGGGTCACACTCTTGGAGGACATTACTCCCAATGTCACCACAAAGAGGAAAATGCATCGTATGAAATAAGAAAATCACATCAAGGAACTTGATGAAAATAAAAAATGAAATCATGCTTTAAATAATGGAAATGTATGTGCCCACTTTAAATAAATTGCTAACACCATACTATGAGAAATTACTTTAAAGTAGCCAAAAGATGAGAAAGGGGAAAAGAGGGTTTCCCCTTAGAAACGCATAAGAGATCTATGGATTCAGGGTCAGTATCTGTCTTTGATGCAATGATATTAGAGAGCTCAGAACTGTCATCATTCTCCAGATACACATAGAACTAGAAGAATGACACAAAGAGACAGAAAACAAAGAAAAATATTTTGGTTCAACATGGAAGAGACATAGGGTTTCTCGACCCCTTGTGGCATCCCCAAAAGGAAAACACAAGATTAAAAAAAAAAAAAGATAAATAAAAAGGAAAAGAGCTTACAACATAGAGAAGAATGAAGGTACAAATAGAGGAATACACAAAGAGAGCAAAAATAAAACAAAACATCACATGGGATCACAATATGGACATGCAAGAAAAAGTGAAAATAAAAAGAATAAGACTGGTAAGGAACATGCAGATCAACCATCCAGTAAGTCATCTACATCCCAGTCTTGTTTAGTATATGCGGAATGCAAATCACTAGCGAGAGGGATCACATCAAGTGTTGTACTAGGGGAATCACCAAGTTCAACATGTGGTGGGTTGGTCAATTTAGGCGGATCATCATGGTTTTTATTGTTTAAGCTCGTGGATGAGGAGAATAAAAAATTCAACTCATTATGCACTTCCTCATTGATTTTAGTTGTTTCCTCATCGTCATCCAAGTTAACCACAATAGGAGGACGAATAATAATATCCCTAGAAGGTTTTAATCCTTGTGTTGAATTTATAGTTTCTGGTAAGAGAGGAGGCTCATAATTTATTTCTTTTTTCAAGTTTAGATTTTGATTTTCAATGTTGTTCTCATTATTCATTTTTTGAGCAATAGCATGATGCCTATGCCTATGATCTCTAGCATTGCGATTCCTTTTATTGTGATTTTTAAATTATGTTTGTGTAGGAGTGGGTTGATCAACCATAGGTTCCTTTTCTTCTTCTGAGGGAAGAAAGGAAGAAAAAATGGAAGGTTGTTCAACCACTTTCTCTTTTGATTTATAAATTTGCCTAGGTGGTAGATTAGGACTTGTTTGGTTTTCTCTAGGTCTCTTGTAGGAAATAGGTAAGGGTTTATTCATGGATGGGTCTTGGTTTGTTCGAAATGTTTTAGGCTCAGCATTTTTTTGTTTAGGTGGTGGAGTTTCTTGCATGGGTAGAGGTTCAATCATGGGTGGAGGAAATTTTTCAAGGGATAGCTTGGTTATGCATTTTTCGTTGAAATTTTGGTAGGATAGGAAAGGAATTATTCATGCTATCTTATAGGTTCCATGGGCTCAGGCCAAAAATAATTAAGGAAAAATTTCCATGGGAAGATGGGGTCCTAAAGCCACTATGGTTTACGGTGAATATTTCATTGCCGAATGGAAACTTTAAGCACTTATAGACAACAGATGAGACCGCATTAATGGAGTGAATCCATTTGTAGTCTAACTTCACATGAAATTGGTCCGAATTAGATATAATAGAGAATGGTACATTTTATTTCTTCGGTCCTATTTGTAAAGGGAGTGTGATCAAGCCCATCATAGCATGAGCAAAACCATCATGCATTTTAATCCATTCTTTTGGTTTATCATATATATCTTGAGTGAGTTCATGCACATATAAGAGTTCTTCTGTGATCACATTCTCTCCATATATGAGATCAATTAAAATCCCAGGAGTGGGCTTGTTATTGATTCTTCCAGCAATGTAAAGAGGACCATCAGGTGCATGTTTAATTGTTTCTTCTGAAGAGAACTTAATATCAATGGTTTTTTGTTTACAAGGCTCGATGTCAATCACTCCTATCATTGTATCAATAGGACTTTGTTCATTAGTATACATAGGAATTTGTTCATGATTTCTCATATTTTCATCATCTGTGTCAACATTCATCACATCGGGCTTAGTTTTGCTAGCCTTAACAAATGAAATATCATGGTTGGGCATAAGATTGGTAAATATTTGAAAGTTTTGGTTGGGAGGAGCTACAGAATTATTACCTTTGTCATTCACACCTCCAATTAGGATATGATTGGAATCAATGAGGTCTTACACAAGATGTTTCAAATGCCTGCAATTTTCTATATCATGCTCTTTTTTTTATGGTAGGCACAATAGACATTGTGTCTAAAGCTCAGAGGTAAGGGTTTGGTAGGGTCAAGGGGTTAGATGGGAGGTAAAGTAAGCATGTTTTTGTTTAAGAGTTGGGTCATGATGTTATGGAGTGTGTCGGGTAAGCGAGTAAATATCCTTTGTGGATCCCCAAATGTATAAGGATTACTATTCTTTATACAGGTTACTTGGGTATAAATGGGTTGGGTAGGTTGAGAGGTGGAATTTAGATGAAGGAAACTCTTAGTTTTTCTTCTGAAAAGTTGTTAAGTGTTTTGGTTTGAAGTTTTAGACTTTTTCAATATGGTTAGGGGTAGCTTTTGGTTCACTAGAACTTACAACATTTTGATAATCTCAAAGGGTAGTGCATAAGTGCATGAAGGAAGGAAATTTCATCATGGTGAGCTTATCCCTTATCTTGTTTTATAAATTTTCTATGAATAAGTTTAGAAGGTGGGAATCGTGAATCTTCACACAGATTTGGGAATAAAGTGATTGGTAGTGTGAAATAAAGTTAGTGAATTTTTTACCCTCATTTTGCTTGCATCTCATAAAATCAACCAATATAATTTTAGGAACCATGTGCACTTGGAAATGATTAATAAAGGCTTCAACAAGTTCATTGAATGAATGAATTGAGTTATTTGGTAATGCATAAAACCATTCCAAGGCAATGTCTTTCAAGGATTGGGGAAAATATTTAGCCAAAAGTTTGTCCTCAAGGATAAATTCCCTACACAAAGTTGTGAAGGCATTAACATGATTATCAAGATCTCCCTTTCCTCCATATTTCTCAAATCTAGGGATATTTATACCTTGTGGCATCAGAGTTCTCAATATCTCCAAGGATAATGGGTTACTCTTGACATAGTATGAAGGTGGACCATTTTGATTTTGATTTATGGTAGAAACTTGTTGTTGAAGGGATAAAAAGCTTTGTAAAAGGTTGTTAATGATAGGATCATTTCTTGTGGTGTTCAAGATGGAGGTGAATATGATGGTGGTGTGTATGTGTTGGAGGGATAAATGAATGGATTGCTTGTGGGAGGAGGTATGAGATTAATTTCCACACAGGTATAAGGAGCACTAGTAGAAATGAGTGAGTTAGGAAGGATAATGCTAGTTGGCTAAACCATTGTTGTCACTTGAGTTGTATTGGTGGGAATGGATGCTATGGTTGAAGAGGGATGAGTTTGATTTCCTCCTTGCACATTATATGAAGGTTGAGCACCATTAGTGATGGGAGAAATATTTTTTCTAAAGATGTGAGCTATGTTATGCACAAATTCCAATCCTTCATCACTTTCCATCATGCAGTGAATACTATCTATGGCAGGTATAATAGTGTTGGAAATGTTTTCAGTACTCACACTATCTTGTAAATGGGCTAAGTCTTCATGCATTTTCATTATGTTTTCTTGAGGAATATGATCAACCATTATTTGAACACTTTGAATAAAACTTGTAGGTAAGGTAGGCATGGAAAAAGAGGTGTCAAAGGTATGGTCCATACCTAGTGAACTAGTACCAACACCAAAAGTAAGAGATCTTGATAACCCAAGATCCACAATAACTGTCTTATTGTAGGATTCCATGAGTCTCATACTATGTCTAACCATAGTATTAGTAGTACGACACCAAGTACTACAAGTAATACAAGTAAAAAACCACATAAAGTACAATGAACACAATATCCTATGCTTGCAATTACAGTGGAAATGAAAGAAATTAGGATAGCCACAATTCTGAAAACTAAAACAAAAAATTGAAAACAACTCACATAAACATAGAAAAGCAATTTCAAACCCTGAAAAATTGGAGATTCAAAGTCAACAAGGACTAAGACACAAGTAAAGGCATTTTAGTCCTCTTGGTCAAATTTTGATGTTCCATGGAGTGAAACAGATAGCAAACAACAAAGAAAGGATTCTAAGCAAAAAAACCTAAGAGGGACTAAGATGCCAGGAAGGGCATCTTAGTCCTAGTAGAGGTTTTTCTCAAAAAAATAGAAAATTATAGTTTGATATAACAACTTTCTCACATTGCCTACCTAGGGACCTGATGTTTGGAAATAGGAAATTGTGCAAATGGATGCAAAGAAAAATAACTACTAACAAGAAATTGAATACAAGATTTGAATGAAATTTTTAAATTTTCAATGCAATAACAATGTTTCTAAATGTAATTAAGAGAATGAACAATGCACTTTTTGATATTTTCAATGAAATGAAATGATGCAAGAAACTAAAAATGTAACCTATATGCACTTTTACTAAAGAAAAAATAGAAAACCTTAAATGCACTTTCACTAATGCAAGATGCAAGAAGCCCTAGATGCACTTTCATTAATGCAAAATGCAATCTAGATCTAGGACTTTTAAAGGACTCCGAATTAGAAAAAGAAGAATGTTCAAATAAGTCGGGTTCACCAAAATGAACAGTAAATAAAATGGGAAGATGTGTGAGAACTGTTGGGTCTCAAAAAATTAAGGTTTGAACCATGAGAGGTTGCCAGGTTCTCACAATGCTTTTGGCCAACATACAAGGCCAATTGATATAATTGAACCTTCTAAACTTCAGGCTCTGCTAAACCTAAGTGGGTGTACCTATATGAATGATGCAGATTTTGAAACGTATTTCCTGTTCGAACTAACTACCCACAATGGCAAAGGAAAGTGGATAGATAAAATTACTACACCTACTCCTACTCCTACTACACAAATGAAAGGTTTTGAATATATTGTTTATGTGAATCTTATCTTTGGGTTGTGGCAGATCAGTGCCTTCTATCCACATGGGCAATGGATTAAAAAATAAAATGATGTGTGTTTCCTCTTATTAGCTCAATTATAGTTGTTAGGCACTTTGAAAATTCTATGGCTGGCATAAAACTTCACTAAATTTGTGACTTGCATTAATTGTGTTGGGATGTTTCTGCACTTGGTTCTACTTTAACTATCCAAAATGAATCTTAAAACCACTGTGACTTATTAAAATATTTTAATTATGACTTGCAAACACTAGTTAATTAAATCACACAAAATGAGAATGCATTCTGATAAATCGAAGATATACTTGATATGATGACTTAAATGATTAAAAGACTTTGAGTTGGAGACAACCAAAATAAAGAATATGAGTCTATACAACACAACAACTAAACAACAAAATAATATCACTAGTTAAAACATTTATCTCCATTAATTCTATTTCAAGAAAGGCTTTGTATATTGTATCCATTCCTAGTCCATATTTCTAAGAAATCTAATTCCTACTGTCTAACTACTATCTACCACCTCTATCCCCTTGCAACTGATTTTTTCCAATTATTTATACTAAAAATACCAAGGGTCATGACCCTTCACCTTTCTGGTAAAACTGTTTACATTTTATGACAGAGAAAAAAATATTTAATTAAGTTGCCTTTTGGAAAATTAAACATTTTCTTATATAGTTATGCGCTTTAATTTTATTTTAATACCTTTATCGCTTTTAATATTTCATTTATTGGTATCCAAGTTTTTTGGAAAAATTATGTGTAAATTTTTACATCAACATTTTGGATCATACTCCATGATCCATCATCAGGATGTCCGACAGATAGAGAGAGAAAAAATAAAATAAAATGTTATTAATTTCATTTATTGCTGCAGAGTCTTCCTTTTTCCTTACCGCCATGGTTATCTCCACCATCCACTGCATTACCGCAGCCCTTGTTTCTGTCACTGACGGTATGGAAGTTTTCACATTTTTTGTTACCCCTAATTGTCTACCGCTTTACCGTAGTCATCATTTTATCCGCCAGTGGTACTGCGGTAACAATTATTTTACTTTTATTGCTTCCATCACCATCTACCGTGGAATCTAGCCTCGTATGGTATCACGGTAGCTGCTTCATTAACTACCACCATCACTTAACTACTTGCCCCTGTCCAACACCTTATCGCAGTCTCTTCTTAGCTTGATTGTTGTATTGTGGTGCCTTTTTCTAACCGCCACCCTCCACCTATCTTTGTTTGCCTTTGTTGCTCGCTAACCCTTTACCACAACACCACGGGCCCAGAGATCACCCTCCGCGGTGTAGCGGTAAGGGTTACTTTGACTACCACTCACTGCTAACAGTTCCTCTCCCAACCAGGCTGATTGTATACCATGCCACCATGGTCTATGTATTTAATGTGTGTGGTATAGTAGTAATAGTCGTTATGATTGTGCTTAACTGCTACCACAATACTGTAGGCCACTTTGCAAAATTTTGCGATATAGAGGTAAAAGGCCATGAAGGATAAACGGTGGCGGCACAAGAAATTTTAACATTATGAATGGGGGAGAAAATGACTTTTTATAGAAAGATAGTGAAAATAGACATAAATGAATAAAATCACTTAGGTTTTAATGGAAAGCATGAGGTTTAAATGAGAAAGACCCTTAGGATTTTAAATGGAATTTTGGGTTCTAACAGTGGCTCCTATTGGAGATGAGTGATTTTGCAAATCACAACAAGAATCCATAATATGTTTGGGAGAGCAGACCAAGCAAAGACATGAAAAATGAAGGCAATGGTCGATGGAGGGAATGAACAGATAAAGGATATGAAAGATGGAGAAAATGGAGAATGGAAAACCCTACACTACTATACATGGAAGGAAAACAAATTTTCAATAAGGGAACTTCTGAGAATGTCCATGTACTAGAAAACCCAAACCCTTCCTAAACTACTGTGCATAGAAAAGAATATTTAAAGAGGCATTACTAAGAATTGTCTATGCACTAGAAATCATTAATCCTCTATACCTACTATGGTTCAAAAATCAAACAACAAGGGATGGCCTCAGGCCACCCAAAAAGAAAAACCTGCCCTTTCCTCTGTCGTAGACCTTATTCTATTTAGAGCTCATCAGGTTTCTTTTAAAACTATCCATTCCACCTACCTTGTTACATGCACTGTCATTGAAAACCTTCAAAAAGTCATTATATTCAACCTAACACACACCACTCTGCAATTCATCATTCAATAAATCTTTGTCACCCTCAGCATACAAAATGTATCCACTTTCAACAAAACATTCATAGGCATGCTCATTATCATATGTTGTTGAATGATCAAGCAGCTGCATTGGGACTTAAAAACTAAATGCTTTTCTTGGAAATTAAAAAATTATATCTCATCAATATTTTTTGAAACAATCAAATAACTTTCCATTGCTTTCCTATCACTATTTGGCATTGAAACACACATTTTATCCAGATAATCTTCTTTATACATACTTGAATCAACAAATAATGAACACTTATCATCAACAACATGCAAACCAACATCCTCTTCTTGCAGGAAAGAATAATTTAAATCACATACCTCCTCTTGGGCACAAATAGATTCATGATTAGCTTCAAAAATTTCATCACTATGAGAGGTGGACATGGAACCATTTGAATCATTACACATAGTACCTTCATTGTCAAAGCATATATAGGTTGGAACCAAAACTTTGGAATCGTCTTTATGTGTGTACTTCTAGTATTCAAGAGTTAACAAATCTGAAACTTGCTCACTATTGAGTGAACAGGTCTCTGCTTCCATATCTTCTGCCATATCTCCAACCTCTTCTTTATCTTCATAAGGACTACAACAATCATCCTGTTGTAGATCAACATCCATAACTTCATCCTCGTAATTTGAGTATTCAGTGGATCCCTCATAACACACACTGTCACAATTTTTTATGCAGGAGATATCTTCTATATCTTCATCCTCCTCATGCATGTTGTTATAGGAATTATTTTGACTTTCCCATCTCTCATCTTCTAGCTGTGTTGCTTGATTTGTTTCTCCATACTCATCATTGATTTCACCATTTTTATGCCTTTTCTCATCTATGATACAAATTAACTTATTCATCTGATCTAGAGTAACTGGCTTCAATGACTTAGGCCAATGAATGAAGATAGGCTCATATACCCTCAAGAACTGCTTAACGAAGTGTGATTCAGACTTATTAGGCAAGAAACTAATAGGTATTTGCATATAGGAATCTACCATTATGTCCAACAAAGCACGTCCCCATTCTCCTTCATGTCTCTTTATATCAAAAAATGAATCTATGGGGGAAATTCCACATTCTGGTTCTGTGATGGAGTCTTGGCTTTTAGTATGTGCATATTCATCCTCCATTGGTTGTATTATTTGATAATTCATGATATCACTATTAGATTCATTGTTGATAGTGTCCATATACCTTGTCCCAAGCATGGAATCAATAAATTAATTCACTACTTTAAAGGCTTGTTGTTTTAATCAGCCTGACCAATAAATTGATTCAGGCTTTGTTGCTTTTGATAATTGTACAACAAATGTGGGTCTTGTAGGCCTATGATAAGGAGGTAATTGCATACAAATTTCTACCATCCTATTGTACAAAGAAGTGACATATTCTCCCTTGTATCTCCTCATGTTAAAAAAGGCATCCACCAGACCAATACCTCTCTCTTGAATTTGAGTATACTCATCAACACTATTTTTCTACGAATAGAGTACATTACCTTTATTACCAAAGTTCTTGGTTGCATCATGTGGTGTTTGTGGTTTCCAAGATCTCCTGGCATTTTTGTATTCATTCGCACTACATGATGGCCTATTTGGTGATGTATTTGGAACACATTTGGCTCCCAACTGCAACAGTCGTTGTTCCACTTGTCATGTTTTTTGTTTCTAGTATAACCTTTGTTCTTCCAATTCTTCCAAATCTTTCATTGACTGATGTCTTCTTTCTACTCCTAACATCTTGACAAAATGTTACTGATCCACAAAATCCATGTATTATATATCAAATTAAAATAGAGTCGCAACCTACTTTTCCAAAAGTAGGAAAATGAAATGGATTGCTTTGGTTTGCCCTAGCAGAATCTCCAAAAAAAATGTGAAACTTTGTTGACTCTATAAATGGAAAGGATGAAAAATCTTCCTGAGTAATTCCCCAGTAGATTTGCCAAACTATTGGGTCTCAAAAATGTAGGTTTCAACCATGAGAGGTTGCCAGGCTCTCACAATGCTTTTGGCCAATGTACAAGGCCAATTGATATAATTGAACCTTCTACACTTTAGGCCCTACTAAACCTAGGTGGGTGTACCTATATGAATGATGCAGATTTTGAAATGTATTTCCTTTTTGAACTATCTACCCACAATGGCAAAGGGAAGTGGACAGATAAAATTACTACACCTACTCCTACTCCTACTACACAAATGAAAGGTTTTGAATATATTTTTTATGTGAATCTTATCTCTGGGTTTTGGCAGATCAGTGCCTTCTATCCACATGGGAAATGGAGTCAAAAATAAAAATGATATGTGTTTCCTCTTATTGGCTCAATTCTAGTTGTTAGGCACTTTGAAAATTCTATGGCTGGCATAAAAATTCACTAAATTTATGACTTGCATAAATTGTGTTGGGATGTTTCTTCACCTAGTTCTACTTGAACTATCCAAAAGAAATCTTAAAACCATTGTAACTTATTAAAATATTTTAACTCTGACTTGTAGACACTAGTTAATTAAATCACACAAAATGAGAACGCATTCTGATAAATCAGAGATATACTTGATATGCTGACTTAAATGATTAAAATACTTCGAGTTGGAGACAACCAAAATAAAGAATATGAGTCTATACAACACAACAAATCAACACCAAAAGAATATCACCAATTAAAACATTTATCTCCATTAATTTTGTTTCAGGAAAGGCTTTGTACATTGTATGCATTCCTAGTCCATATTTCTGAGAAATCTAATTCCTACTGTCTAACTACTATCTACCGCCTCTATCCCCTTGCATCTGATTTTTTCCAATTATTTATACAGTAAATTCCAAGGGTCATGCCCCTTCACCTTTCTGGTAAAATCCTTTATATTTTATGATAGAGATAAAATATTGAATTAAGTTGCCTTTCGGAAAATTAAATATTTTCTTATATAGTTATGCACTTTGATTTTCTTTTAATACCTTTCCCGCTTTTAATATTTCATTTATTGCTATGGAGTCTTCCTTTTTCCTTCCATGGTTATCTCCACCATCCACCGCATTATTGTGGCCCTTGTTTTTGTCACATGCGATATGGCAATTCTAACATTCATTGTTACCCCTAGTTGTCTACCGCTTTACCGCAGTCATCATTCTATCCACCAGCAGTACTATGGTAACAATTGTTGTTACTTTTACTACTTCCATCACCATCTACTAAGTCATCATGGTCTGCAATCTAACCTCGTGTGGTATCACGATAGCCGCTTCATTAACCACAACCATCACTTAACTGCTTGCCCCTGTCTATCGCCTTACCGCAGTCTCTACTCACCCTAGCCACAGTATCACGGTGCCTCCTTCTAACCACCACCCTCCACTTGTCTTCATTCACCTCTATTGTTCACTAACCCTTTACCGCAGCACCACGGGCCCAAAGATCACCCTTCGTGGTGTAGTGGTAAGGGTTACTTTGACTGCCACTCACCACTAATGTCTTCTTTCCTGACCAGGCTGACTGTATACCATGCCACCGCGGTCTATGCATTGAATGTGTGTGGTATAGTGGTAATAGTCATTATGACTATGCTTAACCACTACCGCAATACCACTGGCCACTTTGCAAAAGGTCGCGGTATAGCGGTACAAGGCCATGAAGGGTAAATAGTGGCAACACAAGAAATTTCAACATTATGAATTGGGGAAAAAATGAAATTTTATAGAAAGATAGTGAAAATAGACATAAATGAATAAAATCACTTAGGTTTAAATGGAAATTATGAGGTTTAAATGATCAAAACCCTTAGGATTTTAAGTGGAATTTTGGGTTTTAACAAGATCTACCTATTTTATCTAGGTCACTCGATTATGTCCTCTGAACCCTAATTGGATTGACTAACAACCTCACAAGGTGAGTCAATTCACAATTAGGAGGACCTAGGAGGTGTTCTTTTCAACTTTAAGGGATTCACCACCAAGCAAATGCTTGGAAAAGATAAATGTTGGAAAACACAATGTGATATGCAAAATGACCTAAAATAAGCTAAATGAGATATACAAATGATGAAATAAAGCAACACCAAGCTAGGGTATGTGTACCTAGGAATTCTAGAGATGATGTGAGGATTCTAGAAATGTAAAGAAGCTTCCAAAATATACCTTGGAGGACTAAGATTCCCAAGATGGTGTATTAGTCTCGTTGTTATTTTTTGGGGCAAATGTAGAATCTTTGAATGTCGGAATCAGATCTGAAAGAATCTCTGAAAGATATTCTTGGGAGAACTAAGATGCCCAAGGTGGTGTATTACTTCCACTCTGAATTTTTAGAAAGTCTGAATATGGTCTTGAGCTCCAAGGTTTTCACTTGCTTCTCTTCGGATCTCAGGTTCTGAAACTTCCAAATCTGACATGTTGGTGAGTTTTCATGAAGATGACAACTTTGCAATTCAAATTTGCAACTTTTAAAGCCTTGCACTCCAAGTGATCTTCAAGACTTCAACCTAGATTTGCAAACACAAATAGACAAGATGGGAGAAACTTGTTGATTGTTAGTGAATGGGGGTTTGCCTTGGTCAAACCCCTTCTTGGTAATTAAACCTTGAAATGAAATATAATAATGAAGGAAATGGTGAATGAACAACATGCAATTCTACAACTCACCAAACCCTTGTAAAGTTTGCAAACTTGTGTGAAATGGATGTAATGGATATGGATCTTGAAATTGTTGATAGATCTTGAATTAATTGCTTGCTTGAATCAAAACTCTACATCGCAAATGTTAGCACAACAACACAGATGATGTAAGAAACTCTTTGATATGATGCTTGAATCTTGATGATGGCTCCAAATGCTTCATGAATTTCTCTTGAATGCTCTCACAAAAGACTTAGATTTCTTAGGATGGTTGTTAGGATAAAATGAGAGAATGAACCTTGTATTTATACTTATCTATGCTTAATATCCTGAAATTATATCACACCAAGCTAACATATGAATTCATTAAATGAAGGAGGCTAAATCCCACCAAAATTTGGATTTAAATCCTAAAAATGACTCAAGGAGGACTAAGACGCCCTAGGTGGTATCCAAGGATAACTTTAAGAAAACCTCCATAGGCGAAGGTGTAAAATCCTGGTGAATCTTGGCTAAGTACTATAATTTTTCGGGCAAATATTTCCTTTTTTTTAAAAAAAATTATTAATTTTCTAGCGAATCTATGCATATTATTAAAAAAAATTGTAAAATCTTAACGAATCTTAATGAATAATTGGTAAAAATAATAATCATAGTGGTGAATCCTAGCGAATAATTACTACAAATATTAATTAAAATGGTGAATATCTCCTTAAAATTTTGCATAGTTGGTAAGTGCAATTCCCCCATATTTTTTTTGTTTTTTGTAATATTGAAGTAGGGGCTCAAGGGTGACAACCACCATCGAGTTCAAGGGGTAGCTCCCCTTGTAGGGGTCAAGGGGGAAAATCCCCTTTGGCGGGGTCGAGGGGGAAATGGCCCCTCGCTAGGTCTGAGGACAGTGGCCCCAATGTGCTCCTATCATGATACAAGCACACATAGATTAAGCATTTTTTAAAAATCTCACTTTAAAAAAGAAGACTAAATGAAAAGTGAAATTGTTACCATTGATTAGCTTTTTAATCAGATGGTTGCAGATTGATTTCATGACCTATATGCCCGATCCTTTTAAAAGGCTTGTCGAGGCCCAAAAGAAATTTTGGGCCACATGATTAGATCTAATCGTATGGCCCAAAACAAATTTTGGGCCTCAAAAAGACTTTTAAAAGGCATGTGCATATAGGTCACGGAATCAATCTACAACCATTCGATTAAAAATCTAATCAATGGCAATAAATCAAAGCCCTATTCAAGGCTAAAATATCCCTAAAATTAAATGGTACTTTATTATTAGTGATGATATTTCCCCAAAATTAATGGTATGAATATAATATTACAGGTGAATATAATTAATATTTTTAATTATAGTCTAAACTACTAGAAAATTAGTTCCAATGATGCATCGTTTACATGGCAAATCAATTTGATTTATTACTTTAAATAAATTATTCATAGGTGAATTAATTGAGACAAAATATTTTTTTTGTAAAAAACTAGTGATTTAGTCTCCTTTTTAGCTTGTACTATTCACCATTTTTGGAGGTCTCGATTTCAATAATTTTCCAATTGGCAAAGTTTTGCCACTAAAATTTTCCCTAGTGGCATCTTAGTCCCAAGTGATGAAACTTGACGCACAGACACCAAAAAGGGGCCCAATTAAGATGCCTCAAAATCAGAGTCCTGAGACCTCGGGGGCACAAAGATGCCCTAAGTTGTGTTTTAGTCTTGACCAAAAAATAAGGACACACCAATCAAAATCATTAAATTATCATTTATGCATTGGAGAATGTCGAGATTAGCCAGAAAAATATGTCATTCATAGGGCTTTTGGACACAAATAGGACCAATTAAACCATAAAGAAGGATAAATACAGCAAGGCAAGCCCAAACAAGTGTGAAAATGCAAGGGTATGCATATTTCTACACTACATATACACATAACCATGAATGTATGTTGATATGTTCACTCTAGTTTTAAGAGAAACTTCACAAATATATACATAGTTTCCTAAATATAAAGGGGATTTCATGAATTAACTAAAAATCCATTAATTAAATACAAAGTTTCTTGAATTTTTAAAGGGAGTTTGTAATATTTAACCTGTGACCAGGAAAAATAAACCCTCAATTTAAAAAATGTAAATAGATACTTCATGAATATAGACATGGGTTTTCTAATATAATTTGAAAAAAACATGGCTTTTTTAGAAAAATCCCATAAAAGTTTAGGGTTTCATGATAATAATCCTTTAATAAAAAAATCATGAAAAATAAAAAATATTGGTCAAATTATCATGTGAATTAACCCCCTAATCAGATAAATTCATGAATACAAACAACGGTTTTAAAATATAATTTTATTTTTTTAATGTTTATGGATTATATAACTTGGCTAAGTATTTCATTATATTAAGTCAATGGGTTCATGATAATAAAACATTAGACAGTTTGCACAATGATGTGACAAAGATAGGAGTACTCAAGTAGAATAGATTCATGAGCACAATTGGTGTAAAATGATAGGTTGATGTTATCTCAAACCATGGAGACTATCACATGATGGAGATGATAGATAGCATGATAAGAAATAATAGAATTAGTCAAAAAACTGTGTCAAATTATCACATAATCAAATAGATAAGAAATCATTCATGGTTCAACAAAATTCCTACGAAACCAGACTCACAGGTACCATATTTTTCTAAATGAAAGGATAGATCATAGTTTGATGTTACCTAAAACTATAGAGGGCATTAAAAAATCAACTCACATGGAGGTTTATCTATAGTTGAAAATACCATCAAGAGTTTGGTAAACATGGAGAGCATGACGAATACCAAAATATGGAGAGTGGTAAATTAAATTAATGTGGGAAAAAATACATCGATGGACCTGATGCAAAAATTAATTGGTCCATAAGGAGGCTACAGTCAAGGAAATGTTGGATTGTGAGAATTGAATAGTAATGTGAGCTTCCAACATTATAAAGTGAATTTCATACATTTAAAACTGAGTGGTTATATTTTTATTTATATGTATAATTGATTAATATGATCATTAATAGGGTTTTTTTATAAAATTTAATTTCTAATGAAAGTGAATAGTAAGTTGTGTTGAACATTTGGAATACTAAGAAGGGGGGTGAATCAATATTCCAAAAACCCATGATAAAATCCACTTAAACATTATCAAAATTTTGATAGAATCAACAAGAGAGAACATAGAAAAAATTCAATGCAATCATAGACATGAACACTAGGATTTTTACGTGTAAAACCCAGAATGGGAAAAACCACGGTGAGGGTTAACTCATAATATATTATATTTAGATACAAAATATTATGGGGATCACTGCCAAGACTCACTTTCCTTAAAAAGGCTCATTTCTTTAGTACAAAAGATTCCTCGCTTCCAAGATCCAATGATAGTGGCTCACTTCCAAAAGAATGAACTAATGGAATACACCTTCAATGTGTAGGGTTCAATTTCACTGAAGCTCGGAATATAAATTACTGCATCGCTCCAAATATTTGTACTACTGGTAAATCATTTAGGCTCTAATCTTCTCCTTTGTTCACATTCACTTGTCCTTCTCGCTCTCATGTACATCTGTCTTCTATCTCTCATCTTATATATACAATTATATCTTATCCATCAATTAGGTCGGCCTAATTAGATAAACAAAAAAAATAAAAACCTTCTTCATTGGTACCATATAAGATTTGAACATTTTATCAATGTAGTCCATTATGCCAAGTCGACTATCATCCATGAAACATAACTCATCTTCATAATATATTGCATTCACTGAGTCGGCCAAGATTAGAACACAATTCTCCAAACCAAGAAATAATCCTCAAAGCGAACACCTTCTAAATTTGAGAACACATTAATTTCCCATCATACTACCAGTAAAGATACTATCAAAAAAACAATAGTATAAGAATGTCCACTTTAGTAGAATGTAGAGTCTCCCACACAGTAAACCTCACACAGAACAATAGTAGGATACAGAGTTAAACTCTATCAGAGATCATTTTTTGTTCATAGAAAAATATGTCTCAAGATCCGAGAGATAGCAATCTGAATGAGTCGATAAAACATGGTTAAGAGATTAGAGTCATATCAAATATTGTGGTGAGTTTCAGACTCAAATACCAACACACTGATCCATCACAAAGGAGTATTACTAGCAGAGAACAACTTCAGGTAAACCAAGCAAACTTCCCATTATTTATCACCATGTAGAACTTTATTACCATGTTTACATCAATGACAACATAGGAACAACCACCACAACCATCCATACTTCATGCTCATGTTGCAAATATTCCAATAATCTCCCCCTTTGGCATTGATGGCAACATGCATGACCAAAAAAATTCAAGTATACTTCACTGAATGTTCTTAATACTCCCCCTATCAAAATTGTTCTTCACAAAAAGTTTTTCCTCTGAATCTTTATTTCTCCATCTCTTTATCTCTCCCCCTTTAACATCAATGACAAAGTAAGGGGTTTGATATAAATGTACATATGCATCAAAAATTAATCAAAAAGATATGAACACTTAATTAACCTAAAGAAGAACCTCTCAGACTCTCTAGGATAGCCTTCCATAACACTTTACCTTCTTCCCATGAACCTTTTACACTAACGAGAGTCTTGTAAAATAGCTCAAGTTTAGTTAGAGACTCTATACCATCTATTAAAGTATTAGGACTAAGATTGATCTCTGATAATTCACCAATACAATCAAGAGCACTAGAAGTAGAATTATGTCTGAGTTTAGTCATGTCTCTGAGTGCCACAAACTTCTTGATAATATTTCTTCTTCAATCCTACATAGAGAAGAATTTTCCCTAAAGTTGCACAATGTAGGACCACTTGTGATTATCTTTATATTCTGCTAACTTGTATGTATTTTCCTGGGTTCTCTGTCGAGACTCACTCATCCTTATCTCATTTCTCATATTTAATGTATTGTCAGACCAATCTAGAAAAAAGGAAAGTAGTTCCTATGCATCTTTTTCACAACCTTGTACACTCTCCAATTCCTTCATTACTCAATCATGTGCATTCATAATTTTTCCTTTGGTATCATTCAAATATTCTTCATCGGACCTAATTCTAGTAGACATTTCAAGTCTGGAGATGTAGACTTTAAAAGAATTAATCATGCCATGAAGATTCTCCACTTCAGAAATAGATGAATCAAAATTAGAATTGAGAATAACCTTCAACAAATCTTCCAAAGCTCTATGAATATTTATTCTTTCATGCTTGTGTTCAAGCTTACTTTCTTTTACATCTTCTAGCTTCACTACACTCTTCCTTTTCTTCCATGTTCCAGTCATGCTACCGAAGGTACTTTCTTCATTGAGATGCTTACGACTTTCCAAGATAGTTTTAGCATATTTATCAATTTCAACCTCTAACACTTCATAATCCAATTCAGATATCCAAACTAACCTTGATTCAACTGCTTCCATGTGACATAAATATGTAGACACAAGAAAATTTATGCTTCTAGAGTATCTTTCCATAACACTTATTTGAATCCTAGACCTTTTGTTCATCCTCATCTGAAATGTTCCAAAGAATGCAACAAGGACAAATTCTTGTGCATCCAAAATTCCAAGATTTATAATGAAGTTCCTCATTTGATAGGAAATAGGCTCTAAATTTTACCATTCCAAACTTCCTATTACCGGTAACTCTTTCAAAAAGTAAAAGAATAGACAAACAACCAAATTTCCATACCAAAAAGTATTATTTTTCTCTTCTTGATCTCCTTTAAATTCTTCAAATGATGTATACAAAGTAGTTCACACAAGTCATATTCCATACCTCTTATTACCATATCAACAACAATATTCACCACAACAGTAGAAACTATAAGGTCATTGTTAGGGATACAAACTTTGTGACCGATGACCATACCTTATTACCGGATCAAAAATCGATCTCAAGCAAATCTCTTTTCCTTTAGAACTCACACCTATAACCTCAATTATTTATTTCTCATTCATAGTCTTTATTTTAGGAACTGGTCTAGAGGAACATAGACTAGTTACATCTCTAATTGCTTCTCTGGTGACCAAATGTGCCTCATCAATCCACAAAGATTCATCATGAATTCTTCTCAATACCATTCGAATATACTTCTTCTCAAATTCAAAAAAATGAACTTTCTTCCAAACATCCAAATTTTTCTCAACTAATATTTTGAAGGCATAATGGCTCTCTTTCAATTCATTTTCCCAAAGCACATTCAACTGAACTGACGACATTTCTTCAATCTTACTATAAAAAAATGCATAGATATCTTCTTTAGGAAACAATCTCGAAGGGATGCAAGATAATGCACCAACAGATTCTTCTAACACATTCCTCATATATCTCTTCAACCTAGCTTTATCCACACAATTCACAATCTTTGAATTATCCATCAATAAAAGTGAAAAAAAGTGCAAATAGGAATATCTCTGAAAATGTCAACCAAGAAATGTATAGACGTCCTATTTTTAGAGCTCAATTTAAATTCGTCTATTATTTTCTTCAAATTCTAAAACTTTGAATTCTCTTCTAAACTTCCTTTACATCTTTACATGCTTCTCTAAAAATGCATAGGCCTTTAATTTTATCTGATCTTATTCCTTTCATTCTGAATGATTTTGCAATAAATGTTTCAACTTGTAGGTAGATTGCCTTGAAAACTGTGTACACCACCATTCTTTTAGATTCTACAGACCTCATTCTTCACACATGTGACTGATAAAATACCTTAATCTTGTTACCACATTAAATATACTTTTGTCATGATATGACACAAGTACCAATGAGGGTATTTATTATATTTTTTGATGATTTCTCCCCCTTAGCCACTGCTTTTACTTAGAAATTGATGGGAGCATCTATACTAAAGGTTGACAAAGATAAGACTGATGATTCCTTTCTCCAAATCCTTTCTATTTCTTTTCTTTCCTTTCCTGGATCAAAGGTTTGATCATTCTTCTTTGTCGGATATATTTTCTTCTTTCTTCTATTGTTACTACAAGGATGTTCCAGTTTTCTACACTTACATGTAACATTCTTCTTTCCATTTTTCCTTTTATCCAATAGACTATATTTATATGCATTCTTCTTGCCCTTATAATATTTCACATTACTTATGGATTCCTTTGCCTTATGAAAAAATTTCTCGCAGGCATGATAATCACCATTGAAGTATAGATACCTTTTTTGCATCATGTCATTTGATAGGAATTTTTATGGAATTGCTTCTTCGCTCTATGATTTTTCTATCTTTGTACACATCTTCTTACCAATGAATTGCTTCACTTTAGAACTTTGACCTTCCTCAAACCCTAAACTGCTCTTATCCATTTCAAGTCTTTGAGAGGTAATCAATTCATCAAGCATCGTCGAACTTATCTTAATTTGTCTTCAAAACTCTTTGCCTTTTCCAGATTAGATCTCAATATTTCTACTTCTAATTCAAGCTTTTCACTTTCATCCATCTTCTTTTGAATTTCAATTTCTTGACATTATTCATTATTTTTCTTCTCATCCAATTATTCTAGTAGGATAGTGATGATTTATTCTCCTTTAGTCAATAGATAGTTTGCATCCATACTTGTACTTTGTAGCTTTTCAATGTGCTCATTTTCTTTTATCAACTTTCCCTTCAAGGCTTCCATTTCTTCTAAAAATTCGACAGAGACGATTTCTGAAGGATAAATTTTCTCATGTTCAAATTTTGGGACCTTCCTCAAGTTGTTAGGCTTCTTCCGAGGAACCAAGTCTGATACCAATTGTTGAACATTCATAATACTGAGAGGGGGGTGAATCAATATTCCACAAACCCATAAAAAAATCTAATTAAACATTATCACAATTTTGAAAAAATTAGTAAGAGAGAACATAGCAACAAGTCAATGCAATCATACACATGAACACCAAGATTTTTACATGGAAAACCCAGAATGGGAAAACCATGGTGAGGGTTAACTCATAATATATTATATCTGGATAAAAAATATTAGGGGGCTCACTTCCAAGACTCACTATCCTTAAAAAGGCTCACTGCTAAGATACAATGATAGCGGCTCACTACTAAAAGAGTGAACTAATGGAATACACCTTCAATGTGCAGGGTTCAGTTCCACTGAAGCTCAAAATATAAAGTATGGCATCACTCAAAAAATGTATACTACTAATAAAGCATTTAGGCTTTGATCTTCTCCTCTATTCACATTCACTTCTCCTTCTCACTCTAATGTACATCTCTCTTCTATCTTTCATATTATATATATATATAAGTATATCTTATCCATCAATTAGGTTGGCCTAATTAGATGAACACAAAATAATCAAAACCTTCTTCATTAGCACCATATAAGATTTGAACATTTATTCATGTAGTGCATTATGCCAAGTCTACTATCATCCATAAAACATAACTAGCCTTCCTAATATATTGCATTTACTAAGTCGACCAAGACTAGAATGTAATTCTCCAAACCAACAAATAATCCTCAAATAAAACACCTTTCAGATCCAAGAACACATTAATTTACCATCATACTACCAGTAAAGATACTATTAGCAAAACCACAATATAAGAATGTTCACCTTAGTAGAATGTGAAGTCTCTCACACAGTAAACCTCATACAGGAACAATAGTAGGATATATAGTTAAAAAATTTCAAAGATAATTTTTTGTTCATAGAAAAAGATGTCTCAAGATCTAGGAGATAGGAGTCTGAATGAGTCAATAAAACATGGTTAAGAGATTAGAGTCATATTAGATCTTGCAGTGAGTTCCAAACTCAAATACCAACACACTGATCCATCACAAAGGAGTATTACCAGTAGAGAACAACTTCTGGTAAACCAATAAAACTTCCCATATCATTATCACCATGTAGTTATTACCATGTTGAAATCAATGACAACATAGGAACAACTAGAATAGCCATACATACTTCATGCTCATGTTGCAAAGCTTCCAACAATTGGGTCATTAGAGAGCACGTATTGGACATCAACTCTAAATGGTTACTTTTTGACCTTTCCACACTTAGTGTACCCTCCCACATTCATCGAAAAATCCCAAAATAAAAAATAATAGCTATAAGCTATTAAGTCACATTTGAAGAAAACCTAAAAAAATCATGTCAATTTGATGCACCATTTAGAAGTTTAGGGTACATGAAGTTAGCAATAATAGCTATTGGACCCCTTCCCTTAGTGTCATCATTAGCTTGGTCCAAAACCAAATCCCTTTGATATAGGGTTTCTATTCAAGTCCCTTAGATTCAATCAACCTATGGGATTTCATGGTTGGGTAAAATATGGGTGAAAGCTATTCTTTCATGGATATTCATGTAAAAATAATAAATAATTCTAATTGCACAAAATTTTGTTCTATGGACTAAGATAATTTATTATTGGAGATATTACTTCAATATATTTATTTAGTTATTTTATTTTATTTCCCATGACCCATTTTTTCTTTATGGGACTTCTATATGTGTTCAAAAAAATTATTGTAAGACTATAAGGAATACCTTTTTGCTATAATTTCACACATATAACCCTAATATTTTTGGAAGAAAGTAATAGGAGAAAGGGATGTTGCTTGGTTGGAAGGGATGCATTTTATAGTAAATTTGTTTGTTATTTCTTAGTAGGGGAAGATAAATATTATTGTGGAAACCCAAACAATTATTGATGGTTAAAAATGTTAAATCTTCCCATTACTATTTTCCCTCCTAACTAGTCATTAAATCATACCATGTTTATTTTCCCTAATATGTTGGTTGATAAGAATTAATAGAAATAAAAATTAGTAGTGGGATAATTTGTTGGAAAAATTCCAATTATCACTATCATAGGAAAATTACAAATCTTCAACTTGATTGAAATAAATTGGTGGTATATATTACATAGTGTTGACAATATGCTCAATTTTTCTCTTTGAGAAAATTGAAAAAAAGGGCTATAATTCCCTTGATACCTAGAAGATACCCATATACCTCTCCTTAATCAAGTGTTTGAGATCTTAATCAAGCAAATACATCTTGAATGATACTACTTATTCATGTTGGATACTCTCCATTTCCCTTGGTCAGAATAATCAAGGTAATTTATGTTGTTAAAGTCAAGATGTAAGATGTTCGTGACATATAACTCCATAATAAAATATAGTGAGACTTTATATTTCTTAGAATATCATGCATGAGTAGCTACATATCTAGGATAAGATAATGGTCCTAGATAAGGGGATAATTTCTCTTAGTAATAGAATATACACATAACCTTGAATTTTTAAAATATAGAAATAATTTTTTCATTTATTGCCTATTTTTTAATAATTTTATTCATATGTTTGAAGCCAATCATATTAATAAAACTCAGTTTTAGTTGCTCCATAAATGTACTAAAGTTAATTTTATCAAAAGAGTTATAAGTATTTATGATATTCTATTTTTTATGAAGGTTAATAAAAATGATTTCACAATGTCTTATGTAATGACTTACAATTGAAGGGTTTTATAAATTAATTCAATTTCTAATATTATTGTTAGTTATAATGATTAAATCTATCATCGTAATAACATCAAAACTATATGAACTACAATAGCGTGTTCCACATGTGGGATATTAAGTTTTTGCATGTGATATGATGATAAATTTAGAAAAGAACCTTCATTCAATTGATTTTATTTAAGAAAAGGTGCATTTATTTGAAGGTCATGTTAAAATCACCTTCAAATGAAGGTAGAAATTCATTCAAGGATGACCTTTTCTCAAAGGATTTTTTATATGTTTTTATATTTTTGATAGAGCATCATTTTTCAAAGACCGCTTTAAAATTGAATACATTTTTAATATTTAAAATAAAGGATAATACCAAAGTCTTGGATTTTGTGAACCATTTACATTCATTGAAAGAAAAAAGAGCTTTGATGCTTTTGATAGTGATAGAAAATGTTGAACATATGATCAAGTGGGCATTAATCGACTTGGTGGATGATGACTAGGTGAACCCACAATGACATGTAGCCTTAAATAGACATTCTAAGGAGAATATTGCAAAAATGGATAGGTTTAGTGGAGTTCATGAGGAGTAGCTTGTATAATTCCATTGAATGTAACACAACCCCAAAAATACTAAACTCTATAATTCCTTTTGAATTTTATTTTTAATTGATTAAATGATAAGATCTAAATTATATATGATTCATTGACTTCTATTTGATAAAACTATAAAATCTATACTCTATACAATTTAAAAAATATTATTTGATACTTCCTTTTGGTACCCAGAATAACCATGTTGTTGAAGTTACAACCTACAACAACTTGAAACTAGTTCACACTCAAGGTTTTCATAAGATATGGATGGAAGATGACTCCTTGAACATAATCTAATGTTTGAAAAATACTAATACTCCAAGTTGGTCGATTGATTCCTTTGTTAAAGATTCAATTTTTCTTCTTAATTCTTTTGAATACTACTTTATTTCCCATATTTAGAGGAAGGTAAATGTTCTTGTTGATTCTTTTGCTAATTTAGGGTTCGGTAATGGTTCAACTCAATTTTGGTATAAATTAAGTGAAGTCCCTTTTAACATTCAAACCTTAATTTATCATGATTTATAAAAGGCACATAATGGAGAGGTTAATTAATTATTGGAGAGTGATAAGGACTAAGATTCATTCTATAATGATATGCGATGGATTCACATTAGAAATTTCATTGATTGTAATCAATTCTCGAGGTATTTTCACATGGATTATGGGTATTTTTGTGGGCCTTAAAAATTTACTTTTCTCAAAAGGGTCGACATTTTATTTAGTTTTCCCTATTTCTTATTCTATTTTTCTTGGAGATGGGTGGCGATAAAAGTAGGGTTGAACCTCTTTCATGTGAGAATATGAAGAAGAAGGCTCCGATTTGGAAGATTCTCAAGGATGGGGGAGTTACTCCATATCTGGAGAAACTACATAGCCATGACCTAGAAGTTCTAAAGGGGTAAAAGTTAAAAAAATTGTCACACTTTCAACCAATTTATCAATGCAAGTGAATTTAAGTATTTCTAACTAAAAAATGATTTTCGTCAAACATATGATCTAGTAAGATTTATTCTAGCTAAGTTAGATATGTCCACAACTTTCTAACTAAAATTGTTGGATAAATGCATATATGTAGCACCACTTTGAGGCTAATTTACTTTTTTTTTAAGTTTTTTGAAAAATTTGATGTTTCAACAACTTCTACTCATGTAAATAATATTTTTTTTAAATATATAAAAATACCCTTTTGTAGATCCATAAGTGTAATTTTCAAAAAAAATAAAATTACTAGTTTAATTATTATTATTTTTATTTTTATTTTTACTAAAAGTAGGTTATCAACACAAAACATTAGGTTTATTACCATGTCAAGCAAAAATACTAATACTTATTAAAAAAAATGAAAATAATATGATACACTAGATAAAAGAATCTATATCAAGATGGTATAATTTTTTTCCTATTTTAGATAAATAATTAATATGAAAATTGGTGTTGAATGGAAATAACTATGTTTTAATACATGCACATTTTAATATTTATTTAGAACTATATATTTTGAAAAAATGGAAAAAATATATCCATGCACTAAACTTTCAAGTTATAAATGCACACCAAAAATTTGAAGGAAAAAAAATTATTATATTAAGGTTGACATCTCATGTAACTTCATTTTTTAGCATTTTATCAGCAACTAAATTATAGTGTCAATTTATCAAAAACTATATTCAAATAATTCTTAAGTTTTTTCAAAAAAATTCAAACATAAAATATATTAAAAATACATATTTTATTACTTTACATCATTTCAAAATTAGAAACATGTATGTCACTTTTTAGTGATTCAAGTTTAAAATTTGGATCAAAGTTGATCATTAACTTTATAAAAGTGTGACACGACTTTATACTTTTACCCATAGGTGTTTTTAAAAGGGTGGAAATATTGTACTATCTCAACACAAGGAAAGGAATTTTTCATAACAAAGGATCTCATAATGAAGATTACTAGTCTTTCAACCAAGGTCTAGAAGATTTTCAGGGATAGGAAATGTTAGAACATAGTGATATACTGAGAGGGCGCGTTAATCAATATATCCCATAAATTTATGCAATTCAACTTTATCAGTAAAAAAAACTCAAAAGCATCAAATGTAACTCAAAAGAATAAGAAAAGAACCATAAAACTAGAATTATGTCGAAAACCTTAGAAGGGAAAAACTATTGTGAGTAAGCTACTTGGACGTTTTGTCCAAATCTAGCCTTACAAAACAAATATATATTTACAAGTTTTATGGACTGCAACCCAAAGGAAGTTACAACTCCTTAAAACACAATTTTATGGCTTCATCCAAAGGAATTTTATAACTCCCTACAAACAATAACACTTAAAAAGTGAGGCTACAAATTCTAGTGCACAAGACTTGATAAGAATTTTGGATCAACCACCACTGCAACATTCTTCACATATATCTTCATCACCTTTGCTTAACAACCTTTGTTTCTTTTAGCTCACTTTTTTCGACACACTTTCTCACACATATACTAGTACATGCCTCAATGCATTACTCACTCACACTCAAATATCTTGCAAAAAAATTGATTTGCCATTTATATCCTCCCCAGGCTTCAAAAAGTTTCTCCTTAGTTGGCCAAAATGAAACATGTGACATTAAACATGCAACAACCACAACTTGGTTCCAAAACATCCATGGTAAGAGGGAATTAAATGTGACCCAAACCAAGAGATAAGGACCTATTTTACCGTAGCACACATTTCCACACTGGTGTACACTTCAAATACTTGGTGCAAACAACTCAATATACCAAGTTGGCCCAACAAACACTTAACCTTCCACACATTAGTTCCAAACCAAAGGCGATACTAGAGAGACCAAAAAAAATCATGTTGATCACCTTAAAAAAATTATATGATATTCAAAAATATTCTCATGCACTCTTTTCACAACTTCATTCTACTTTGTGCTATCACAAGCAAACAAACACTGAACCCAACATCTCTTGCAAACCCAAAAAACATAGTCTTGAGATAGATCATTGAAAACTAGACTTGTGGTACACCTCAACACTTGAAACTTAAAATGAAAGAACATATAGATAATTTGAATTCATTCTCCAAGCCGCAAGATCATGCATTCAAATGTGGAGAAATACGAAGCATTTGTTTTATCCAACCTGACTACAACAATACAGTATTCACTCTACTAGCTATGGAAACCTCTATGGTAGCATCTATATTCTAAAATCAGGAACATACATGCTTCACACCTATCTTTGTCTAACTTCCAAACCACAGGGCCATATCTTCAAATGTGAAGAAATGTGAAGCATTCTCTTGATAAAATTCAATAAAAATATCTATTCCTTAGATTGCCTTAAAACCTTGCAAACATTCTTTCATTCCTTATGCAATGCTTTACATCAAGAGAAAAATAATAGGAAATGCACAACACCATAGAAAAAATTAATAGCTCTTTTGATCAACATGAAGAAACCACAACTTCTTCATTTTAGCATATACTTCAACCTATCAACTTTCACCTATTCATGAGCAACAAAAGATATGGTACAACTGTGTACAACATTCTCATGAAAATCATCATCATGTCAACACTTCATAATACTTTTGATCAACACACTGATTGTATCACATGCAACCATCCACACTACCATTTTGTTGACATCAACGACAACACATGCAACAATCTCTACCTTAAGCATTAATTCCAACACTGACTTGATATGAAAATTAATCCCCATTTGACATCAAGGGAAAAGGGAAAGTGGCCTTCCTCTATAACTGCAACAACATACAAGCTCCCCCTATCTAAACAAATATTATCATCCTCCCTACATTCATTTCTACTTGCTCACCCTGTGAGGTAGACACCATCAATCTAGGGATAAATATATCTCTTAAAATTCTCCTCCTTGATAGATGCACCGTTTATGCATCTAGGTATAAGAAGTAACTGTAATGATATAAAATATTAAATCCTACAAAAAAGATCTAAATTAGAACATGCATGCAATATAAATAATCATTCAATGGAATGCAAAGGAGAATTATGAAAGAAAATGGAATGAGACTAGAACAGTCTCACCCATTTCTCTCCTCCATGACTACTTCCATTGTACCTCCTCAAGCTTGATGTTATGATAAATGGATGCCCTCAGCCTTTGTGAGCAAACTCTATATGCCTAGCCCTAGCAAATGCCTTTGAAGGATTTAATAAAATAAACTATATGCAAAACTAGAAAGTTAATTCTATTTATGCAAGTTATTAAAATAAGCCTATGTGTGATAATGAAATATGATAGTGAGTTTATAAAAATGTTGAGAAATAACAATGATTTATCAATCCCAAAAAAGAGATCAAGATTGTCATTTTATAGAAAATGCAATCTTCAATGGATGGACAAGATGAGAGATTTGAAGAATGCCCTAGAATCAAAGGTCAAGATTCAATAAGGCAACTCTCATTTAGGGTTAGGGAAAAATACCCATATGTGTGAATAAGATTTAATTAAATGAATTAAATCAAGAATGAATGTGACAGTTGAGATGAAATTAGTAAAAATCAAAAGACAAGAGGATGAGATTTTAGAAAATCAGTAATTTTAGCAATTACTTGATTTGTAAAAGAATATTTCCCTTTTGAATTAAATAAATTCAAAATAAAGATTTGTGAGATAATGAGTAATTGATTTTTGAAATCAATTACTAAAAGAAGAATCAGTTAACTATGTCAAGTCATTTTTAAATAAATTTTTTTATTTGAAAATAGGGAAATGTCACATAAGACAATTAAATAATTAATAATAATTATTTAATTTAGAAGAGACAATTACTTCATTGAATAAATAAATGAATTTATTTAATTAAGAGAGGACTTAGGAATTAAATTAATATATTAATTTAATAATCAGGATGACTTTAACGATAAGGATTAATTAAATAAATTGATGACATTATTTAATTATTAGAAGACTTTGACAATTAGTGACATATTAAAATAAATAAATAAGATTTATTTATTTAATAATCATGAAGAATGAGAGATTATGAATTATTTAATTAATAGTTGAAGGTGGGTTAGAAACATAATTAAAATGTCATAATTATGCTAGGGCAAAAGGTGATAAAACATTGCTTGCGGGCCTTGGTCATTTTTATGTGTCTACAGTAACAACCCCTAACTTTTATCTAAGATATTCAAATGTATCCTTAGAAAGTGTCTTTGTAAATATTTTTGCAACATGTTCCTTTGTAGGCACATACTCCAATCTTACTTCTTAATATGAAACTTTATCTCTTAAGAAGTGACACCTTATAGATATATGCTTGGTTTTGGAATGCATCAATGGATTTTTTGAAATATTGATGGAACTTGTATTGTCACATAGAATAGGAATGGGATCATCATACATTAATTTGATATCCTTTAATGTTCGCTTCATCCACAACACTTGAGTGCACTAGGATGTTGTAGCTATATACTCTACTTTTGTTATTCATAAGGACATTGAATCTTGTTTCTTGCTAAACCATGATACCAATCTATCTCCTAGAAAGAAAACTCCATTACTAGTAATTTCTCTGAATTAGTATATACACTCAAGGAAAATTCATCACCCTTTTGATACCACAATCCATAATTTGGATTTCTCTTCAAATATCTTAAAAACTCTCTTAACTACCTTCACATGAGTTTCTCTTGGACCTGCTTGAAACATTACAACCAAGCAGACAACTTGCATAATATCAGGCCTTGATGTTGTTAAGTATAGTGGGCCCCCAATCATAGACCTATACAGAGTCTGACCAACTTGATGTGACTAATCATATTTTCTCAAATGACAACCTATTACCATAGGATTACTCACTGGTTTACAATCATTTATACCAAACTTCTTGAATATCTCCTTGACATACATTTCTTGAGAGATAAAAATACCATCATCTGATTGAGCAATTTGGAGTCTAAGAAAGAATGATAACTCACCTACATAGACATTTCAAATTATTTTTGTATTTCTTCTATAAAATTCTTACGCATTTCATCATTCCCTCCAAGGGTTATAATATCAACATATACAACGACAATTAGACCTTTTTCATCCCTAATTTAGATGTAAAGATTACTATCTATGGTACCTTTCTTGAAGCCTTGATAGAGTAAGTACTTTTTGAGCCTTGCATACCAAGCCCTAGGGGATTGTTTGAAGCAATTTAATACCTTCTTAAGTCTACACACCATTTTTGGGTCTTCTAATAGCTAGAATCTATCAGGCTACTCTACGTAGACTTCTAAGTTACCATTCAAGACAGTAGATTTAACATCCATCTGATATACCTTGAAATCCTTGTGAAATGAAAATGAAAGAAATATTATGATTGCTTACATTCTTTCCACCAAAGGAAGTGTCTCTTAAAATTCAATTCCTTTGCTTGTGAATAACCTTTGTGCACCACTCTTGCATTGTTTCTTACAACTTCTCCATCTTCATTCACTTTATTTCTGAATACCCATTTTGTCCCTACCACATTTTTGTCTACAGGCTTTGGCACAAATTCCCAAGTCTATTTTTTCTCTATCTAATTTAGTTCTTCCATTTCTTATATCCATCCTTCATCCTTTCTAGCATCAACAAAATTATTTGGTTCTATTCTTGAAAGTAAAGAAAATTTTACTTGTTCATTTATTTTTGAAAGTATTCTCCTAGTCTACAATCCTTAATTCTTATCTCCAATTATCTAATATTCCAAGTGATTATTCTAAACATACATGGTAGAAGTCTTGGTGATATTTTCTTGTGTTTCTACTTTTTTCGTCAATCTCTTCTTCTTCATCTTCTATGTAGGAAGGTTCATCTGACCAACAATCTCATTATTCATATGTGTTTCTATGTGACTCTTCATCAACCCTAACACTTGTACTCTCACCTATCTTCCTTGATATTTTATTATAGCACTTGTAAGATTTTCTCCTAGTTGAGTATCCAAGAAATATTCCTTCATCAAATCTTGAGTCAATATTTCCTAGACCTTCTTCATCTCTTTTGATGTAACATTTACTTCTAAATATTTTGATGTACTTGATAGTTGTTGGTCTTCCATACCATATTTTCATGAGGGGTCTTATTGTTCTCCAACCTTAGTTGACATTTGTTAAGATTATAAATAGTTGTAAGGGTTGCTTCTTTCCTATATACATCAAGTAACTTAGCTTCATTCAACATTATTCTTGTCATCTCGTGAATAGTTCTATTCTTTCTTTCCACCAATCCATTTTGCTAAGAGTTCTAGCAATAGATAGATGCCTCTTTATTCCATTTTCTCCACAAAAATCCTCAAATTCATTTGATGTGAACTCACCAACTCTATCACATCCTTTTGTGCCACATCCAGACTTCACTTGTATATCCTAGAAGACAACTTCTTCCATTAACACCCTTTAGATTATATAAGTTGCTTTCTATCCTAGAGATCCTTTGGCCACCAATCTACCAATTTTTTCTCTTCTGATTTCACATCCTTGGTCATGAAATATGAGATTGCATCCCTTGCTACACATTTGACTTACACCAAGAAGATTGTTCTTGATACCTTCACCATAGGGAACGTATTTTGTCCCATATTTTCCATCAATACTTATGGTTTCCTTTTCATAAATGTTTGGAGATAAATTGTCTCTAAATTTGACTAATTCAACATTTCATTTAACAAGATTGATGAATTTTCTTTTGGCACCTATCATGTGACTTGAACAACCACTATCTATTACCTAGAGATTTGTTTGTCCTTGAGCATGAAAGGTCTTTTTGGAAGACCATTTAATTTTCAACCTTATTGTTTAATGCCTCTCTCTTCGAAGTGTCAATTTCCTTGACTTGCTCAATAACATCTGCCATCTAAATTTCTTATTTTTCTAATCCACTCTTGTAATATCTTTCTATGTGTCCTTGAACATTATTTCGAATTTTGCGTATCACATTAACATCCACTAGAGAAGCAAGAGAATTTCTACTTACAAAATTTATTCTATTCATTTCAAACATGGAGTCTATAGCCTTATGGCCATACTTGTTGTAGATGATAAAACAATAACCAAAAATACATTATTTAACCTATTTTTAAAGAATCTTCTTGCTTCAAAGGTTTTCGTCGAGGCTTGATTGGAATGAGATCCACTTCCAAATTTCCAAAATTTTCTTTCTCCAATTTATTTTTGAGTGAAAGGACTTCTCTCCCAAGTTTTTTACATTGATTTTTCATGGCTTCAATTAGGAATTTTTGTTCTTTGTTCTTTGTTCTTTGTTCTTTGTTCTTTGTTCTTGCATATTCCAAGTCTTCAAGGGTAGAAATAATTTAACCTTCAAAATCAACTTCACCTTCTTCTTCATCTACAATTCAATCTGATCCATCAGAGATCACCTTGGCCATGAATAGGGATTCTCCTCCTTCATCATCTAATGAGCAGTGATCTACTTCTTCTAATGAGTTGTATTCTTCTTTAGAAAGAAGGTCCCTCTTCAAATTATTTCTCTTGAAACCTTTTCTAGTATTATCATTTTCTCCAAAAGAACATTTAGAAGCATAATGACCAATCCTTCCAAATTTAAAACATTTGAAAGGTATCTTACCAAGTTATACTTGCATGATCCCTTCTTCAACTTTCTTATAAAATTTTCTTCTTCTTCCTTAGATTCATTATGTGAACCCGATGTTTCTTCTTTCTTCACAAATTTGAAAGAACCTTCTCTTTTGTGTGTATCTTGAACTTCATTTCTCATCTCATAGGCAATAAGAGACACAAAAAAAATTTCCATGGTAAGCTTTGTTAGATCTTTGGCTTCTTTCATGGTAAAGACCTTTGAATCAAATCAGTGAGGGAAAGTTCTCATAAATTTCTTCATATCTACAGAGTCAGTTATTTCTATAGCAAGTCCTTTGATTCCATTGACTCCTTCATCTACATGGAGAAAATAGTTAGCAATTTTTTCCTCTTCCTTCATTCTTAGATTCTCAAAAATTATTCTATAAGATTATAATTTTTCTTGCTTCACATTGTCATTTCCTTTATAGATATTTTTGAGTTTATCCCATATCTCCTTAGTTATCTTCCACTGTACTACCTTAATATATTTTGAATTTGTTAATCCACTTAGGATATAATTATTTTCTTTAACATTCTTCTCATGATCCTTCTTTGCATTAGCATCTATAATAGGATGAGCAGGTTTAGTATAATCATCCTTTGCAACTCTACAAGCATCATATTCCAGTGAAGTGATGTAGGCTTCCATTCTCACACTCTAGAAGGTGTAGTTTCTTCCATCAAATAGTGATGTTTTAGAGGAGGACTCTTTCTGATCCATGTATTCTAAACCAAGATTTACCTTCAGTTGTTAGGCTACACTAAGGAACTTAACTCTAATACAAATTTTTACAACACGGTGATATACTGAGGGGGGGTGAATCAGTATATCCCACAAATTTATTCAATTCAACTTTATCAATCAAAACTTCTTACTTCTTTAAATCGGCAAACTATCAAATGCAACTCAAAAGAAAAAGCACACAACCATAACACTAGAATTACGTGGAAAGCCTTATTAGGGAAAATTAACATTGAAAACGTTTCTTGGAGCTATTGTCTAAATCCAACCTCACAAATAAAAACAAGATTTACAACAATTTTTATGGGATGCAACCAAAAGGAAGCTATAACTCCCTAAATCATAGTTTTATGGCTTCAACGAAAGCAATTTTACAAATCCATAAAAGTGGTGAAGCTCTCTTTCTTGGTGATAGTATTGTATCATGGCTAAGTAAAAATAAAGATTTTATATCCTTATCTATAAAAAAATCATAATACATTGCAACAATTTCATGTTGCACTCAGATATTATTGATGAAACAAAATTTAAAGGAGATGAAGATTGAGTTTGATGAACCCATTCCCATTATTTGTGATAATAAAAGTTCTATAAATATTTTAAAGAATCCAATAATGAACTCAAGGACAAATTATATCGAAATAATTACCATTTTCTAAGGGAGAATATTGTAGAAGAAGAAAATTTGGAATATGTTGAAACAAAGGAGAAAGTAGTAGATATTTTCACAAAACCACTTCTTAAGGAGAATTTTGAGTTTCTCTGATACAAGTTGTGAGTTTTTTCTCCCTCATATTGATTCAATAGGAAAGCACACGTTGAGGGGGAGCATTGTCTCCCTACCACAAGAAGGATTGGTGTTCTTGCACAATGTTTTCAGTAGCGGTGTGGTATGGACTCAGGGGGAGTCTATCCAAGGAACAGGTTCTAGATTGTTTAGAGTGTCAAGAAATAAATTTCCTTTTCTATTGATGTCAAAGGGGGGGAAATACAACTCAAGATGCCAATTTATTTCAAGGGGAGATAGTAGGAATCAATGTGAGGTGGTTTCCTAATCTAGACAATATTATATTTATCTTTATGTGTGGCCAATTTTTTTCTCTTTTCCATCAATGAAAAAGGGGGAGATTGTTGAACATGGGTTGTCATTAATTTCAAAAGTGTTCAGTGATGTAAAAGGTGTGATGTCTAAGGAAATGTAATACTAGTTGAACAGTTAATTTAATAGTACTTGAATTATCATTATCAGTTCATTTTGAGAACACCATATTCAAATTCTTACTATTGTATACTTGCAATATTATGCCTTTTGTTGCAACAAGATCAATATCCATAGGAGACTGTTAAACCATGTCATGAAGACCAAGTGTCATGTTGGAATACGCCTACCACAAGAAGAGGATACCAATGGTCATGCCTTGCAACAATCCCCCCCAACACAAGCACATGGTTTGAACCCTTGACCTTGGCTCTGATACCAATTGTTGCAACAAGATCAAGATCCATAAGAGGTAGTTAAACCATGTCACGAATCCCAAGCACCGCATTGTACTATACCTACCACAAGAAGAGAAGACCAAAGGTCATACTTTGCAACACCTTCATCTATTAATTTTGTCAAAAGTGATCTAGATGTTTGATCTAGAATGTCAAAGATCAGTTACTCAAGGTGGAGATATTTCTCTAGAAATATAGTTATGTTCTATATTCCCTTTTGGTTTCAATTTTTTCTTTGCAATTTCAAGGAGATTATTCCTACACAGGTTTTATCATATTCTATAATTTCTTGAAGCTATGTTCAACATTCAAGAAGTTTGAAGTGATAGAAGGTTCATTATGCTTGTGAGTTAACCAATGGATGTTCTGAAACTATGCGGTAATGACTAGTAGTGTGCATCATTCAGAGATAGCATGGAATGATAAAATAGGTCCAGGTTAATGCTTTTATGGAACTGTATGAAATCATGTTATTTTGGTGGAAACAAATTTGAATTAGGACCGACTTGCTACATGTTTCATGTAAATTAAAATTTAGGTGTGCATTATGTCATCATGGTTAATTGTGGATCCTTGGATGACATGAATTAAGGTTATTGTAGTGTGTTGTGTATAATCATCATCTCGCTTCACTTTATAAACATAGAAAAGGTGGTAATTGAATGTACCAATGTGTGCGAGTGTGAGAAATTGTGAGCTAGTGTTATTGAATGTGAGTTAAATATCAATCCTTTTGTACCATCATCAAAAGATAATAAGGAGTGCAAAAGAGTGTCTCAAGAAAGTTCATATCTTGTGTAAGTTTTATAACCAACATTAAAAATCTGAAAGCTTTATCTTTGTAATCTAGTAGGACTAACTTGTTCTACTTATTGAGTTGATGCTCAGATATTTGTATTGGGGATTTGTTTCTATAGTAGGTTTATGCCCACAAATACAATTGGGGATTGGTGCCTCTAATAGGCTGATTCCTACTTCTATTGTAAATTCCCTTATTATATTTTGTCTTTGTGAAACAAGATTTGGATAGTAGATCCAAGCAACTATTCTCACCATGGTTTTTCCCATCTTAGGTCTCCATGTATATCTAATGTTCTCGTGTGTGAATGTGTGCTTATGTGGTTTCTTGATTATCACTAGCTATTTTGATACAAGTTTCATGTTTTGAAGTGAAGAATTTTAAATAGATTTGATCTACTAATTCAACCTCCCTCTTAGTAGTTTGTATGCCATTCAAATGTCTCTTAATGTGTTGGTAAATATTAACTACTTTCATATTTTTGGATTAAGTTTCTTCTTTTGAAACATAAACTCCTGTCATTTTCTTTTCAAGAGAAATGGTATCACTTTGGAAGTCTTTTAGAGTATCTCAAAGTATATATTCAGGACATTTTGTTTATAAATACTATTAATAATACTGCATTGACATTGGCCAAGACTTTTTAGTTAGCCAATAGAATAACAATAATTATATTTTCCCCTGTTTGGTTTAGTATTGTTGTTAATATTTAATAAAAACAAGTCATTAAGCATGGACTTGTTAATTGTATTTCCATAGAGTTATCATTGCTTTATTAAAAAATCATTTTCAAAATTATTTGGATGTTGCAACTACAATACCATCAAGACAAATCTAATTTCAATCCATTTATTTTAAAAATAAATTAGTGGGGGGTTCTATAGGGCCTACATCCTTGAAATAAAATATTTAGTACAACATTGCCAAATATAATAAGCTTAAAAACTAAATATAAAAAATTAAGAACATAGGAAAGACCAAACCATCCTTAAAGGCCCATTTTATATTATAAGAACATTTTTCTTACAAGAACAACAAGACATCATAACTATTAATCGAAGTTGTTGAACTGGAATAGAATATGGGTACGGGTATGTCTATATTATATGTTTGTATGATAGTTTTCTTCTAGGTGAATAATTTTTGGCACAAAAAAATATAAAATTCATAGACATATATCTATTTTGTAGTCTGAAAATAAAATAAAATTTCAAATATCATATATTATGTATATGTCAAATAAAATCATTACAAATTTCCAAAAAAATGAAATATAATATGTCAATTCAATATCAGGGTATGTGCAGGATCATCATGGAAAAAATAGGCCATTAAGTGGCAACAAAATTCAAAAATCAGAGTTAGAAAACTTGACATAAAGATTTGAATAAGTTATCTATATTATTTCAAAAATATGTAAGAATAGAATCTATAGAAAATTGAATGTAGTTTCTAAACTACAAGGTTTATTTAAAAATAAAAAAAATCTATTCAAGGTTAAAATTTGAAATTTCAATATAGTGGTACTTCAATTTTAGGGAAAAAATAAGAAGTACGTGTTTGTCTAACCACCCTAACCACAATAAAATGATAATATTTTTTATAAGATTTTAGATATAAGTAGAGGAATCATGTCTCGATGTGATGCATATTTTTTTGTAAGATTTTTCCAATTAAATAATTAATTATGAATTATTTTTTTAGAACTTTAAAAAAATATAAAAACTCGTATGTTTGACCACCTTAACTTGGTCAAAACTTCATGAATTTCAAAAAATGTGATACCATTTGAAAGCTATGGATGTTTCTCAATCAGCCTATCAATCAAAACTTTAGTCATAATTCAAATAGAAAATGAATAATAATTATTTATTAAATTCAAAGTAAAGCATAATTTATATTGGTGGAAAGTTGAGAATCTCCTTTAAAAACCCTTTTCGTTTCATCAATTTTGGGTAAAAAAATGTTGTCAGCCACATGGACCATCATATCACTTACATATCGCCACTTTTTGGCCCATTATGATCCTACACATACCCATTAATTTGTCAAACTTGAATAACATAATAGACAATTATTGTTTAATCTTAAGATAATACAATTAGAAATCAACATCATATGGCTCATCATTAAAGCCAGCATCTTCATCATCGTTAACATTTGATGATGCGAGTAGATTAGGAGAACCATAAGGAACCCCACTGCATCTTGGACTTAAATTATGTTGGTTACTTGGCTCTTCAAAAAATTAAAAATATTTTGTAATAGAAATATCTCATGGGTATACATTACATTGGTCATCATTAAGGTCAACAACATCATAATTATTAATATAAGATGATGTAAGTAAATTAGGAGAACCACTTGGAACCCTACTACAACTCAAACTAAAAGTATGTTGACTACTCACCTCCTAAAACTATCAAAATATTGTGCAAAATAATAAATATATGAGTCAATTTAGCATGGGTCTACATATGAAAAAATTGTTGCCCCTTCATTGTAATCATCTTTGTGAGTAAAAATAAATGATTGAGAATGCATGTAAACTATCTCCTCTTCTTTAATTCATTTCAATTGATTATGCTTCATTGAGTGGATTATGCAATATGTACTCCAATTCCAACTAGATGAAGACATTGGGTTTCAAAATTGTTGTTCCAATTTATAGAAAAATATTCCTTTCACTAGGTAGGGTTGTCATCTAGTAAGTGAAATCAATTCATCAATAAAAAATGAAGGATTCAAGGTTAACTCTATGAGTGTGGGTTTCCTCTCTTGCACTTTGAGCTTAACTTAAACTTAGGAGAGTGTTCCTAGAGGTTTGTATTGAAATAACCAATAATTGGTAAAGTGGTAGCTAAACCCAAGTATTTGATGCAACTCCAAAGATAGTCACTAAGAACAAGAGAAATTAGTTACTCTACTACCTCCATGTAGAAAATTCACCACCATTGCAACGAGTGCAAGGTAAAAGAAAGACACATGATAAGAGTTTATTAAAACTATTCCCTATGTCTAGTAAAATCATTAAATTCTTAGTAGTGGAATTAAACTAGAGAAATTTTCTTAATGACTTTTTTATTTAAACATTTGATTATGGGTGATTCCACAGTAGTGTGTCCCACTTTTGGGACACCTTGTTTTTTGCCAAAAATCGCATATTTTTAAGCCTTGAGAGGTTCAATATAAACGGTTTTAATTGAAGAGGGTTAGATCAAACCCCCTTGAGTAGAACCCCTCTAATCTTAAATCATAACTTTGATGAATTCTCCTCTACAGCTTTCAAAATTATGACAAAACCCATTTTTTCTTTACCTTTTGGTGGATCAAATGAAGTCATTTATAAAATGTATTTTATAAGTATGTAGTGCAAATTATAAGATTTCCAAAATGTATAATTTCAAACATATTCAGTTTGATTATTATATTTATTTTTTATTTTTTATTTTTTAATGTAGTTTTTGCACCAAACATCAAGATCTTTATTTCACATATGTCGAAAATGGGAAAATAGAGAAAATATTCTAAAAAATATAAATGATGAAGAAAATATGATGAAAATGAGATAAGAAGAAATGGGTAATATTGAAACCCATATTTTATCCGATATTTTTTTATAGGAAACATACAAAAAAATAAGAGAAGGAGAATAATAAATCTTCAGGGGAGGATAATGAGAAAGAAATTAAATTTGTAAAAGTATACAATAAAATAGTGGAATAGTTGAATAAGGAGATTGAAGTAGATGATATAAAATATTATAAACATGTGGGAGGCACCCACATAGTTATAAATAAAGTAAAAAAATAGGGAAAAAGAGAATCATCATTACAGGCCATAAATTTGAGGAACCAAATGTAGAGAAATTTAGAGATTTTGTTGAAGAATGTGAAGAAGGTGATTTTATATCATAGGTTTCAAATGTAGAGAGAGAATGGATTGAATTGTTGGAATTTTTTATTGTAATTGATGTCAATAGATTGTTGCATTGATGTAAACCTATGGAGATGCTCTGATTGGTTGCATTATGTTGTCATTAGTAGTATCACTGATGTCAACCTCTAATATTGCTTTAATGAGCATATTTTTGTGAATGTTCAACCTCTTGTGTGGTTGATATGCTAAAAAGGTGTTGCAAATATTGAGATGGTGTTTGTGGTGGTTGGTTTCGAAGTGTTTTTGAGAAAATTTGAATAAAAGAGTGTTGAGTGTGGTAGAGTAGTGTTCAATGTTTTGCTATGTATTTCTTCATTGTTGAAGATTTACTTGTGTGTTTCAGTATGTTTATGAGAGGTTTTCATAAGTGTTATTGTTGAACAAGACAACTCAGAGGGGGGGGCTGAATTAGTTGTCACAAATTTAAACCTTAATTCATTCACCAGAACTAATCCTTAACACTAATTAAATGATAAAACATTAAGTGCAAGTGCAGAAACTGAAAACCATCACAAAAACACAACACCATATTTACATGGAAAAACCAATGAGGGAAAAACCACAATGAGGATTAATTCACACTATAGAGAATATCAAAATAGATTACAAAAGGCTCACTGCCAATACAAGGACTCACTATTTGGATTAGGAATCACTATCCAATAGGGCTAAGAACCCAGAGAGATCACTGCCATAGAGATACAAAGAAGATAAAATATATATGTTATAGAGAGAAGACAATCTCAATGCAACAGAGAAATCTGCCACAATTTTCTCAACCACTTGCAAACATGCATGAATGATAGAGTACACCTTCAACTCACTACATATGGAAACTCAACATTTAGGCTTCATAGTGATCTTCCATACTCGCATCACACACACTCATTGATTCACATCAATCTCACATCTATATGCTCTATTTATTTGCACTCATCTCTCTTTTCTTGCTTGCTCGCTTGCACCATTTCACCACCAACTCATCCTACATTTATACCATCTTCAACTTTGAAACATATCCAAAGTCAGACATCCAACATTAAATTCAAATTAGGTCAGTGCCAAAACATACTAGGGTGGAATTAGAATGAAGGCGACCCAAACATACACTTGATAAGGACCCAAATAGATCCAACATGCTTCATCAACTTTGAAGATAGTGTTCAGCACTAGGTCAGCCAAACCAATGTAAAAAAAATAGAAAAATTAAGCAGGAAACTTCAAAATACTAAAATCATCTTCAATACAATCAAATCAGCTAAACTCTAGAACTACAAGTCATAAGAATTTAACAAAGACAAATCTAGACCAACAACATTTCTCCCGAACCTTAGCTAGAAACATAGAAAACCATAGTTCACAACAGGTGAACATAACTCGCACTGTATAATGAATCAACTGCCAAAAATATAGATCTAGCAACTTCCAACAACCACAATCAACATATCTAAACCACACAAATATAGGAGAAAACCCTGGAGCAAAACCTGAAGCAAGCACTAAGCACCTGTAGCCTTTCTTCAATACAATTTTCTCAATATCCTCAACATGAGCAGCCAATAACCTGTAACCATGAAATTAATGACAAAAACAGCCAGTTGATAACAGATTGACCAATTGACATCAATGACAACACCTTCATTCTTTTCATTCTTGCAACAATTATATCTAGAGTTGCAGGTTTTGGATCGTTTGGTAGAAGAAGTTGTGTTCACCAATATGTGAACTGTGATGCAGTGTTATCTGGGAGAAATGGTTTTGCTTCTAGTTGTATGGATCTACAAGTGTGATTATATTAATTATATCTATATTCAGTCTACTTTTTTTTTTTTTTGGTGCTTTGCAAGGTTCGTTTGATTTGTTACAATGTACGTAAGGTTAACTGGGTGTACAAAATGAGTATTTTCTTCAGGTTTATGATTTTGTGAAGGATTTTTTGGATTTTAGGGTATTGATGGAATATTCCAAATTGTGTTTAAGTTTTTTTTTTTGGTCTATGAGTCATCTTTGAATTTGGTGAAGCATGTACTTAAATTTTTAATGGTGTTAACACGAGTTCGGTCGACCTTAGATGTTTACATTAATTATGGATATGCTTAGATGTTTTTTTAAGTATTCCATGGCGTATATATGTGGATTTAGGTCTGACTTAAGGTGTGATTTGGTCCACCTTCATTCCTCTCCACCACGGGAATTTTTTGGTGTTGACCTAATTTGAATTCGCACATTTGAGGTGCATAACCGACCTTGTAGATTGTTTTCAAGATTGAAGATGGTATATATGTGTGATGAATTAACGGAGGAAGTGTGTGTAAGGTGTGTGATGAAATTTTTTGAGATGTGAAGTGCAAAAGTGTGAAATGCAATATGATTTTTAATGCCTAAGACTACTAGAAGTAGTGAGTAGAAGGTGTCTACATTCTTTAGAGAGAGTGTAAATGTTCTGGTAAAGCAATGGTGGATATTTTTTGTTTCTCTAAGATGGATTTCTCATTGTAACAATATTCTTTCTTCTTATTTCTAATTTGGCATTGATCCATTTTCAGTGATCCCTCTGGTAGTGAGAAAATGTTTATTTGTTGTTGCAATTAATTTATATTATGAGCTAATCCTCATCATGGTTTTTCCCTTCTTAGGTTTTCCATGTAAATCTAGTATTTTCATGTTTATGGATGTTCTTGAATTACTATTTCTCATGTTTATATTTTGTTAATGCATGATAAGAGTTTAAAGGCTATTAAGGGTTTAACAATTAATGTAGATTTGAATGTTAATGAGGGTTTTGATGTTTTAATGTACAACTAGTTCACCCCCCTCTCATTTCTCTTGTGCATTCAATATAAATTATTTTTAATATATGAAATAATAAATGAATAAGGAGGTCATTTGATATGAAAACTAGTTACTAAAGGTAAGAAGAGTTTAGATAAAGGAAAAATTACAAAAAATATAAATTGAAGGGATAGAGATGAAATGGTGGAAGAGGATGAAAAGATAAAGTGTAATGGTGAAGACCCTTTTTTATTTAAAATGTTTATATTTGTAGGAAGTGGAGAATATAAAGAAGATTTGAAAGTTAAGATGTTGGACTTTGAGGGTCTTATATTTATTAAGAAAATTGATCAAGATGACTATGATCTCATATTTAGAGAAGAGAATAGAAATATAATTTGTTTGAAAGAAAAATAACAGAAGAACCTAATATGATTATGGAGGAAATGCATATGGGAGAATCTGAGTTCCACTGTTATGATAACATTTTTTAATGTAGGTATAGAAGAATATGCATAAAAGTGTCATGTATCTAAAACTAAAGATGAGAAGATCCTTATGCAAGAGGATGAAGAAAAATAGGAAAATATAGTTTAAGTTTGTATTAGTGAAGATATGAAAATTTTTATGGTAGTATATGAGAGTATAGAGGATGTTACAATAGATATTGATGAAGAAAATGTAGCAACATGAGAGATACATGAGAAAACAAAGGGAATAATTAATATTTTTTTATTTTTATGATGGAGCAAATGATGGAAAATTGTGTATAAATGAGGTGATGAACATGCAAGGAAAGATGGATAAAAATTTGGAGGTGAAAGTAAAATAGTGTGATGAAGAATAAGTAACGGTGGATGAAGAAATTGAATAAATGGAAATATTCAATTTCCATGATCTTGTCTAGTTCAAATTTTTATGTAGATATTGTAATGGAATTTAGTAAAACATAAGAAGGGTTACAATAGTGGTTGGTATTTTGAAGAACATAATGGTATATTGAAGAAAATGATACAAATAAGTACAACAAAGAAAGATAATAAAAGAGTTAATTTTGTAAAAAGAAAATCCTTAAAATTAGTGATGTTGATTTATGTATATATATGATGGTGAATAACTAGAAAAAGATAAGCATAGAAAAATAAATCATGATAGAGCTAAAAGTCTTGATGTTGCAAAACATTGATAAATATGTTGGTATACAAAATGGAGTGTTTAAAGAGGAAGAGGTAGGTGCAGATGATGAGATGATGGACATAGTTAATTTTTATAATATTGATATTCATATAAGTGCAAATATAGTAGCGAGTGAAAATTGAGAAAAAAAAATCAAGATTTTTAGGTGGGATAAATGTGATAAGAAAAGAGGAGGAAATAAGAATTATGTGGAGGTTGATGGTTTGTAGTGGGTTGAAACCCACAAGAAGAAGGAAAATTAAATGGAGAATACTTTTGGGGTCAATATATGATGGAAATAGTTGACAAATGAAGAAAAGAGAGAATAAAAAAAATGGATAGAAGAAAAGAGGATTTTTTCTAGCCAAATGTTAGAAAATGAGAAAACATATATTTTTTAAAAGGTTCCCATCACAATATTGGAGTATGTTGTAGGGATTTTACAACTTGAAATGTTATTTCTACTACTCAACTCCATCTATGATCTATGCTTATAAAATTCTTACTCAACATATCTGATGTAGAATCATCTAGGTCCATAAGCAATCTTGCATTAAAAAAATTATTTCCTTTCTATTTTTAATTCATTTTTTTGTGTTTCTATTATTTTTAGGGGTTATTTATTTCAGAGAATTTTCAAATCCAATTTAGGTAAACTAAGGGAATTATCTTATATAAGAGATTAATTGGTAACTATAGTTCAAATTTGGTGATGAAAGGATGAAAATTCGCCAAGTTATGAGCATGTGAGGTTTTGGTATGCTATTGACCTTTTTCAAAGTTTTAGTTGTTAGATACATAGGACAACTGAGAGGCGGGGTGAATTAGTTGTACATTAAAATCATCAAAACCTCATTAATATTTAAACCCTTATTAAGTTTCAAATCCTTATTAAGTGTCAAAAAAATGTAAACATATGAAACATCAACACAGCACCATACATAAGAGAACACCAAATTTATGTGGAAAACCCTAATCAGAGAAAAACCACATTGAGGATTAAATCATAAATATATGTATAGCAACACCAAATACAATAGGCTCACTACTAGAAGGGCTCACTTCCCAAAAGAGATAAAAGGCTCACTGCCAAGGTCTCATTGCCCAAAGGACTCATTGTCCAAAAGAAAGAAGAATAGAAGAAGACTATTACAAGGAGTTTCACTACCTCAAAGAAAAAGGAAGATCCACCACTTAAAATTTACACCATCTGCAACCTTTGGCTGATTGCCTCCAAAAGATTCAAGTACACTGAAAGTGTAGACACAATCTACTCACTGCATTTGGTAGCCTTAGGCATTTAAAATCACACTCTGATCAACATACTTGATCACATTTGTATCTTTTCACACCATAAAATCACATCACACTCACCTCTAATAATTAACCTTGCTTGTATATCCTCCACAACCTCAAAAACCTTCTCCATGGTAGCCTCAATGAAATGTATGCACCTCAAAATTGAAACCACCAAATAGGTTGACACAAAACACTTCCACGGTGGAAAGAAGTGAAGGAATACCACACAAAGGGTTAAATAGGACACAAATCTACACTCAAATTCTTCGCCATGCTTCTACAAACAACAAAAAATCTTAGTAACAAGTGCTAGCACGCTAGCTCGGCCAAACCCGAACTAACACTAACAAGCAACCACATACACGCTTCTCCAGGTTCAAAAACCATGTGTACCACATACAAACACTACAAAAATTCTAGGAATATTCAACACCATCATAATATCCAACACCTTTGATGTAACAACCTGAAGCTAAAGAATGCTTTCATTATGTGCAACTAGACATACTACCACAAAACACAACTTATGAATCCAATATTGCGAAATAAATGAACACCACATACTCTAGGAAAAGGTAAGTACAAAAAATATTAGCATGTTCCCAAATCTAGAAGACAAGAAACAACAATGTGGAGAAATGCAACACAATTCCATTTCTCCCAGACAACCTTCTTCATAGGAAACACATTGTGAAATACATCTTCCACTATCACAAAATCGAGAACCTGAAACTCTAGATAGAGCACCTTTGCAAATTTTTGATCATACAAAACTACACAAGAATATCTTCAACCATGAGGAAATTTGGAGTAAAAAATAGAAAACAGCTCCATCACTTTGTACACTTTATATATTAATTTTCTCAAAATCACTTGGAAACCAAGTGAACTTGTTGCATCAACAATACCACAAAAGTATACTTAACACACCCATATCATCTACAACACCTACTCAATACCACAAACACTTTCTCATCACAACCATACTAGGGGTTGACACAAATATTTGCAAAAGAACAACTCCTCATCACATCCATAGTAGGGGTTGACATCAATGACAACATTGATGACAACATAGTACAACATAGTACAACATTCTCCAATAAATCCAAAAATATTACTATTAGGGTTGACATCAATGAAAACACTAATGACAATACCATCAATATCCAACAATCTCCCCCATTTTCATTGATGGCAACACCAACTCTAAAAAACATCAACAATAAAATCAACTCTGCTTAGATGCAACTCTGAAGAAACTCTCACACTTCACTCTCTCCCTTTACATTTGTCTCTCAGACAACTTATCTTCTCCCCCTATTTCTTCAGACAAAAATATCCCCCCCTTTGAAATCAATGGAAAAGGGAAAAATATCTCACTTTAACATCACCAATAAACTTCACTTCAGACAACACCTACAAGAAACTCTCTCACATTTACTTTCTCTCTTTCCACATCTCAACACTCTCTACTTCTCTCTCTACTACACTCTCCCCCTTAGGGGTGGAAGATATGCTCCCTCTAATTGCACCAACGAAAACATCACTACCTACTCCCCATGAGAGGTATCCTTCATTAGTCCAAGATAAAGAATGTATCTTGAACTTATTCCCAAATAGATGCACCAACTTATGCATCTAATTGACAAAAGGAAAAGAAGTAACCCCTAAATTCTTACAGAGATACTCAAATTTATCTTTAGGAAGAGCCTTTATGAAGATTTCTACAACTTGATCCTTTGTGGGCACATACTCAACCTTCACTTCATTCTTTGCAACTTTCTCTCTTAGAAAGTGATACTAGATAGAGATATTATTTATCCTTGAATGCATTACCAAAGTTTTTGAAATGTTAATAACACTTGTAATATCACATAGGATAGAAATAGGTTCATCATATGATACTTTAATATCCTTCAATTTATTCTTCATCCACAACACATGTGTGTAGCATGATGTTGCAACAATGGTTTTTTCTTCTATAGTAGATAATGATATTGAATCTCGCTTCTTACTCAACCAAGAAACTAATCTACTTCCAAGAAAGAAAGAACATCCACTTGTACTTCTTATGTCATCTTCACATCCTACCCAATCTACATTCGTATAAGCAATCAAAGAGAAATCAGTGTCACTAGGATACCATAGACCAAAGTCTAGAGTGTCCTCCAAGTATTTGAATATCCTTTTGACTTCTACCACATGTGATTCTCTAGGATCTTCTTGAAATATTTCCATGAGATAAACATGCATGATATTTGGTCTAGTAGTAGTTAGATATAGCAGTCCACCAATAATTGATCTATACTCACTCTAATGTGTCGTAGGAGCTTCATCATTTTTTCTCAACTTGCAACTAGTAACCATGGGAGTCCATACTGGTTTAGAATCCTCCACTCCAAACTTCTTCAACATTTCCTTGACATATTTTGACTATGAAATGAATATAACTTTATCTAATTGACTAATTTTTAGCCCAAGGAAAAAATTCATCTCCCCAAACATAGACATCTCAAACTCACTTTGCATTTCCTCGATAAATCTCTTACACATTTATTCATTTCCTTGAAAGATTATGTCATTAAAATACATTAAAAAAATCAGAATTTGATCTCCCTCAACCTTGAAGTAAAGGTTATTATCTATAGTACCCTTTTTGAATCCCTGTTGCAACAAGTATCTATCTAATCTTGCATACCAATATATAGGAGCCTATTTGAGTCCATACAATGCCTTTTTCGACCTGTAGACTATATCAATATCATCTGACAACTGAAAACCTTCTGGTTGTTTAATATAAACCTCTTCCTCTAACTCACCATTCAAAAATGTAGATTTAGCGTCCATCTGATATTTTTTGAAGTCCTTATGTGTTGCAAAAGACAAAAACATCCTAATAGCTTCCATTCTTGCCACTAGAGAAAATATTTCTTCAAAATCTATTCCTTCCACTTTTGATTATCCCTTACACACAAGTCTAGCCTTGTTTCTAACAAATTTTCCATCTTCTTTCAATTTTTTCCTAAAACCCCATCTATTTCCTATCACATTCTTATTTGTTGGTCTTGGGACCAATTCCCAAGTCTTGTTCTTCTCAATCTATCTTAGTTCTTCTTCCATATCTTTGATCCAACACTCATCCTTGCATGATTTAATTACTATTTTATGTTCTACTTTAGAAAGTAAACAAAAATTTACCTATTCCTTTGTCATAGCAACTCTTCTTCTTGTCAACATACCTTTTCTCTTATCTCCAATTATCTAATCTCCAGAATGATTTCTCTATGCATACTTAAGATTCTTAAGATTCTTTTCTAGAGCTTCCTCCTTTTTCACTCTTGTCTCCTTGTTTTTCCACTTCTTTTTCTTCTTCACTACAAGGGGGTTCATCAGATTCATATCCTTCTATCAATATTGAACTTCAATGTGGTTTTTCATCCACTTTGACACTTTCAATTTCAACTATCTTCTTCAAAATTTTATTATAGCATTTGTATGCTTTTGTCTTTGAAGAGTATCCAAGGAATATTCCCTCATTTTATCTTGCATCAAAATTTCCTAAGTTCCCTTAATCCCTTATGATATAGCACTTACTTCCAAACACTCTGAAATATTTCATAGTAGAAGGTTTTCCATACCACAACTCTTAATGAGTCTTTGAACTATTCACTCTAGCTTGTCCTTTGTTAAGAATCTACACTACAGTATGAATAGATTATCTCCAATAGACATTTGATAGAATTTCTTCATCATGGTTCTTGTTGCTTCTTGAACTATCATATTCTTCCTCTCCACAATTCCATTCTATTGTGGATTCTTAGGAATTGATAAATATCTCTTTATCCCATGATCTTCACAAAAATTGTTAAAATCATTTCAAGTAAACTCACCACCTCCGTCAAACCTCAAACACTTGATTTTCAAATCAATTTCATTCTCAACCATAGACTTAAATTCTTTAAACTTATCTAGAGCTTTTGATTTTTATTTTAGAAATGTTACCCTTCATTCTATAGTAATCATCAATTAATAACATGAAATACTTGTCAGCTTGAGAGCTTCTTATTCTGGTAGGTCCACAAAGGTTTGTATGCACCAACTCTAGAGGTCCTATAGTAGAATATTCTTTAGTTCTAGAGCTCTTCTTTATCTACTTTCCAAAATGGAATTCCTTGTAGATTGAATTGATAGGGTTTGTAATACTTGGCATATCTCTCACAACATCAGTAGAACTGATCTTCACTAGGCTATCAAAATTGATGTGACCCATTATTTTATGCCATAGCCATCTTTCATTGATTTGAGACATAAAGAACTTAACACCACCACCTTTGAGCTGATAAACATTAATTTATGTCCTTGTTCCTACTACAACCAAAGTTCTGGAGCTTCATTTTCTAATGTCACAAGCATCATCCTAAAACATCACCAAGTTTTATCCTCTACTACACATTTGTCCTACATTGAGAAGATTATGTCAGAGACCCTTTAAATAAAGAACACTATCTATTTCATTATTTCCACCAAAACTAATTGAACATTTTCCATAGATCTTAGTAGATGTATCGTCACCAAACTTAACAAGACCGCCATCATACTTCTAAAGTTTAACAAATTTACTCTTATCACCTATCATATGATTTGAGCATTCACTATCAATAATCTAGTAGTTTCTCTCCTCTCTTACATGAAAAGAAGTCAACATAGCTCTTTCAATATTGTGGCCTATTTTCAAAGCAATTTCCTCCATATATATTTTAGAATTAGTAGAATTAGTTCCAATATTTAAATCCATGAACAAGAATTCATCACTTCCATCATCTATATAGTCTAATTCTTCATCATCAGATACACCACTATCTTTTTTAACATAATAGTTATTCTTGGAATATTTACCTTTGTGATCTTTATGTTTGTGATTAGAAACTTTGATTATATATTTAGAAGAATAATGACCTATCTTTCCACAATAGAAACATTTGAGTAGTCTGAAGTAGCAAGTGAATTTTCCCGCTTCTCTCTCCTTCGTATGTGTTTGAATAGCCTACACGCATGGTGGATTCTATGTTGGGGGTACCCCACAGTCCCCCACTATCCCCTCCTGACCCAAGACCCAGCCTGTTGCATGCAAACTCATGTCCCTCAGGAGCCACTCTTGGCTTGTCTGATTCCAAGGTCCCCATGATTTTGGGTCAGCTTAGGTCACCCATGGTTTTGGTTATGTCTGGTATGGAAGTATCAGTTGTCGCAGCCCTTCTAGAGATTCAAGGTTGGAAGGATGTACAAACTACTGGTGGCTAGAGTACTAAGGGCCCCTCTCCTCACCCTGAAGAGGAGGCCATTTTCATGGGCACTGACTTTGCTATCTATGATTCAGTTAGTGATAGGATTCTTTCCTTAATGGAAAACGCACTTGTGGGTCGTTTCCTCTCCTTCCGACCTTTTGTGGATAGGGTTTGGATATGGGCTACTACTAAATGGTGCCTCAAAGGAAGTGTGGAAATGTATGCTATGATGGGAGGGATCTTCCTTTTCAAGTTCATACATTTGGATGACTTGGTTGCGGTCCTCTCTTCTACGCCTTGGGTGTACGGGAAGAACATTTTGGCCTTATTTCATTGGAAGTTGGGTTTCAACCCTATTGTGGATCTTAATAAATTGGAACCAATTTGGGTTTTCCTACCTGGTTTTCCTCTGGAATATTGGGATGAATCCATTTTCAAAAGCATTAGGGATTCCTTGGGCCAGTTCATTACTTTAGATTCCATTACCTGATCCAAATCCAAGTTAGTTTTTTCCCATTTTTGTGTTAATATTGGTGTGCATAAGACGCTTCCTACATCTATGAAGCTATGCTCTAAGATTGGCTCTTGGGTCCAACCAGTCTATTATGATAATTTTGTGGTCTACTGTCAAAAGATTTCTAAACTTGGCTACCTTATCTCCAACTGCAAATCTTCTTTTAATCATGTGTCTAACCCTGGTGATTGTGTTGTTGATGACCACTACCCCTTCAAAAAAGACATTCTAAAGATTGTTGACTCCCCAGCCAAGTCTGGATCACCCGTATTGGATAACCCCTTGATTATCTATGGGGGTCATTCTATTGGGGAGGATGTTTCTTATGTGGACATGGATTTGGTTCCTATTGCTCTTGTTTTGGCTGCAAGTTTTCCCATTGGTGGGGACCTAGAGGTCGGTACTATCTCCTCTACTTGGGCTCTTTGGGGGGTTGTGGACATTGGTGTCTCCCTGAAGGATGTTGGGTCTGACCTTTCTACTAAGCCTAGTATGACCAAAGGTGAAGAAGACAAAATTTTGGAGGAAGTGGTTACCAAAGTTAAAGTTGAGAAAGGTATTTTGGACATGGGGGTTTTAAACCAGGGGAAAAATTTGGATGAGGAGTTCCAGTCAACCCCAAAGGAAAAAGGGAAAAAGAAGAAGGTGGATGTGGGTGGTGACTCTAAACTAGGTAGACCCAGCCAGTGACAAACCAGGCAGAGGCAGACAGTGAATTAGATAGACATTGGTAAACAGAGAACATTGGAAGTGTCCTCAAAGAAGGGTAAAAATGAAGGTCTTGTCATGGAATGTGTGAGGGCTAAATAGCTCTAATAAACAGCTAGCACTGAAGAACTGTGTTTTAAAACATAAGATTGATGTTTTACTATTACAGGAAACCAAAATGAAAAAAAAACTTTGATTATATTGCTAAGTATATATGGTTGGGTTCTCTTTACTCTTGTAGTGATGCTGAGGGGGTGTCTAGTGGGTTTGTTGTGTTGGAACCCCTCCAAGATCAATTTTTTTGAACTATTATGTTTTCAAAGTAGTGTGGGGTCTTATTTTCTTACTCGGGTGGCTCTTGGTCGCTTATTAATGTTTATGCTCCTAACCAAAGGGATGCTAGGAATTCCCTGTGGTAGGATCTCTTTGGTTGGTTAAAAAATAATAGGGAGTCTCATTGGTTGGTGGAGGGGGACTTCAACTCCCCCTTATATCCTTCCAAGAAAAGTGGTGGTCTGGTGGATTATTCTGACAACATGGCTGATCTGGAAAATTTCTTGAGTACTATTGGCCTGATTGACATTGACCTATCGGGTCAATCATTTACTTGGACCAACAAGCGTCTTGGTGAAGTTTTGATTCAAGTCATATTGGATAGATTCCTTTGCTCCAGCAACTAGCCGGTCCTACTCAATGCTAACCTCCTTGCCCTGCCCATGATTGTTTCTGACCATAACCCTCTGTTGTTGGTTATTAATGACCATTCTATTATTGGACCATTCCCTTTTCAGTTTGAGATAATGTGGAACTCTCATCCTAATTTTAAGAATAAAATTGTTGAATGGTGGAATTTTCATGTTTGTGGTTCCCCCATGTTCAGGATATTATATAAAATTTAACATATAAAATGCATGGTGAAAGGTTGGAACAAAAGTGTTTTTGGGGATGTCTTTCAGAAAAGAAAAGAAAAAAGCTTTAGGGGATAAGTTGAAGACTATCCAAAAAAATATGGAAGATGGGGATGTTATCTTTCCAACCTGCAATGAGGAAAGAGAGAGTGAAATGGAGTGGGGGAAAATTTTAAGGAAAGAGAAAATTTTATGGAAACAAAAATCTAGAGTTCAATGGCTGCAAGAAGGGGACATAAATACCTCTTTTTTTCATGTTTCTACTCTAAAACACAAGAAAAGGAATCAAATAACTAAGATGCATAATGAGCAAGGGATTATGGTCAACACACCCACCCAAATTGGTCTTTTGCAAGAGGAATATTTTTAGAAGGCTTATTTGGCCCCTATTGAAGCTCCCAATCCGACTTTGGACAATCTACTACTAGATCCTCTCTTGACCATGATTACTCAGGATGATAACCCTAGCATCCTTAGTGTTGTCACTCCTGAGGAAGTCCAGCTGGCCACTTTCAACACGGGGACCTACAAGGCGCCTGGCCTAGATGGTTTCCCACCGACCTTCTTTCATATTTTATGGGAGATTGTTGGTGGGGACCTTGTCTTGGCTGCTAGATATTTCTTTAAATCTGGTAAGATTCTCAAACAACTGAACCACACTTTTATCGCCTTAATTCCCAAGATTTTTGATCCCTAGTCTATGACTGATTTTAGGCCCATCAACCTATGCAATACATTTTATAAAATTCTCTCTAAAATATTGGTGAATCGTCTTAAACCCCTCCTAGACAAAATTATCAGCCCCACTCAAAAAGGCTTTGTTCCTAGTCATCATATTTTGGATGCTACTATAACTACTCATGAATTGCTCCACTCAATGGATAGATGCAATAATGCCAGTATGGCCCTAAAATTTGATATTTATAAAGCATATGATAAGGTGTTATGGGACTCCATCCCTAAAATCCTAGCTAAGTTTGGATTTGATCAACATGTGTTCAACCTCTTAATGGAATGCATATCCACGGTGAAGTACTTTGTTCTATTTAATGGGACTCCATGTGGGTTCTTTAGTGTTGGGAGAGGCATCAGACAAGGGGATCTCCTCTCACCCTATCTATTTATCATGGTTTTGGGTGTCTTGAGAAAGAACATTTCTAATCTTTTTTTGGAGGGGTCCATTATGTGTGTTAAGGTTGCCTCTTCTTTAGAGCCTACTGTTATTCAACAATTTGTGGATGACACCTTTCTCTTTGTGAAGGCCTTTGTGATTGAAGCTAGGAAATGGAAAAATTGTGTCAATAACTATGTTTCTTTCTTTTTGGAAATGTATTAACTATAATAAGAGCATGATTTATTTCTTCAATAACACTCCTACTGTTCAATCTCGGGTGAATGATGTTCTCAGGTGAATGATGTTCTTGGTTGTATGAGTGGCTCTCTCCCTTCAGTGTATCTTGGTTTACCCCTTACTATTAAGGAAGTCACCCTTGACTTTTGGAATTTGGTCCTTGAAAGGATCCAAAGGAATTTGGAAGGCCGGAAAGGTTCCACCCTCAGTCATGCTGGAAAACTATAGCTCCTTGCCACAACTCTTCAAGGGATCCATGTTTACTTCCTCTCTATTTTCAAGATCCCCAAATATATTGCTGCAAAGTTTGAAAAAATTAAAAGGAATTTCCTATGGTCGGGGATCGAGGAAAAGAATTTTTTTACTCTGGTTAAATGGGACAAAGTGTGTAAACCTAAACCTTGTGGTGGGCTTGGGATAAGGAATATCCCCTACATCAATAAGGCCAAGGTTGGTTTGGACCAGCTGAGAAATAAAAAATATTGGTGCAAGATCATGAATGCTAAGTATCTTCACAATAGACCTTTGATTAATTGCCTCTCATATGATCATCCTTCAAGTTCCTTGGCTTGGAAGAACATTTGTAGTCTGCAAGGGCTACTTAGGACTGAGATGAAATAGAAGATTGAAAATGGTTGCAGTATCAGATTCTGGGAAGACCCTTGGTTATTTGACACCCCTCTGGCTCACATTGAATTTAGGAACCTGATGAGACCAACACAACTTTACTTTGGATTTTCCATTAAGATTATCTCCTTGGCCTGCAAGGGGCTAGAAGGTGGAATGACCTAGTCCTTTGTTTCCCTTTCTCTCCTAAGTTGAGTCTCCTGGACAAGTCCTTGCAGGATCTGCTTTCCCTGACTAGATTACCATTAACCAAAATGGAGGATGATTTCTTTTGAACTCATGATAAGTAGGGGGATCTTTGTGTTAAAACGACTTACAATCTGTTATCGAACCAAGGTGTGGCCCTCCGACCCTAGAAACAGGTTTGGAAAAATCACATGATCCTAAAAATAAACTTTTTTCTAGTGGACAACTTTCCATAACAAAATTCTTACTCGAAATAATCTAAGGAATAGGGGATTCTAGATCCCAAACAGATGCTTGTTATGCAAGTGCAATGAAGAATTTGTGGACCACTTACTTCTACACTACCTATTTGTTGTTAGTATGTGGGAGCTAGCTTTGAATCGATTTGGCACTCAGTGGACTATGAGAAAGGACATTAATTCCCTTATCTTGGGCTGGTTTGGGCCTTTCTTGCACCCCGTACCTCGTGAGATCTGGAACCAGGTGCCCCCATTATATGCTGGTGCTTATGGAAAGAGAGGAAAAACAGGATATTCAAGAATATTGAGATGAGAGAATAGGAGGTTTTTGGTATAGGGGCAAGGATAATCTCAAAAAAAAATTCACTTTTCAAAGGGAAAATCCTAGACACAGCCTTGGTTGAGTGGGAAATAAAAATGGCTAAAGCTTGGAATCAAAATCTAGATGTCAATTCCTTTGACAACTCTAGATCCCATGCTTGATGGGACACTGTCTGGAAACCTCCTAACCATGGTTGGCATAAACTTAATTTTTATGGAGTTGCCAAAGGAAATCCGAGTAGGGAAAGTTTATGAGGTATAATAAGAGATTGCAAAGGTAATTTTGTGGTTGGTTACTAGGGGGATTGGGATCCAATCCTCTATGATTGTGGAAGCTAGATCGTTGCTAAAGGGAATTCAGTTAGCTATCACAATGGGGATTGAGAATATTCCTATTGAAGGAGATTCTAAGTCTATAATCGATGTAATTAACCTAGGAAGATTACTAGGATGGAGTATTAAATACATTTTAATAGACATAAAACATTTTGTGTCTAAGTTGAATTTGAAGATTTCTACCCACATTTACTGGGAGGTTAATCAAGTGGCTAATGCTTTAGCTAATCTTGGCACACATTGGGAAGTTTCTAAATGTTGGAAAAATTTGGGTAACCTTATGCCAAGTATTCAAGGTTTAATCCTCAAGGAGCAAGGCACATGTATGATCCATGATGATATCTAACTATGTGATTGCTTCAGCCTTATGGGGGGTCCACATTCTTATCTTTTGGACTATGTGGATGGGTTTAAATGTTGAGGTGTCTTACAAGTGGAAAAATTTGAATCATGGGGTGGAGATTGTGTTTAAAAAGGAAATTATGTGGAGTTATGGGGAGTACTTTAAGATTACAGCCAAGTTAGATCTGGCCTTATGTAATCTATTTTTGGAGTTTGATCTCTACACATTTTTATTGTTGCAAATATTTGAATTCAAATTTGATGTGACAAGTATTTACAAGGTGAAACTTCTTATTTGTCCTTCCTCTTCTGCCAAAATGATTCTACTGCTAAAGGGCAGGATTTTAGTTTTATCTAAATTTGGCCCCGCAACCAACTTTCATAGGTACTTTTGCATAAGCAACATGGAAGGAAAACTTTATATTTCCATTATTTCTTACTTACCTGGCTGCAAGTGTTTAAATATTTTCATTAATGTGATCACCAAGATTGCCTTTTGGGATTTTAGTCTTCATGTGTGTGTCTTTTACATGGTCTTGATTTCCCAAGGAAACCTCGTTTGGCTTAAAAATTTAAGTGTGTGGGCGATCGCTCACTTTATCGAATTCTCTAACCTTTTGCTCTCACAAGATTTTTGGTTTTTCAGTGTGTAGAGTGGTGATAGGGTGAGAACGAAGCTTGCTAGTTGTGGGGTCGCAAGGACCCTTTGGTTTGGAACACATGTGTGGAAGGTGGGTTGGCGCCTTTAATGGAAAATATGGTGGGTCAAGATCCTAAATTATCTATGTAGTTTGTGAATTACTGGAAAGAAAAAAGGGTTACCATGGGTGGTATCTCCTTTGAAGTGAATGAGGAGCTGATTTCTCAAGCAATGGGGCTGTTGTGTATCGAAAATAATTACCTAAAGCACACTAAGGCGCAAGACAATGAAAGCCCGAATACCTTCTTTGTGGGTAATGAAAAACCTGTTTGCAACTAGTCTGGGTTCGAAAGAGAAGCTCTCCCGCGGCCTTGGGATTAGGTCTCCTTCACCCTCATGAAGTATGTCACCTTAGAATTTAGATATAAAACCCACTATTTCTATCATTTTCCTCTTTTGAATCACCTCCACCATAAAAAAATTTTAAGCTTCCCATTTTTCTTACTTACAGATTTGGAAAGCATTGTTGAGAAGTGTATTGAATCTTTTGCCCAAAACCCAGAGGATCCTCCTCCCCTACCACTCCACCAAGGCCTCATTTTGATGCTTTACCATTTTCATCTTGTGCTCTACCCACCCAAACCCATATTCATTATCCGTATAGAGGAAATTGAACCCCCTGTTCAGACTAATATCTCTGCAGCCAAGTCTAAGGGTCCCAAAAGAAAAACCCCTTTGGTTGTTGTTGAAACCCCTAAGCCTAAATCGGCCTCCAAGAAGAATAAGGGGTATGTGGGGATTTCCCTGTCTAGTGTTAAGGTTGGTCTCTTTGAGCTTAAGTCTTCCCCTGCCAGGATGGTTAGCAAACCTACCACTAAGAAGAAAGTGAAGGATGAGGGGAAGGGTTTGACAGAGTTGTTGGCCATGGAGAGTAGAGCCAAAAATATGGTGGGGAAGGATTCCAATGGGGATACTATGGTCACTGCTATGGTGGAGACTGGGGTTGAAGTGACCAACATCAAGAGATCTCGAAAACTAGCAAAAAATAATAAGAAAATGTAGATTAATGAGTTGGATTCTGATGAGGAGCAGTCTAATAGAAAAGGTAATAAATATGTGGAGGATTCAAAGGATGTTGAGGAGGATTTTGTTGAAGGGCCTCACACCATTTCAGATTTTTAAAAAAATCATAATGAAAAATCGGCTTCCCAATATTCTGACCCTCTAGATGTGGAGCGTGCTAATATTGTGAAGATTGGGGATAAAGGGGAGGATTTTCATGTGATGTAGGAGATGATGGGGAAGATGGAGAATAAGTTCAGAGGCTTGACTCAGTTCACTATTAATTTGGTCCACTATGTTACTAGCACCCTCTCTATTGTGATGAAGGACGGGATGGATAAGAAGACTTCTAATGAAGGTACCAAATGGGTCGGGATGATGTTGTCAATATCCTCTCTCAAAATTGGGAGAATTCCAGTTAGTCTACTACTGTTTTGTGGTGTTTTTGTCAGTCGTTGGTTTGTTGTGTCTTTGTTTTTTATTTTGGCTAGTTGTTTTTTTTGGGACTTGATCCTTTTTGGCACTTGTGGCTCATTGTGTAAAGGGTAAAACACCCTGTAAATTTTGCTTATCGTACATCAAAAAAAATTTAATGTCAACTTACCTTTGTACTTGTCTATACCCTTTTTCAATCTCCTTACAAATTTTTCTTCCACCTCAACGAGATCATCTAAATTAGATTCATCATGCTTCTCCTTTTTGTTGACATTAAAAGTAGGTTATTTCTTTGGAGCATCTTTGTCAAACTCTCTTAATTCAAAAGTATTTAAAGTACCAAAAATCTAATTTCTCTAGTGTATTTATCCAAATTATAATATTCCTCAATAGTGGGAACTTTAGCACCATAATATTTAGGAAGAGTTTTTAATGCCTTTTTAACAACTTCACTTTCCTCTAGTTTTCAACCAAGACAATTGATGGAATTGATAATTTCATCCACTCTAAGCATGTAGGCTAAAATTTCTTCATCTTTTCTCATCCTTAGGTTTTCAAATTTGGTTTTAAAATTCTACATATTTGCTTGCTTGACCTTATCATCTCCTTCATAAATTCTCTACAACTTTTCCTAGATCTCTTTAGTAACTTTGAGGCTTATCACCTTCACGAGTTCTAAATCAAAAATTCCACTCAAGATAGCCTTCCTTTCTTTTCCATTATTCTCATGGTTCTTGAACTCATCATCACTTGTTAGAGTAGTAGCACGTATAGTATATCCATTCTCCACCAATTTTCATACACCAAAACCTAATTAAACAAGAAAAGCTTCCATATTGGCTTTCCAAAAATCATAGTTCATTTCATCAAACATAGGCATCTTGACACCGATCAAGTGTGCCATATGGATCTACCTCAATTAGTTATGCTTGTTCCAAGGAACCCATCTTTGATACCAATTTTTAGACACATAGGACAATTGAGAGGGGGGGTGAATCAATTTTACTTTAAAATCATGAAACCCTCATTAATCCTTAAACATTTGTTAACTTTAGATCCTTATTAAGCATCAGCAAAAACTAAACATATGAAACATAAACACAACAACACCATACATAAGAGAACACCAAATTTATGTGGAAAACCCTAATTAGGGAAAAACCATAGTGAGGATTAACTCACAAATATATGAATAGCAAGACCAAATATAATAGGCTCACTATCTAGAAGAAAGAAGAATAGAAGAAGACTATTAAAAGGAGGTTCAATAACTCAGAGAAATAGTAAGATCCGCCATTGAAAATCTACACCATCCATAAACCTTTGGCTCACTGCCTCCAGTAACTTCAAGTACACTAAAAATGTAGACACCTTCTGCTCACTACATCTAGTAGCCTTAGGCATTTAATATTGCACTTTGATCACCACACTTGATCACATTCATATTTTTTCACCACTAAATCACATCATACTCACCTCCAAAAATTCACCTTTCTTATATATCCTCCACAACCTCAAAAACCTTCTTCGTGTTAGCCTCAATAAAATGTATGCACCTCAAATATGGAACCACCAAATAGGTCAGAACCAAACACTTCCACAATGGAAAGAAGTGAATGAGGACCACACAAAGGGTTAACTGTGACCCACATCTACACCGGCATGCCTCACCATGATTCTGCAAACAACAAACAACCTCCACATTTAGCGTTAGCATGCGAGGTCGGAAAAATCTGCAATAGTTCACTAACAAGTGACCACATACATGCTTCTCTAGGTATTCAAACACCATACAGACCACTTATCAACACTCCACAACATCCAAGAATATTAAAAAGCATCAAAATATATAACACACTAACACAACCACCTGAAACTAAAGAACACTTTTATTATGTGCAACCAGACATACTATCATAGAACACAACTTATGATTCCAAGCTTGCAGAACACCTAAACACTACATACTCCAAGGAAAGGTAGGTGTTGAAAAATGTGCCTCAACTTGTTGGCTTCAACCTTTGTTAAAGACTTGATGAATTTACTCTCTATATCGAGAAGTCCTTCCTTCCCTTTGGTGGGAGCGCAATGGACCTTGGCTTCATCCGCAAAACAATCGCATATCGGTGAGTGACAATGTGTTGTCTCATCGATATGCGGATATGTGATAAACATTGGGTCGGTGAGACTTAGGGTAATCGATGGAACCTGATCAGTAGTCTCAATGATAGAATGATATGCTCTATTAGTGTGACTTGGGGTCATCGGTGGAACCCTTCATCGAGCTACCCGATGGTAGATGGAAGTGACTTGGTGGAGACCACAGCATAGTGTACCAACGAATGAGGATCTTGATCTATGGTTGAGATTTGACTAATCTAACGGTGCTCATTCTATTCCATGCTTAGTTGAGGTGAGTACCGACGAACTCTTGTGAACCAAGCGAAATCATCTAAGTGTTTGATACTTGGCGGCATGTGAAGTGTGCAGGCTTCGAACACATTTCGTTGTTCAAGAAGTCTCTATGGGAATATTGCAGATTATTTTTTTACTCCCCAAAATTGCACAAGGTGTGTATGCACGTCTTGGTGGACTCTAGCGATTTGGCGATCGAATGGTTATCACCATACCGCGGTGGTCGTTAGGCCATGTTGCGGTAGCACTGTAGGAGAAGCTCGAGGCACAGTTGATCATTTTGATAGTCAAAGCGATGGATGAATGGCATGACGACACGTGGCACGATCTCATTCATTGATTTTACATCATTGTTGTAAATCAATTGTTACTGATCGAATGTTTAAATCTATGAAAGCGATATGTGTATTAACTATAAGATCTGATTCGACGGTTGACAAAATCCAAATCTAGGTAATTCTTTGTAACAAAATTAAATGCTTGGGTGGCCCAATGTGTGAATGTAGAACGATCTGATCAAAGATCTAGTTGCTTGTCGGTGAAGTATGGAATTTAATAAGCTTTCCCAGTGGTTGTTAAAAATACAGATAGAGACCTAGGGTGATATAGAGTGAGTTCATTGCATGCTAGAATAGCATTGTAACAGTGAGTGTGTCTATGAGGAGGTCGACTGGAATGTTGTTGTGAGCGAACATCAAAAAGTGAATTTTGTAACTATGTATATTATTTTTTTACTATAATACAAAGTGACTTTGCTTGGTTTGGTGAGTTTTTCTCCCATAAGGGTTTTTCCGTGTATATCTGGTGTTATCTCTGTGATTTTTTTTTTTTTCTATTTCTTTTTATACTATGTTTGTTCATCTCAGACGCTTAAATGTTTTAAAACTAGTCTTTGCACTTCTACTCTGTAGTTTTAGCATTAGGAAATCATATTTCTCACCTTTGCTTTTCCTTTCAAGTGGTATCAGAGCCTAGCCAGTTGTGTTATCCTTGTTAGTAGGGCTGGTTTTTTGTGCTAATACTTTTCCAATTAGAGTCTTGTAAAGTTAGAACCAAGTTTTGTTCTAAGATGGAGAGTACATCAAGTAGAGTAGAAATTGAAAAATTCAATGGCGAAAACTTTGAGTTGTGGAAACTCAAAATGGAAGACCTATTGGTGGATAGAGACCTCTAGATTGTTGTGTCTGGAACTATGCCAAAAACCATGAAACAAGAAGATTGGGATCTTGCAGATAGAAAATCTAGAGGCTTGATAAGACTTTCTCTAGCCGATTTTGTACTCCTGAATGTCCATGAGGAGAAGACTGCAGCTTCATTATGGAAGAAGCTTGGTGATATTAATCAAGGAAATTCTCTGGTGAATAAGCTATTCCCAAGGAAGAAGTTGTACTCCTTGAAGATGCAAGAAGGTGCATCTGTTGCAGACCATCCTAACTCATTTAATATATGTATTGCTTAGTTGGTGTCTGTGTGTGTGAATATAGAGGAGGACGATCATTGCATGCTCATGTTATGTTTGTTACATGACACTTGGGATCATCTTGTAATGGCTATTGGAAGTACGAACACTACTTTCAAGATGGAAGATGTGGTTGTTTCACTGTTGTCTGAAGAGATGTGAAGGAAGTCTTCAAAGATGGCCAAAGAGGCCCTTGTTGTTCAAGGTAGATCAAAGGAGAAAGGCAAGAAGAAAGAAAAAATTCTAAATATAAATCTGAAGGGAGATCAAAGTCTCATGTTAAAAACTCTAAGGTGAAATGCTGGAATTGTGGGCAGCTTGGCCATATCCGAAAAAATTGTAAGGAGAAGAAGAAAAATATAATAACTCTTCATACAATGATTCTTCTGAGAGTGATGCAGATGCCTTCATTTCAGCCTTGGCAACTCAAGCATCAGATGATGTTTGGTTGGTTGACTCAGTTGCATCTTTTCACATTCAAAATCTCATAGAGAGTGGTTCACTAAGTATGAAAAGTATGATGGTGGAAAGGTGTACCTAGAAAGTGATTCAACACTAGATATTGTTGGTCATGGAAGAGTTAAAATACAATTCCCTGATGGAAGAACCAAGGGATTGGTGATGTACTACACATACCAGGTTTGGCTCGTAACTTACTTTCTATCAGTAAGATTAATGATGCTAGCGTGGAAGTTTATTTCTCAAGGATGTAAGATGGATAGAGGCGCAATGGTGTTGGCTAAGGGTGTATGTACTAGCACTTTGTACAAGTTAGATGCACGTCCTATTCAATGTAACAAAATCTCTGTAAATTCAAGCAAAGTTGCTCCTATAGAGAAGGATGATGATACTCCTCTAGATGAAAATTCCTTGGAGGTGAAACTCCCAATTGAGAAAAACATGTTGTGGCATCATAGACTCAATCAGATAGGTGAGAAAGGTTTAAAAACCTTGAAAAGTGAAAATCTTGTAGAAGGGCTTGTTGATTGTAACCTTGAGTTCATTTTTTTGTGAACACTGCATTTATGGAAAGCAACATCGTGTTTCATTATATTCAAGTCCTCATAAATCTTCTGGTGTACTAAAATATGTTGATTTTGATGTGTTTGGTCTAGTTAATGTTCCTTCATTATCGAAGTCTAGATATTATGTTTCTTTTATTGATGACTATTTGAGAAGGGCATTTGTATACTTCCTTAAGAGTAAATTAGAAGTGTTCAGTTGTTTTAAAGAGTTTGAAAACTTGGTAGAGAATCAGACTGGAAAGAAAATTAAATGTTTGAGGACGGATAATGGCTGTGAGTTTTGTTCTGTAGATTTCAAAAGGTACTGCAACGACCATGGGATTAAAAGGCATAAAAATACACCTTATACTCCACAATAGAATGGAGTTGTTGAAAGGTTGAACATAATGTTTAAGGATAGAGTGAGAAGTATGTTGAGAAGTGTTGGTCTGGAGCAGAAGTTCTGGGCTGAGGTTGTGGCTACAACATGTTACGTGGTAAATCGTTCACATTATTTTTCTCTTGTTGACAAAACACCTTTGCAAGCTTGGTCTAGTAAAAATCCCTCTCTGAGACATATTCATGTCTTTGGCTATGAGGCATATGCATATGTGTAAAATGAGAAAAGATCAAAGTTGGAGAACAAGGATTTTAAATGTATCTTATTAGCTATGGCGTTGGTGTGAAGGTATACAAGCTTTGGAATCCTGATACTGAGAAGGTTTTGTGTAGCAGAAGTGTAATATTTCATGAGCTAAAGCCTTCAACAGTTGATCCATAGTTAGAGATAAATCAAAGAGAAAAGAAGAATTATATAGTTGACATTCCTCAAACTCTAGAAAAAGAGGAACTACATGGTGTACCTAAAACTGAGGAGAGTTCAAGCAGCTCTGAGAGTTCTGAAGATGAAAAACCACAATCTCAACTAGTAAGAAGGTCTACACGTGAAAGATGACAACCTGATAGGTATAGTTTCTCTATGTTATATTTGAACTAAGCCTATGCTTTTATTACTAGCACTGATGAGCCTAGGATTGTGAAAGAGGCGATTAATATGTCTGATTCAAATTCCTGGTTGGAAGCTATGAGTGAAGAAATGGAATCATTAAAGAAGAATGAAACTAAGGATTTGGTGCCTTTTTCCTGAAGGGCGAAAACCTATTGGCTATAAATGGGTATTGAAGAAGAAGATTGGTCCAAATGGCAGTGCTGAAAAGTATAAAGCAAGGTTGGTTACAAAGGGGTATTCCCAGGTAGAGGGAATTGATTATGGAGAAATTTTCTCCCCTGTAGCTAAGCTGACATCTATCATATTTTTGTTGTCACTTGCAGTAGCGTATGACTTAGAGATCAAGCAAATGGATGTGAAGATAGTGTTTCTCCATGGAGAGCTGAAAAAAAAATTTAATATGTCCTAGCCTGAGCACTTCGTTGAAAAAGGTAAGGAAAACCTAGTCTAGTGCAAGTTAAAGAAATATTTATATGGTTTGAAACAATCACCTAGAATGTGGTACCAAAATTTTGACTCTTTTGTGTTGTCTATGGGATTTGTGAGATCAAAATCTGATCATTGTGTGCTTATTATTACCCTGTATGTGGCTGAAATGTTGTTCATAGTAAATAGTAAGACTGTTTTTTGATCTTAAGTCTTAGTTGTCTGCAAAGTTCGAAATGAAAGATTTGGGTCCAACAAGGTATATTCTAGGGATGGAAATAACCAAGGACAAAACGAATAGAAAGCTTTGGGTCAGCCAGAGTAATTACATTAAAATTGTTTTAGAGAGATTCAATATGAATGATTGCAATCAGTTAGTTGTTCTAGTTTTGCAGGGAACGAAGCTATCTATTGAAGACTATCCAAAACCTACTACCGAGATGCAAGACATGACTAGGATGCCTTATGCAAGTGTCGTTGACAGTTTAATCTATGCGATGGTTTGTACAAGGCCATGTATTGCCCAAACAATGGGAGTACTTAGCCGATTTATGGAAAATCTAGGAAGGACACATTGGGATGTTGTGAAAAGAGTGTTTAGATATCTAAGGGGTACTTCAAAATATGCTCTATGTTACAATGGAAATTTGGTTGGTTCACAGAGGACTCTCAACATTTGTGGATATGTGGATTCTGATTAGGCAGGGGACATTGACAGCAGAAGTTCCACCAATGGATATACTTTCATGTTAAATGGTGGTACAATTAGTTGGATGAGCAAGTGACGGGCTATAGTCACTTTGTCTACTATGGAGGAAGAATACATGGCAGCAACTAGCGCTTGCAAAGAAATTGTTTGGCTTGGTCATTTGTGTTCTGATATTGGTTTTGATGCAAGGTAGATTATTGTTTTTTGTGACAGTTAGAGTGCCATTTGTTTGGCGAAAAATCCAACTTTCCATGCCAGGACAAAACATATCAATGTGTAGTATCACTTTGTTCGAGATATGGTGGAGGATGGGAAGGTCTGCTTAGAAAAGGTGGGTACTCTGAAGAATGTTGTTGATTCTTTGAAAAATCTAGTGAGAATGAACAAGTTCAGATGGTGTACAAGTTTGATGGGCCTTGGGGCCTATGATCGTTAGTAAATTTGAAGTATAGAGGAAGCCAGTAAGTCTTCATCAAGTGGGAGCTTGTTGGAAAATGTGCCTTAACTTGTTGGCTTGAACCTCTATTAAAGACTTGATGAATTTACTCTTCATACTGCAAAGTCCTTCCTTCCCTTTGGTGGGAGCACGATGGACCTTGGCTTCATCGACAGAATGATCGCATATTAGTGAGTGACAATGTGTTGTCTCACCGATATGCCGATATGCAATAAACATTGGGTTGGTGAGACTTGGGGTCATCGGTGGAACTGGATCAGTAGTCTCAATGATAGAACGATATGCTCTGTCAGTGTGACTTGGGGTCATCAGTGGAACCCTTCACTAAGCTACACCGATGGACCGATGGTAGATGGAAGCTACTTGATGGGGACCACAGCATAGTGTACCGGTGAACAAGGATCTTGATCTACGATTGAGATTTGACTAATCTAACGGTGCTCATTCTTGTAATGCCCTAAATTTAACACTCAAAATACAGTTTAGGACAAAACACAAATTCCAAATTTCATTCACTTATGCTTGCAAAAATCTCAAAATTTCTACCAAAGGAGGCACTACAAGAAAGCATCCAACTTTTGGCCAATCATAAACTATAATTCTTTCAGTTATATAACTAAATTGTTTAGACCATCATGGTCTATTCGATAGGAGACATGGAATCCACGTCTCTGAGGTAGACTTAAATAGTTCAACCAATCCAAAATGAATTTCAAACATTATATATAAGTCACATTCCAACAATAACACACACACACACATATATATGTATATATAGTAATCACAAGAATAATAAGAGAACAAATCCTAGGGGCCAGACCTAGTCCTCGAGGGCTCGTCTCAGACGGCCTTGCCTACGTATATATTTCGCAGAGGCACCGTAGTTCGATTTCATCCAACCAAGTTATCTTCATTCAATTAATGCAAGATAAAAGTACTTAAAGAGTTATCATTTCTTTTGTAATATAAAACAAAACAAAATAAGATGATTTTCTAGATCATATAAATCAATTTATAACAATTTTCTGCAGATTGCAGCCAAAACAAGCAGTGTTGAAACAATTCTAACCTTTATGTTTCTTATCCAAAATTAAAACTCTAATATATTATGGAAAGGGGAAAGGATGATAAATAAAACCCAGAAAACAATTGACATATTTCTAAAACATGCATGAGTAGTTTTTACTGCAACCTAGTTCTATAGTTTCACCCAAAATTCCAAAATAGCCAAACGAAATAACTTATATTTCAATACTATATCCAAGCTATGTGTCATGACCATTATCTAAAGGATGTATATACAATTATTCTATAATCTCTATGCCATTAGTCTACATAGTAGAACAACTTATTTATAATTAATGGAATCTATATTTGTATACATTAACAATGTAGCAAGACAATGTTGAATACATAAAAAAAAGAGTATAGAGTTCCAATAAAATCTACATATTTACTTACCATGGAAATGCAAGTCTCTTTTTCCAATATGTTAAATCTAATGAAGATTAATTTCTAATGCAAGAAGATCAAGTAGCAAGGGTAATTCAAAAATAAAGTATGAAACCTTTTGGGCACATCAACTCCTCCATAAAACTTCTCAAATAAATGATTTCACTAAATTTTATAACAATAGAAAATACAGAAATAGATTTATTGAATAGGTTTTAGAATTTTAATTCAACACAAAGACGAATATAAAACAAATAGGGAACATATATAAAAATACTCATTAGAAAAGAGCAAATTTTAAATGACCATTACTTTCATGTTACTAAGCCAAATTTCAAAATTCAAAATGTTCTAGAACGATGGAGGAATGAAAGACAAAACTCATAAATAGTATTTGCAAAAGTCCCAACCATGCACTAGCAATTTTATCTGCATTGCAACACACTAGTTTACTGAAAAACAACAGTTTGACCAAATTGTTAAAATTTGCAGCTAACATAAACAATTCTCCATATAATTATTATGCAAGAAATTAGAAACACAGCAGCAAAAATAATTAAGAAATAAAACAAAGTATTTAACGTGGTTCGACAATGTGCCTACATCCACACGAAAGCAAGAGAAAATCTTTTTATTAATCACAGCACTCCCATTTTGCAATACAAGCAGTCCAATATATAATGGACTTTGCAACCATATGCTAAGTTTATTCTGGACATATTTCCAGCCTTGCATAACAAACTTGCACAACAAAACATTACCAGAAAATGTTTACGTTGGAACTGATTTTGTTTACATTTGATTGATAGGAGAAAACCAATATTAGATAGTTTATGTTGACGTATTTTCAGGCAAGTATCATGGAGTAGCACCTAATCTTAGTTACATTGGAACAGAAATCTATTTTCCCAAGACTTCACATCCCAACAATCTCCCACTTGAAGTCCAACAATACTGTGAACAATCATGCTCCAAGAAATCTCCTGCTTTCCAAGGCCTATCGTCATAGACATACCAATCCAAGAGAAGCTCTACAAAATTCCAGCTTCTCTTTTGAAACAACCTTTGTAAATGCATCTGTAGGATTCAAATTCATATGTATCTTTTCCAACTTGAGCTTACCCTCCTCAAGAACACTTCGAATATAGTGATATCGAAGCTCTATGTGCTTCGTTCATGAATGAAATGTTGCATTTTTGGCCAAGTGAATGGCACTTTTACTATCACTATACAGTACGAATTCCTTTTGTCTATTAACCAATTCAAATAGTAACCTCTGCAACCACAACATCTCCTTTGCTCCTTCTGTCATTGCAATATACTCTGCTTCAATAGTTGAAAGAGCCACTACTTTTTGCAATCTGGAAATCTAGCTAACTATTGCTCCTGCCAATGTGAACACATATCCTATTGTAGATCATCTTCGATCTAAATCTCCAGCCATGTCTGAATCAACATATCCATGCAATTGTGCATCTTTACCTCCAAACCTCAAAACATGGTTTGAAGTGCCTTTAAGATATCTCAGAATCCATTTCACTGCTTGCCAATGAACTTTTCCTGGATTACTCATGTATCTACTAACCACTCCCACTGCTTGGGAAATATCTGGTCTTGTACATACCATAGCATACATTAAACTCCCAACTACAGAGGAATATGGCACAGTTTCCATGTATTCTTTTTCTTCAAGTGTCTTTGGACACATCTCAGAAGATAATTTGAAATGCTCTACTAGGGGTGTGCTTACTGCCTTGGCATCCTTCATGCTAAACCTTTCTAGTACTTTTTCAATGTATTTCTCCTGTGACAAGATAAGTTCCCTTTTCTTTCTATCTCTGATAATTCTCATTCCAAGGATTTTCTTTGCAGCTCCCAAATCCTTCATTGAAAATTTCTTAGCTAATTGTTGTTTCAACCTGTTAACAACAACCATGCTAGATCCTACAACTAGCATATCATCAACATACACCAATAGCAATACAAATTCTCCATTATCAAAGAACTTAAAATAGACACAATGGTCAAATTCACATCTAGAAAAATTTTGCTGAGACATAAAAGAATCAAATTTCAGATACCATTGTCTAGGAGCTTGTTTCAATCCATATAAATTGTGATTTAGTTTGCAAATAAGTGTTTCTTGACCTTTTTTCTCAAAACCTTCTGGTTGCTTCATGTACAACTCTTCTTCTAAGTCACCATGAAGAAAAGTTGTCTTGACATCAAGTTGTTCCAACTCTAGATCATGAACAGCTACTAAACCCAACACCACTCTAATAGAGGTCATTTTCACAACTGGTGAAAATATCTCATTAAAATCAATGCCCTTTTGTTGAGCATATCCCTTGACCACCAACCTGGCTTTAAATCTCTTCTTTCCATCTGCTTCTTCCTTCACCCTATAAACCCACTTATTTTGTAATGCTTTCCGATTAGGTGGAAGTGTAACTAGATCCCATGTGTGATTACCTTTAAGAGATTCCATCTCATCTCTCATGGCTTCCATCCATTTATTGCTATCTTTATCTACACATGCTTCTTTAAACGAAGTAGGTTCAGATTCATCAGAAAGCAATAAATATTGAATAAAATCTTTATACCTGGTTGAAGGCCTATGCTCTCTAGTGGACCTCCGAATTGGAGGAATCAATTCTTGTGTATTATCATCTGGATTAACACATTCTTCATTATCTTGGAAATCTTGTGTATTACCATCTAGATTAATACATTCTTCATTATCTTAGAAATCTTGTGATTGATCATGTGTTTGAACTTGCACTGGTGGTTGTGGTTGGTTTACAATTGCCTTTTGTTTAAACATATCATTACCATTTGTGATATCTTCTAATGGAATATACTCTTTAGGTGATTTAACTTCTTGTAAACCTGGCATTATTTTTTCATTAAATATCACATCTCTACTTCGTGTAACACACTTAGTAACTAGATCCCACAACCTATAACCATATGTTTTTTCTCCATATCCAATAAAGATACACCTTTTAGATTTCATGTCAAGCTTAGTTCGTTTCTCTTTTGGAATATGAACAAAAGCTTCACATCCAAACACACGCAAATGATCATAAGAAATTTTCTTACCTAACCATTTTTCTTCCGGAATTCCAAATTCAAGTCGAGTGGATGGTGCTCTATTAATCAGGTACACTAATGTATTTACTGCTTCTGCCTAGAACTCTTTTCCTAGTCCTGCATTTGAGAGCATGCTTCGTGCTCATTCCATAATGGTTCTATTTAACCTTTCTGCAGCACTGTTCTCTTGTGGTGTAAGAGGAACAATTTTGATTCTCTGAATACCAGTCTCTGCACAGTATTGATCAAATTCTTTTGAACAATACTCACCTCCATTGTCAGTTTTAAAACTTTTAATCTTATAACCAGTTTGGTTTTCGACAAGTGTTTTGAAAGTTTTAAATATACCAAAAACTTCAGACTTCTTTTTCATCATATAAACCCAAACCTTCCTAGTGCAATCATCTAAAAAAGTAACAAAATAAACAGAACCTCCAATAGATGCTACCTCTGTGGGGCCAAAGACGTCTGAATGCACTAGCTCCAATGGTCGTGTCTTCATCTTGTGTTCCTTTTTAGAGAATCTTGTCCTCTTCTGCTTGTCGTAGATGCAATGTTCACATAGCTCCATATCCACTTCTTTCAAACCAGGAAGTTGGTTCTTCAAAATCTCAAGTCCCTTTTGGCTCATGTGTCTGAGCCTTTTATGCCAAAGCTCTGTTGCATTATTTGCTATTGCCAGTGTAGCTCCCACTTCAATCTGACCCTCTAGTACATACAATGTACCAGATTTGCTTCCTCTCGCTATGACCAATGCTCCTTTTGTCACCTTCCATGCTCCTGCTCCAAACGTAACATTATATCCAAGAGCATCTAATTGTCCAGCTGAAATCAGGTTCCTTCTGAGTTGAGGAACATGTCTAACATCTTTCAGCAACCAACTGTTACCATTCTTCATCTTCAATAGAACATCTCCTTTTCCAATGATACTGCAAGGTTCATCATCACCAAGATAAACCTTACCAAAATTACTAGCTTGGTAATTTCTAAAACAATCTCTTGAAAATGTTGCATGAAATGATGCTCCTGAGTCAAGTATCCAAACATCTGCAACAACATCACTTGAAGATAAAATAAGAGCATCAGCATCTTCTTCAGAAGTTGTATTTACCTCATTATCTTTAGATTGATTTTCAGCCTTCTTTTTGTTTTGGAGGGTCCAACAATTTTTCTTCACGTGGCCCTCTTTGCCACAATGCCAACAAACACCTTTTTTGCCTCTAGATTGGGATCTCTTAGTAGATTTTGATCTTTTCCTTTGGTTATCCTTGCCTCGTTGTTGTGTTCTTCCTCTGTTGCTAGTTATTAAAGCGGTACCTGATGAATTACTTTGATTTTTTCTTCTCATATCCTCACTGAGAAAACCTCCTACAACATCATCAAATTTTAGCATGCCTTTTGGGCTAGCAGTGGAGTTACTAACAGCCATAACAACTCCTTCCCAACTATCAGGCAATGAACATAACAACAAGATGGCCTTTATCTCATCCTCTACTGTAATTTTTACTGAAGACAACTGACTAACCAAGGTATTAAACTCATTTAGATGATTTGTGACAGAACCACCTTCTTGCATTTTTAAATTATACAATTTCTTCATTAAAAATACCTTGTTTGATGCATAAGGTCTCTCATACAACTCTGATAGACGATCCCAAAGTCCTTTTGCTGTTGTTTGTGTTGATACATTGAACAAAACATTACTAGATAATGACAGAAAAATTGTAGCCACAGCCTTCTGATCTAGTTTATCCCAATCTTCATCCATCATGCTAGTTGGCTTTTTTGTTTTTCCTTCCAATGTAATTGAAAGGTCCTTCTGAATGAGAAGAGATTTGAGTTGCAATTTCCACATTCCAAAATTTTGACTTGAGAATTTTTCAATTCTCCATTTGTCTGTTTCCTCCATTTCTTACAGCCTTTTGAAATTTCAATAAAACAAATTAAACTAAAAATTCCAATATTTGCAATAAAAAACTTAAATTCAGATTTGCAATACACAAAAAAATTTACAATCCATGCTTTCTGCAATTGTTTCTCCTTTGACTCTAATCCAAATTTCTCTTTGGCAGCTTGACTTTTAAACTCAGGCTCGAATATTTACAGGCTCTTCAATTGCTTCTGCTAAATGATTATTGCCAACACCTGCTGCCACTGAGTCTTCAACTTTCTTCTTTGTGCTCCCTGTGCTCCCTGTGCTCTGATACCAGTTGTTAAAATTTGCAGCTAACATAAACAATTCTCCATATAATTATTATGCAAGAAATTAGAAACACAACAGCAAAAATAATTAAGAAATAAAACAAAGTATTTAACGTGGTTCGGCAATGTGCCTACATCCACACGAAAGCAGGAGAAAATATTTTTATTAATCACAGCACTCCCATTTTGCAATACAAGCAGTCCAATATATAATGGACTTTGCAACCATATGCTAAGTTTATTCTGGACATATTTCAAGCCTTGCATAACAAACTTGCACAACAAAACATTACCAGAAAATGTTTACGTTGGAACTGATTTTGTTTACATTTGATTGATAGGAGAAAACCAATATTAGATAGTTTATGTTGACGTATTTTTAGGCAAGTATCATGGAGCAGCACCTAATCTTAGTTACATTGGAACATAAATCTATTTTCCCAGGACTTCACATCCCAACACAAATAATAGTCTTATCTCTTATTTCTAACTTTCAATATTAACTCTTTTTTGACTAATTGATAACTATTTGATCATCATAATGAGAATGAAAAAATAAAAATTAAATGAATAAAAAGAAAAAAAATTAAGATAATAACTTTGTTATCTAAGAAGAATAAATGAAAGTGAAAAAAAATAATAATAATACGAATCATGATGAATAACATCTATTCAAACTGATGATCCACAATTATCAAAACATTTCCATACCATATAGCAATTACAATTCTAGCATGGTTTCATCTTATTCTTGAATCTCTCTTGTTGAGTAGTACTTGGAGTAACATTGCTCTCTCATTTAAAATTCATTTAAACCTTTTTAAATATGTTGTCTTCCAAATACCTTTGGGACCAAAAAATCAAGTTTATAAACTCCTTGTATATACTAGAAGCTTGCATGCAACAAATAGCAATTAATTTTTAAGAGAGAAAAAAAAAAAAAAGACAAAATGACAAAAGGATTACAAAATTATAATTTAAATTCATGAGTTATAGATCTTATGCTTTAATTAGATGTAATAGTTGCCAGATAAATAATAAATTTAACTGAGGGCTGCACATAAATGTGTACAGCATTGGATATGAATATGAAAATTTTCTTTTCTGTTTTTTCTTTTTCAAATCATCCAACAAAAATATGGGTGGATATGCCAATTATAAAATGCATATATTCAATTATTTATAAACCTGTAAGCATATAGCATAACATTAATTATAGAAGATACTACAAATAATTTCAAACAATCAAAATATCATCTCAACAATTACAGACAGATTATTAATGGTTCAAACAAGAAATGAAGATTATCTTCATATATAATTTATGCTTGTGTCTTATCATGTTCGAGAATTTGTTAAAGCTATCTACAATTTTGCATATCATTAAATATGGACATGCTGAGCAAGAATCTATTCTCCAATGGCAAGTCTTGGTGGTTGAATTGAGGAAAACTGACACTATAGACAGTCTTCAAAATTTGAACAATTTATCTCCTAATGAAAAACATAACCTGTTTTTAAGTCAACCGAATATGAATTCAGCTGAGGCTTTAAATGTCTCAGTATTCATTTATGAAAATACTCATACATACGTTTGTAAAAATAAAACATGTATATATGTGTGTACGTACCAGACATATATTGTAGAAAAAGAAAAAAAATAATATATATGTATTTGTAGGGCGCACCTAGTATATTTCGATTTCAGAACAAAGACTGTTTTTATTGTAATTCATCATTTTATGCTTCCGGTGCTTCATTCTCTAGCATAACTTCAGACTCATTGTTAGCATGCTAAGTCTAAAATAAAAGAACTACTGTGCTGAAATATTAATTTTGGGTCTGGCTTTTTCTTTGGCAATCTACTTGATTAATTATTTAGCGCCATTTGAGGAAGGAAGTTAGGGGGCAACTAGTGGAATGGAAGTGAGTAAGCAGTATCAATGATTATGGCAAAGATAACTACATGGAAGGAGATATCCACATCCACATGGAATTAGTGGGCAAAATGAACATTCCCATGGAATTTTAATATGGTGATTTTTTCTTCATACCTGTAGCAGCATATGCTATTGTTTCTACCATCGCGCGGACACAGTTTATTCACACAGAGCTACATATATTAGAGTATGGTTGAAAAATACATAAAGGTTTTATTGTTTATCTTTTTATTTTCATCTCATGAACTTTATTGTTAATGGAGGAAGGGTCGTTAACTTTGGATATCACAAGATGAGTTTGCATTCCAACCAAGTGTTTTACAATAGTGCCACTAGATCTGCCAAGAATATTGTTTTTTCCATCCTATGCATTGCTTGTTATATTTTGGACAAAGATATACTCTCAAGAAAGAAGCCTTCCCACTGAGAAACTTTAGCCAACATATGGTGCAATCCATTTTATTCGACAGTATCCTCTTTTTGCAACATTCAATTTTATACATTTTTAGACAACTGCTTTCTATGAAAGCTCAAAGAATAATAATTTTTTTATAACAACATAACTCATATAGCCCATGGAGTCTGAAACATAATTTAACTCCTGTAGAAGTTAAATGCCAGAGCACATACCTGTTATGAGCGTAATTATGCATGATTAGCATGAAGGTCAAATCTGTTCCAACTGGGTGCCTGTTCCAACTGGGTGCAGTAATCCTCTGTTGATTCTCGATGCTCAGAAGAAAATTCACACCATCTTCCTACCAAATTTCATCAGCAATCTTCTATTTCCTAACAACCTTTGAGGTTCCTCCCGGAAGAACAAAAACCTCCCCCGCCTAATTATCTCCTCGCCATTTTGGCGAATAGTGCTGAAACATACCCCAATTTTTTTCTTGCACCAATCACTTCAAATTACATATCGTGCAATCTTCCCCCACACTTCACCCCCATGAAATGATAAAAATGTCAGGAAAAGTAAGGAATTTTAGACTATTTTACCCCCTTTTGTCACATCTGTGACAGGGACGAATAATTCTTGCATGACATGCATTCCTCCCATGATCTTCCCAACTAGCTTCAATCAATGCATCTATGTGAATCCTCCCCTCTGTTGTTGGGAATTGGGGAATTAAAGTGTCGTATTTACTCTGCTACCTAGTTGTTTTAACAAGGGCCAAGTACGTCATCACTTCCTTACTAAACTCATCAATGCATAGCCCATAACTACGTAACAAAGAACCAACAACCCAAAGATTTCCAATCCCTTTTGAAATCCGATAAAACATGATCATTCTCATTTAGTTATTGATTATTACTGATGCTGTTATTATTAAATTTTATGTGACATTTAAGAAAGCTATCTATGTTAATGTGTAGGTGAATTAATAATATTATTATCTTCATAGATCATTCTATGATTTATTATTAATAATAATACAATTACAGATTCAAATAACAATAATATTTATTATTTTAGGATATTAAACAATAATAATCTTATTAATATTATTTAAAAAAGATTGATCAAATGGTAATATTATTGTCATTAGATTCATGACAATTCATATCACTATGGTTTAATTTTCATATGTGTATATGTATAGGACATTATTAATTTATTCAGATTCCATTAGCACATGTATAAAATCATAATACGCTAGTTGTAATTTTTGACCAATTCTATGGTAGCATGTTAATTCAATCTATTGTTATTTAGAAAAATATACTCATGATACAAATAAGGTATTTGCAATTGTAGGACAAAAGGATGGGGCCTTACAGTTCTATTATTAGCTCAGTTGAGGTGAGTACCGACGAACTCTTGTGAACCGAGTAGAATCATCTAAGTGTTTGACACTTGGTGGCATGTGAAGTGTGTAGGCTTGGAACACATGTCGTTGTTCCGAAAGTCTCATTGGGAATATTGTAGATGCTTTCTTTATTCCCAAAAATTGCACAAGATGTGTACACGTGTCTTGGTGAACTCTAGCAGTCTAGCGATCGGACGGTTATCATCATACCATGGTGGTCGTTAGGCCATGCCACGATAGCACAGTAGGAGAAGCTCACGGCACAGTTGACTATTTCGATAGTCAAAGTGATGGATGAATGGTGTGATGACACGTGGCGTGATCTCATTCATTGATTTTACATCATTGTTGTAAATCAATTGTTACTGGTCGAATGTTTAAATCTGTGAAAGTGATATGTGCATTAACTGTAAGATCTAATTTGGCGGTTGACAAGATCCAAATCTAGGTAATTCTCTATAGCAAAATTAAATTCTTGGGCGGCCTGATGCGTGAATGTAGGGCGATCTGATCAGAGATCTAGTTTCTTTTCGATGAAGTATGGAATTTAATAGGCTTTCCCATTGGCTATTAAAAATACGGATAGAGACCTAGGGTGATAGAGAGTGAGTTCATTGTATGCTAGAATAGCATTGTAATAGTGAGTGTTTTTGTGAGGAGGTTGACTGGAATGTTGTTGTGAGTGAACATCAAAAAGTGAAGTATGTAACTATGTATGTAATCTATTTACTGTAATACAAAGTGACATTGCTTGGTGTGGTGTGTTTTTCTTTCGTAAGGGTTTTCCCACATATGTTTGGTGTTATCTCTATGATTATGTTTTTTTTGTCTTTCTTGTTATACTATGTTTGTTCATCTCAGACGCTTAAATGTTTTAAAACTGGTCTTTGCACTTCTCTGAGCTGTGGTTTTAGTGTTAGGAAAGCATATTCCACACCTTTTTTTTTCCTTTCAGTAAGTAAAGAAAATATTAGCACATTCCCAAATCTAAAAGACAAGAAATAACATGGAGAAATGTGAAGCAATTCCATTTCTCCTAGACAACCTTCTTCACAAGCAACACACTGTCAAACATATCTTCCACTGTCGCATGATCCAGAACCTAAAACTCTAGGTATAACACCTCTGAAAAGCTTCTATCATTATATCCAAACTGCACAAGCACATCTTCAACCATGAATAAATGCAGAGCACAACACAAATCACACTTATATCACTATGTACACTCTTTATATTAATTTTCCCAAAAGCACTTGGAAACCAAGTGAACATACTGCATAAGAAACACCACAAACATCTCATCAAAATACCCACAACATTTGCAACACCTACTCAATACCAAAAAGACTTCCTCATCACAACCACACTAGGGGTTGACACCAATATCTGCAACACCACAACTCGTCATCAAATCCACACTAGGGGTTGGCATCAATGACAACATAATACAAAACTCTCCAACAACTCCAACAATATTCCCACTAGGGTTGATATCAATGAAAACAATAATGATAACACCAATATTCTCCAACATTAGTTTTCTATCAACATTTTGTGATTTTTTTGTTTGTAACTAGAATTGTGAATTTTGGGGCTACAATGGGACTTGCATACTTTTGTTATGTAACTAGACTTGTAGTTAAATTCAATGGAACTAGATTTTATTCAATGAACTAGTTTAGATGAACTTTATTAAATTTGTAGGAATTTCCCAACCAATTGAATTGCACATAAAGCTAAGTGAATCATCTATGTTATTAATTCAATTCATTCAGTTGAGTAAGGAAAGGAACTTCAACATGAATGACAATGGTGATATAAAGATAACATTATCTAGGTATAAATGTAGACTCTTATAAGTGAACATGACTATTTAGAAAATGAAATAATTTTTTTCAAATGGATGTCAAAATTCTATAAGCTTATGCAATCATTTTGTCAAGAAATTATGAAGTGCAATGTTCCTCTATGTAACCAACCATTTACAAATTATGGGATTTTTTAGTGAATTGAACATGTACAGTATTCTATCAAAACTAGACATGTGAACCAAATATTTGTGAGAACTTGATAGCAAACTAGATATGCAAGATTTTATAACTAAACATGTAGAACTTCCACTTGCTATTGGTTTGTATAACTTTCACTTACTTTTTGTTAGTATAACTACCACTTGCTACTAAATTTTATTCATTTTTGTAGTGATTTAGTTCCTAGATAATTTCTAGATCTTGAAACCATTGAGCTACTTAAGGCTTGAAATTAAAAAGGGAATCATGGTCTTCATTATGTTGTCCTTTTAGGAAGGAGAAGATCATTTTGAGAGGAACAAGGCCACACTTATAACTATTTAATGATGTTTTTTTATTTTGTAAGCCCGAGAAAACCTTTATTGTAATAATTTTTTATGAAGATAAATAAAGTATGTTGTTGAATTTATGTGTGGAAGTTTGATTAGGCTACAAGTTTAAGTAGTTTGAAAGGACCCCATGATATTGAGTGCATCATAAATGGTTGAAATAGACCAATTACATTTTTTAGATTATTATAACCTTCAATAACAGAGGGCCACACTAAAAACAACACTTAAGAAAATTGAAAAATAAAGATCAATACAAGATTTAAGTATTAGAATATTTATAAAATAAGGGAAAATATAATAGATGAATTTGGATTCATTAAAATTTATTTTGTAATTCTCCAAGTGAATGCACCTAGGAAAAAATTGATAAAATATATATTTTTAAACAAAAACATGTCACACATGCACAACAATGTGCACACAAGTGTCATGATAAAATAATGATACAATTAAACTAACCACACTAACAACCTCACCATTGCTACAATCAAGGTAACACTAGTAAAAGACTTACCAATCATAGGATGAAGTCACCATAAAGAAATTACAAGAAGGGAAGATGACACCCATACAACAATCGAGTATTAAACCATGATTGCATTCTCTCACATGACCACACAAGGATAGGATGATGGAATCATCAACCTTAAATCCACACCAAAGAACACTTAGGAACTCTTACAACAATTACAAACACCCACAAAATTGATGTAACAACTAGGAGCTAACACACGTTCACTAGATGATGTTGCCAATGATTTTTGAAATAGGGAGTATGATGAGGGAACATTCACCTCCAATAAAATAAAATAAAAACTAAACAACACCTAAACATTGGGAAAAATTTCATAAGAGGTTTCCTCAATAAGAGGTACAAACTCTCTACCAATTGGAACAACAATGAGTCCTTTCTAAGGAATTACACACTTCCCAAAGTAAAGAGTTTCCCTTAAATATGATGTATGACACTTTTCAATGACAAATGAAAACATGGGAAGACTCTTAAGGCCAAGGGGAACAAAGTTTGTAAATAATTTTTTTTTGAGAAACTATCATTAGAATGATGAAAGAAGGCACTAGAGGACAGTAGTACCCAGAGTTGACACTAACACCTAGAGAGGAAACTAGCATGAATTCTCTAGTGTCCAAGTCTAGTGTTGGAGTCTTATTTTTGTGTTGAATTCCTTACTAGGTGTCATAGTCCTTCCCAATTATTGTATTCTTTTTCTAGCACTAAAATATTGGCTAGTGAGAAAACCCAAGTTAGGGTTTGGTCCCCAAAACATGATAAACACTTAAGAACTACAAGGAAGAATCATGTATTAAAATGGAATACAAAATTATGAGGAAAGGAGTTTCATTACAAATATCAAAGGGATGGCTAAGAAAATTTAGTTATGATCAATCAACTCACCCCATGAGGAACCCATCCTGCAAGTACCAATTCTCCTAGAACAAAAATTCCTTATATGCTCATAACAATCTTGTATTAGTGTTCCAAATATACCATAGAAATCCTTATCTTGGTTAATTTTATTTCCCCAATTTCATCATTTGTCACTTATTAAGAAATTTCCAACATGATATATCCTCAAGACCCTTTGTGCACCAAAAAATATTGGGAGACATTCCACTACGATTCTCTAGTAGCTTCATCCTATGTTCATCATGACTCATCACAACCTAGTGTGGCATGTAAAATAAGGCATAAAACATGGCATAAAAGTTATCTTGTGTAAAATTGAAAAATGATATCAACATGATCCTTATGAAATTCCATAGGGAAATCATCTTTTCCACCATTCCAAAACATCAAAAAACGCATTTTAAATCTTAGTTTTTCCAAATTATTTAACATGCGAAAACCAAAAAAAAATAAAGATTCCATTAATGGAGCTTGAATTTTCCATTTTTCTAAAATTTGAAATTTAAAAAAATTAAAGGTGTCATTTTGGTTCAAACATGCAAAACACTTGATTCGTGTAATAAAATTCAATTTCCATGCTTTTTGAAAAAAAATCATTATGAGGGCACAAAATGACCGATTTAAAAAATTAAATAATTCCTACTCTAATTACAAAATTTAAATTCTATTAAATATGTCATATGCTCCCTTAGTGGTGAGAATGAAATCCAAATGCAAAAAAATAAACAAAGGAAGGAGAAATGACAAGATTACATCCATGTTTGAAGACACCACCACATGGAAAAACTTACAAATTTCCATGAGAGAGAGAGAGAATTCAAGATGGGTAAACCCATAATAGTGGTGAAAAATTTCTATGAGGAAGGAAATTTGAGAAAATTCGCATGCATACAAAATTTCATGTTTTAAAGGGTTCGTTCGAACTAGGGGGTTCGCACAAACCCAAAAGAGGGGTTCGGTCGAACCCTTAGTTCGAGTGAACCCCCTTTTGCATGGTGGGTTCGCTCGAACCCCATGAAGCCACGTTCCCTTATGGGGAATTCTCGAACCCCCCTTTGAATTTGCCCTTTTCCCCCTCTTCCACCAAATTTTACCAGATTTCTGCCCTTCGAAGCTCGAGTTGAGGATGAAAATGGAGGAGACTTCACAAACCCAACTGGAAGATGGTAGTCCTCAGAACGAGCTATCCAACAAATTAAATTTTAATATGATTTTCTTTTATTATGTATTTTATTTTTTAGCTTTATTAAACATAGGTTTTTCACTGAAAATCAAAATCTTTGGTCTGCACATGTGGAAAAATAGTAGATTATCAAAATAAAAAATTTAAAAATATGCTGAGGCTGGGTATTAATGTCTTTGATCCATTAAAAAAAAAAAAATTGAATTTCAATTCATACAGAAAAAGTTATGTTGTATACAGTCCACATATGTTTGAATTGCAATTGGTTTAACTTTGAAACTTGATTAAGGAAAAAATATTCAATAAAAAACTATGAGACCAAATGCAAGTGCTAGATATCATAGTTACAAATCTAAATTCAAAAAAATTAGAATTTTATCCTTCATACAAAAAAAAGTTATGTTGTATACGGTGAGCATCACTTTTTAAAAATGATGTTTTCTGAAAAAAAAACCAGTTTCCGTGGGAGATGAAAAAAAAAGTGCAATCTGATTCCAAACTTTTTGAAAACAATATTTTTAGAATCTACAGACAAAATGTGATGAGACTCTAGTTTGCATCATTTTCAAATTCCTCATGTTTTAGCCGCAACAAGAGCCCAAAAGTGAAGATTTAGTTAAAAATAATAATTGCAATGTCCAGTTTACCCAAAAATTGTAAACCACTATTGTGGGATCACCTAGATTTTCAAAATTTTCTTTGAGAGGGCTTCAAGAGTAATTTTCCTTCCAAAAAGAAAGACATAAGAAAACATGCTCTTTTCCTTTTTAACACTTTTTACTATTTTTAATTTTCAAATTTCAATTTTATTCTTTTCTTTTTTTTATAAGTTCTCAAATATTATATGAATAAAATAAAAAATTACACATTCGTTCATTTGCTATCATTTAATCAAGACAATTAATTCAAGTATAAACATACATTCTAAACCCAAATAACTTTTAAAATTTAAATAACTTTAATTTATTTTTCCCTTTTCCCTAAACCTAAAATTTATTTCACTAAAAAATATAAGATATAATTTCATTTCTTAAAATTTTATTTATGAAATCAAGGAAATTAAAATATTAAATTAAACTAGGCTATTATTGGTAACTCACAAGATAGATAGACTCCGAAATTGCCTTTGATTTGGATCTAGATCAACATGGGTCAAATATGACACATATCATACTTGATTCAAGTATGATCAAGGAAATACAATAGGGAGGCCTAATGTGACATCTATGAAATAACCACCATTAGGGAATAAATCAAACCTGTATCCTTGGATGGAGATATAACTTTATACCTATAACCACTCAACGCACATGTCAAGTTTATCTACTCAATATATATGTATATATGTATATTTGTATATATGTATACATATATATACATATATACACACATATACATATATATGTATGTATGTATATACATATATATGTGTGTATACGTATACACACACATATATACATATATCATAATCATCCAATGAAGTGCAACATCGTATGAACATAAATCAATACATCAAAACAATAGATATGTGTATATATGTGGCTCTAAAATGGGAACTATACGAGCATGGGGAAGCCAAAATGGAAGATGCATTTAAAGCATATAAACAATAATTGGAAGTATGTTTAAATGTGGCCAAGTCTCATAGGTATGTCGAGCTATGATCATTCTTATTTCCCATGTTGCTCACCCCCCTATGATTTCTACAAAACCAATTTTGAAGGAGGAAGATGGAAAGACCTCTACTTAAGGCTATATGTTGTTTTTTTATAATTCTAGGTTGGGGGTTTTTTGTTTGTTTTTGTTGATTTGCTCAAACATTACATTTGGAGGGTGTTAATTGTCTTCTACTCTTTTTTATGATGTTATTAGGATAATTTTCAATATCTTCATACCCTTTTCCCTGGTATATGTAATTAATTTTATCTTGTTAATATATACTTTAGTCCTTGTGCCTTTTACCTAAAATAAAATAAAAATTCCTCCAAAACATGAAATATTCATATCCATGAACTAAAGAATAATGATAAAATGGGAATTTAAGCATCACATACACATCTCAAAGAAAGAAAGAAACTAACAACTGACATGTTGAGGAACCACATCTCAAAATATGCGAGCACGGTCTAGCCAAAACCAAACAAAGGGCCACAAATAGGGGTAACAATGAAAGCGGTGATGCTAAACACCAATCAACACCCAAAGTAGCAAGCTCAAGAAAAATCTATGCATCCCTTAATACATAGTGTTAAACAATGCCAAGATCCAACATATTTAGGCTGCTAACTCTAATGAGACTATGAGAATTAAAGAGAACTTAAAAATGGGTAATTGTGAATCCTAATAGTTGGCCATGGATAAGGAGATGACTCCATTAAAAAGACATGATATGAAAGATGTATAGTTTCTTCGTGTATGAAAACCTTTTCATTTCAAATAAGTGCTAAAAATTAAGTTGGTCTTTGATGGTAAGATTAAGAAGTACAAAGAATAATTAATAAACAAAGGTTATTACCAAGTCGAGTAAATAGATTTTGGTGAACTTTTCTTCTATATTTTAATGATATATATCAAAATATCATAATATTTTTTTGTTTCTTTTGATATTAAAGTTGACTAGACAAATGTGAAGACATTTTTTTTCATGGTAATTTAGAGGAAGGGATTGACATGAAACAACCATATCACTACATTGAGAATTATAAGAAAATATTAGTTTGTTAGTTGAAGAAATCCCTTTATGATTCAAAGAACTATCCTAGAATGTGGTACAATTTTTTGAATCATATGGTTTATGGGTGGCATTTATAAAGTCTAATTTAGGCCATCATGTTTTATATATCACATAGGATATAGTCCAAACAATTCAAAGAAAACTTTAATGAATTGGATTTCAGTAAAGCGTGTTACATCTCATTATATGATGCAAACTTTTGAAAAGTTGATATGTGTTTTTGGGGTACTTACTCCTATGGAATACTCCATGTTGGCTTTGGAATGATTTTGGCATCTTTAATAAGGATAATCCATTAAACTATCAATGACAAAACTTCTTAAGTGGAGAGAGTGCACAACTTGTTGGGTGTTTACTTTTAGTTATATAATTTTGTATTTAATATGATATTATATCTAATTAAGTTTTTCATCTTGGATTTTTAGAGAATATATTAAATTGAATAAATAATAGAACTCAAGATAATTATTAAGAAATAAATCAATTTTTTCAACTACAAAATTTATGTCTAATATTTTTTAAAAATCGGAACAAATAATAAATATTTGTTATGATAAATGTTAGATGAATTGTAAGAAAATATATGTTCTATTATAATATATGAAAATCACAATATTAAAATTTATTATTTTAATAATATTACATAATTAAAAATATCATATAAAAATCTAAAATAAGTTTGTAGAAAATAAATGAGTTAATATAAATAGTTTTAAAATTTTACTTTAGAATTTTTATGATTTCAAAATTAAATTTTAAGTGCTATTTTTTTATCTAAATTTTGTTATGAAAGTAAGGAAATAATAAGTATGGAAAGCAATATCTATTCTTCTATTATTCTATTAAGCCTCTAAAAATTATAAATAATTTGATTCTTTAATTTCACATAATTATAATATAATTATAATACTGTTACAATGTCGAAGATGCCTACTTTTTATTGGCAATTCTTGAGCATAATTTTGGATTAAAGGTGATTGAATTGGAAATTTATAAATTATTTCTTTGTAATTTCCTTGTGATATTGTGTTGATGGTGTACACATAGTGACATTTCTAATAGAAATTGAGCCAAATAATCCTCTTAAATATCTAAATTATGATTTGATAGTGTTTTGATTATATAAGTTCCTTGTATTCATTATCAAATATTTTTTATAGATCATGCCTCTAGCACATAGATATTATAATACAATATATTATCAAAAGTTCATCCCAAATTATATTATTCAAATATTATATAAATTAATAATAATATTTAATCTAGATAAATTATAAATTCAATATGCATATCAGAATATTATAGATATTTATTGTTGAAAATGAAGGTAAATTTGTAGCTTAAAATTTGTAAAACTATGTGACTGTAGATCTAATTAAGTATTCTTTGCCACAATTATTTGTGCATGATTAATCTGTTTAGATTAATTCTTTGTCAATGATTTATTTTGTTTCAATCAATTTTATCTTTTGTAGAATTGGATAGATGATTGTAGAAGAAAGTAGATAGAAGATAGAAGTGACACAACATATACGTGGAGAAACCCTTTTGCGAAAAAACTCCACCAGAACCGATATTGCTTGTATTATTTAACCTTAGAATAAGATTACAATTTAACACTATATCAATCCTTGATTGATATGCTTCGTTTATCTTCAACAATGCTTCTTCACAACCTGCAATAAACTCATGTGAAACTCTTATGCACTTTCTACAATATATAGATAATAATGAGCATTGTAAACTCCTAACAGTTGAAAATTACAAAACATTAAATCTTCTCTCAAAAACCTATTCCTAGATTTGCCAAGTAGAGTTCTAGCTCCTAAATAGAAGTCAAACCAAAGTCTTCCTCAATTTAGGTACCCCAAACTGAACACTTAACTAAAATTTTGTCTCGAAGATATCTTGGAAGCTTCACCTCAAAGTTGGCACCCAAGGGCCCCACTTAACAGAGCCTTGTAAATATCTTCTCAGGAAAAAGGTTTTAACTGAAAGATGTCAACTTAGGCACCCAAGGTGGGTCCAAGTCAATCTAAGTTAATTGAAACATATCTCTCCATTAATTTATGCAAACAATGTGCATGCTTAATCATCCCCACTTAACTAAAATTATCACCTGTTATCTATCATGCAACTAAAGTCATTAGTCAAGTCAACTAGTATACAACTCAAACTAACTACATGCAATTGAAGATTAGTAAACCTTAACTAAACTAAATTGAACTGAACTAAATTGAACTAAACTAATATAGAACTGATAGTGGACTGATAGTGCCACTCCACTCTTGTAAATAGCAATCCCTATTTTGTAGGAACCTAGACATGCATTACTGAAGTGTTATCAATCCTCCAAACAGTTAACTGAAAAAAAGGGGAGTTCCACCTTCCATGTGGGCACCCCATGTGCTCCTGTTATTTAGGAACTCAGTGTTAGTGTTTCTTAGATCAGATCATAAACAGAAAGTACTTAAAATATTGCAACACATAAGATAATAAACACAACAAGATACCCTGGGAAAACCCTCCTCTTGAGGGAGAAAAACCTAGCAAATAATCCTCTTATATATTATAGAACAAGAGCAGAAATTTGCTTACAACTCGGGCCTAGCACATAGGTGAATTTAATACAATGAACAATAGCACTTCTCCTAAGTGTGAATATGAATCTCCTTGAAATAGGTCTGCTGCTACAAGATAATAATATTTTGCTCAAGTGCGAACTTTCTTGAAGAAGATGCAAATGAACTTGATGATAAATGACAATACAAGACCTTGTATATATACAAGTGAGGCACCTCTTCAAGTTAGGTCCGCCCTCTAAGGAAAACATAAATAATTGATAAATACAAATAAGGTCGGCCCATGCAACAAGTAGTAAATGTAAATCATTAGGGTCGGCCCTTTATGATTTGATATTTATTATTGACATAAATTAAATAGCTGAATGGCTACTCATTTAATTTATGCTTCCTTCTTGGAATGCGTGCAATGGAAGTGCAGCCTTAAGCTTCTATAACATCAACACTCCCTCTCAGCTAGGGATGATACTTCCACCTGCACAAGACACATCATATAAATATGAAAACAAAATAGAATATCACCTCATCGTGATATCAACCATCATGCCTACCTCCATAGATGGTATGAACAAGTGCTCATCACTTAATGTGATGTTGTCACCTCAATGTGATTCTCACCATGGCTCCTCCAGAGGGTGATACACAAACACAAATAAATCATCACTGATTCCCTCATGTGATGTTGTCATGGAGTCACACACATGATATCCACCATGGCTCTCCCAGAGGGTGGAAACAAGGGCTTTCACCTCAAATCTCAAAAGAGAAATGCATTATCAAGGACTTACACCTCAAATCTCTCTCAATAGAGAAATGTATTACCAAGGGCTTGCACCTCAAATCTCTCTCAAAAGAGAAATGCATTACCAAGGGCTTACACCTCAAATCTCTCTCAATAGAGAAATGCATTACCAAGGGCTTGCACCTCAAATCTCTCTCAATAGAGAAATGCATTACCAAGGGCTTACACCTCAAATCTCTCTCAATAGAGAAATGCATTATCAAATCTAAAGATCACTGATACAGAGACTCCCTCTCAGCTAGGGCTTCATTCTCCACCATATCAAGCTTGTCTTGAAGGTACACAGCCATTATCCTAAAAGAGATGCTTAATGAGAATGACTGCCATCTGCTCATCAGTGTTGATATACCTCAACTGAATATCTTTCCTCGATACCATATCTCTGATATAGTGGTATGCTTAGTTTTGTCATGAAACACATGGAAAAACAAAAAAAAACTTCTCAAAGATTTGATTAACACAAAGGATGATAGTTGGCTTCAATACTTGTTCAACCAATCCTGCAAGGAGCTTTCGAAGCTACGAGCTACCACACAATTTGTAATGTACTCAGCCTCTATTTTACTCAATCCCATAGAAGACTGCTTCCTATTGAACCAGGATATCATCGCAGGCCTCAACTAAAATAGCCTCTAGAGAAACACAACCATCTTCCCTTTAAATCTTCAGTCTCTTGCATCAACCAGTTGACCTTATTGCCTACAACTCTTGCCTTTAGAGAAATGGTTTCCAATGCACACCTTTGTAGAGATTCAGGGTTGTCCTCTTCGACTGCATCCCAGATCACTCTATTCTGAATAGGTTCGTGGAGCTACCAATCCAGGTTAGCTTGAGCAATTCAGAACCCAACTATTGAAGAGGTACTTCAATAATTTAACATCTGACCTTGCAACACTGCAAGCCTTACTTATTCTCAGTGAGTCATAGAACTCCCTCTTGATCCTGGATTCAGAGATTGCAAGGAAGACTGCTGGAGATGTACTCCCTCTAGCCCCCAACTCAGTCCCTCTAGTGTTTACTCCCTCTTGATCATTTCTTTGGTTGACATGACTTCTTCACAAGATGCCTCAAGCTTCTCATCACTAAGTAATCTCTTATCATCTTCTTCCCCCTAAACCTGTCCAAGAAGAATTTTAGATAGAGATTACTAATAGTCCATAATTATCCAAGGAAATATCAAGATTAGAATAGTACAAGTTATATCATGAATGAAAATTTTCAAAAGATCTTATGCTAGTGAACACAACACAATTCAAGAGAATCTACTATCTCTCTTAATTACAAGATCCAAAGAATAAATAAATGATATAACTCAACAACCAAAGAATACTTATCTTTTTAACTATTCTGATAGGTCCAAAGGTTGGACATAGTGTGATACGTTGTACTTGAGCTTAGATCAGTCTCTACCCTTCACAGTTTGAACACAATGACGACCTGAAAGGTACTTTGTCTTCGAGAGATATCTCTAGCCATCAATATAGTCCAATGACTGCAAGCTATGACTCCAAGCTTGATCATTTCTTCATTCGGTATGACTTTCATATCCTGTGACCTCTTGAAGATGCAGATTGCTTAATGCTTAGGTTATCTCAATGTTATAGCATAAATTAATAACTACTAAAACAATTCATGAACATTATTCAACCATGCAATACTTATCTCATAGATTTCAAAATCTCTTGAGTAATAGATAGTTAATTCATCAATCATGACATTTCTTTATTTCAATTTCTTAGAAGAGCTAATCTTCACAAATTAGCATGATCCTACTTGTAATGAATAAATCTAAAGAATCTTATCATAGTGATCACTATTTACTGGTCACGCATAATCCTAAGTAAATAATGTCAGATTTGCATAACTCAAAAAATTGAATTTTAGCCTAGAATAGTAAATACAATCAAAAAACAAAGAATACTTATCTCTTAAATATTCTGAAGGGTGGACATAGTATGATATGCTACTCTTGCACTTAGTACACAACCTTCACTAAAGTAGAAATTTACTAGAATCATTTTGGGGAGAGGTCTCAATCACATCCGCAAAAGAAACATGTTGATTAGGCCTGGTAGGACAATCCTTCACATAGTGACCAAATTTGTCACAACTAAAGCATTGAACATGAGAGAGGTCCCACTTCTTCTTGAATGCAGGAGCACCATCTGACCCATTATCTCGATTCCTCTTGAATAATCCTTTCTTCCAAACTTTTCCTTTCTTTGATGAATGAGAGTTGAGAACATGCAAATCTTCATTCTTTGAACTTTGACCAATGCCTCTAGCCGCCAACCTCGACTCCTCTTGAATGCAGTCTGCCCTTAATCGATCAAACTTGGAAGTTTCAATCTCACACTAATTCCTTGAATGTAAGACTCCCAAGATGAAGGAAGACCATTAAGAGCCAACATGGTCAAATCCTTGTCATCAACAATATGACCAATGGTAGAGAGTTGATCTCTCAATTTGGAAATATTCATGAAGTAGGTGATGACAAACTCTCCTTCCGCCATTTTAATGTAAAGTAGTTGTTGCTTCAAGGTTAGGGCACGAGTGGTGTTGTTGATTTCATACATCTCTTCCAATGTTTTGAACATCTCCCTTACGACATCCAATTTGAAGACAATCAGAACAATACGATCTTTGATGGAATCAACCAACACATTCTTTGCCCTAGTATCTTTCTTCCTCCACTGCAACTTATCTTCTTCCTCCTCAGGTTCGAGAACTTTTTTTTTCACAAACTCATCCAAATCATTCTCTTCCAATTTGAGCATGATCCTGAACCTCCATGATGTGTAGCTCGAAATTCCTTCGAGTCTATACTCGATTTTCAGACCATTCACCATCTTGAATTTTTTTTAAAATATAGATAGACTGAAAAAGATTAAAGTGAGTGTTGCAAACTAAATCTGATCATGATCTTTTTCACACCTGCTTTGATACCATGTTAGTGTTTCTTAGATCAGATCATAAACAGAAAGTACTTAAAATATTGCAACACATAAGATAATAAACACAACAAGATACCCTGGGAAAACCCTCCTCTTGAGGGAGAAAAACCTAGCAAATAATCCTCTTATATAATATAGAACAAGAGCAGAAATCTGCTTACAACTCAGGCCTAGCACATAGGCGAATTTAATACAATGAACAATAGCACTTCTCCTAAGTGTGAATATGAATCTCCTTGAAATAGGTCTACTACTACAAGATAATAATCTGTTGCTCAAGTGTGAACTTGCTTGAAGAAGATGTGAATGAACTTGATGATAAATGACAATACAAGACCTTGTATATATACAAGTGAGGCACCTCTTCAAGTTAGGTCGGCCCTCTAAGGAAAACATAAATAATTGATAAATACAAATAAGGTCGGCCCATGCAACAAGTAGTAAATGCAAATCATTAGGGTCGGCCCTTTATGCTTTGATATTTATTATTGACATAAATTAAATAGCCGAATGGCTACTCATTTAATTTATGCTTCCTTCTTGGAATGTGTGTAATGGAAGTGCAGCCCTAAGCTTCTATAACATCAACATTCACGAATGGATGGCCCCACATGTTCCTATTATTTAGGAATAATTACAAATTATGTCAATTTACATGTTCATTTCATTTGAATTTAATCTCTTTCTAATCCTAGTGTTGGAGAACACTTTCCAAGGACTTAGAAGATATAGGAAATATGTTTAGGATTGCAATTAAATGGAATCCTATTCCCAATATTCTCCCACTTGAGATTATACATTGCAATTATTCTAAACAAGGAATCATTATTATAAATCAAGTATAGGACTCAAGGCCAATGGCCTTCCTGCACCAAGAGAACTTATATGTAGGAACTAGTTTCGTAAGATAATCTGTCGCATTGATCAAAGTGTCAACTTTCTCAATCAATACCTTCCCACTCTCAACCATTTCTCACACAAAGTGATATTGAACATCAACATGCTTAGTATGAGCATGATACATAGGATTTTTGGCTAAACAAATAACACTGTGACTATCACATTCAAGTCTAATTTTCTTGCAATTAAAACCAATACCTTTCCCAAGTCTCTATAACCAAACTACCTCTTTAGAGGCATGTGAAACTTTTGAGTCTGTCGAACTCATTTCCAACTAAGGTGAAGGCTCCTCAGACTTCTTGCTGAAATCTCATCAAGAGTAACCATCTCAACACATGTCTCTAACCATAAGAGAACTCAAGCCTCACCTATGTCTCCAAGTATCCATGAGGACCTATAACCAACCAATCCATGCCAAAATCCAAATGCAACACAACATCATCATGAAGTAATCAAGAAAATGATTAATGTACAAAATACAAAGAGAACTACTACGATTAATGTCAAAGATCCAATCATAAATTTTAAAGATAAACATGACATCCATGATCTAACCATCTCCTCCAAGGAGATCACATACATCATAAAATACATATGCATCCTAGTCTCAAGAGAATAAGTACCATGCCAAGATCTAAACCAAGAAAATGTATCCCCAATCACATGAAGATAACCATACCAATGATGCATCCACATCACTGCCAACTCCCACTGAACCGTGGTACAAGCTACACATGGCATCATCACTACCATCCTCTCCATGAAGATCACTCTGAAACATCAAGCAAAGAGTCATCACTAACATTTTTACATGAAATGATTAATGCATCATTACCGTCATCTAAGGATTCCTCTGTAGAAGAATTAAAACTCTTTTTATTGTTCTTATAATCCTTCTTCACATGTCCTGGTTTCCCATAGTTCCAACACTTTACCTTACTCTTACTAGGGGTTTTAGACCATCCTTTGGACTTACCCTTTCCTTCCTTGTCTCCCTTAGGTTCCTTTTTCTCAGGCCTACCTCTTGCAAACAAGGCATCTTGGGATTCCTCTTTAGACTTCCTCCTTGTCTCCTCTGATAGGAGAGTAAAGAAATTATATTGTTCATCTTAGGATCTATACCACTACCACTGATAGCAACAATTAGATTTTCCCAAAACTCTGGTAAAGAACAAAGTAACAAAATGCATTTATCTTCATCTTCTAGCTTTACATCTACATATGCTAACTGACTCAGAATCAAATTGAAAGCATTTAAATGATGTGCAACATAATCACCATCTTTCATCTTTAAATAATACAACTGTCTTTTTAGATACAACTTATTAGTAAGACTTTTGGTTTGATAAATATCACCTATCCTCTCCCATAATTTATATGCAGTGGTTTCATTTGAAACATTCAATATAAGTGCATCAACAAGACATAATCTTATGGTTCCTCTTGCATTCTTATCAAGCTTAGCCCAATCCTCATCTAACATTGATGTAGGTGTCTTTATCTCATTACAAACAACTAACCATTGATCCCTCTCTTCAAGGAGATCCTCCAATTTTAGTTTCCATGTCTCATAACTAGATCCATTGAATCTCTAAATATCTAGACAAGAAGTAGAAGTCATTGTAACACACTTCTTTTACAAATCTACAATAACACAATAGTAAAATCTCCCACTATAGCCAAAAAACCTTCAAACTTTTAAGAGAAAGGCACCTCAAACTCTACCCACCCATTAGCTCTGATACCAAATGTTGAAAATGAAGGTAAATTTGTAGCTTAAAACTTATAAAACTATGTGACTATAGATCTAATTAAGTATTCTTTGTCACAATTATTTGTGCATGATTAATTTGTTTAGATCAATTCTTTGTCAATGATTTATTCTGTTTAAATCAATTTTATCTTTTGTAGAATTAGACAAAATATTGTAGAAGAAAGTAGACAAAAGAAAAAAGTGGCATTGCATATACATGGAGAAACCCAAGTTTCGTTAAAAAAATCCACCAGAACTGATATTGCTTGTATTATTTAACCTTAGAATAAGATTACAATAACACTGTATCAATCCTCGATTGATATGCTTCCTTTTTCTTCAACAATGTTTCTTCACAACTTGCAATAAACTAATATGAAACTCTTATGCACTTGCTACAATATATATAGACAATAATGAGCATTGTGAACTCCTAAGAGTTGACAATTACAAAGCATTAAAGTTTCTCTCAAAAACCAACCCCTAGATTTTCCAAGTAGAGTTCCACCTCCTAAACATAAGTCAAACCAAAGTATTCCTCAAAGATATCTTGGAATCTTCACCTCAAAGTTGGTGCCAAAGAATGGGCCCCACTTAATAGAGCCTTGTAAATATATTCTCATGAAAAAGGTTTTAACTGAAAGATGCCAGCTTGGGCGCCCAAGGTGGGTCCAAGTCAATTTGAGTTAACTAAAACATATATCTCCATCAATTTATGAAAACAATGTGCATGCTTGATCATCCCCATTTAACTGAAAGTATCACCTATTATCTATCATGCAACTGAAGTCATTAGTTAAGTCAACTAGTATACAACTCAAACTAACTACATGCAACTGAAGATAACTAAACCATAACTCAACTAAACTGATATAGAACTAATACTGAACTGATAGTGTCACTCCACTCTTGTAAATATCAATCCTATTTTGTAGGAACCTAGACATGCATTACTAAAGTGTTATCAATCCTCCAAACAATTAATTAAAACAAGGTGGGTTCAACCTTCCATGTGGATGCCCCATGTGCTCCTATTATTTAGGAACTCAAAATGGGCGCCCCCACATGTTCCTATTATCTAGGAATAATTACAAATGTCAATTTACATGTTCATTTCATGTGAATTTAATCTCTTTCTAATCCTAGTGTTGGAGAACACTTTCCAAGGACTTAGGAGATACATGAAATATGTTTAGGATTGCAATTAAATGGCATCCTATTACCAATATTTATGATAAGTAAAATATTTTTATTAGTAATAAACATACCCCTTGTTTTTTATTATATAAGCAACATTTACAAGGTGTTGTACCCTTTACAAAAAGAGCCCATAGGGCCAAAAAGGGAGCTAGTTCAAAACATGATCAAAAGGTCTATAATCAAAAACAACAAAAATAGGACACATTAACAACACATTAACAACAAAACCCCGATACCACCCAACCTAAACAGTAACTATCTACATTTTCCCATTTTTGAACCATGAGGTTTAACACATCATCCCCAATCCAATTAGGACCTTCCCCCACAGTATTCTTATATGCTTCCTCCTTGATGACTTCAGATAGAGTGAAAGCAGAACTATGAATCATTTTAATAGTGAATCGGGCCAGACAAATTAATTTTTTCTCCAGTTTAGCAACCCATTCCTGTAGCACACCAGGGTCCTCGATCTTGCCCTTCCTGCTTTGTATCTCCTCATCCTCACCAGCTTTGGGATTAGAGGATTGAGTGGAGTCCTCCCTAAGCATCTAGTTCATGTCAAAGAAATTGTTAGGGCCCTCTACAAACCCTTCTTCCATTCCCACAACAATGTCTTTTTTGCCTTCAGTTTTGTCGCTTGTTTGCACCGAATCACTAGAAATCTCGTCAACAGGGCTCATTTCTTGTACTTCGCTAGTCAATTGGACCTCCTCACATTGGTTTGTTCCATCCCCACCTCAATGCTCATAGCCACCATGGTGTCACCCTTAGATTCTTTTTCCTCGGTGCTATGGAGAAGATGTTATCAATGATAGTTTTCAATATTAAGTAAACATACCCTTTGTTAAGTAAACAATTAAAAAATAATTAATTACTATGGAGAAGATGTTATCAATTATAGTTTTCAATGTTTCATCTACCAAAAGAAATATGAATGTATTGAAATTGTAGGTAATTTGGGATTGACAAGAAATTTGATTTGAATTCATTAATGAAACATGAACAACATTTTAGAAAAGAAGACACTTTATCTAATTGTGAAGCTCTTTTGTGAGGAAGGTCATAGAATTTACACCAAAGATAATATTATATAATATACATAACTTCTTAAAGTAGTTCAATAATTTGTTAAAAATATTTAAAATAATATATATATGTGATCCTTGTTATGAAGAATGAATCTACATCTCATATATTTGAAAATTTAAAATCATTAAGGAATATAAGTTACAGAGAAACTAAATACATGGCAATGAAATGATTTGGTAGAATCTATAGGTTAGAACATAATTATATTAAGAAGAATAAGATCATTTTGTATTTGACAATAATGGCATGGAAGAAGGAGAGGGAGGATTGTAGAATGCAAGATTCTAAATTATAGCTAATGGGAAAGTGTATAAAGGTAGTCAATGGAAAGGGGGGAAATAAAATAATATTTGTAAAATAGAGACAAACCACACCTAAAAAAATATGTTATGAAAATCTAGTAGAATGATCTACAAAATATAAACTAACTAAGAACTAAATTAATTTAAATGGTGCAAATATAAATAAGATGAAAAGATTAAAACCATCAAGATGAATGTTTGAGTCTATAGAAATTAAACTCATGAAACTATTTATATTTATAATAGGAACAAAAAAGGTGATTGCATGTAAGAGCTTGTCAAAGTGGTTAAACTTCTACATTAATATACCATCTCTTATAGATAGTCAAATAGAAAAATAGATTATTTGTGTATGTTCTTTTACTCCTGCATGTGATTAGAATTAAAAATATAAGAATGTAAATTTGTCTATAAATAATAATAACTCACTTATATAAAGATGATTTTATTCTACTATATATGGATAAAAATATGTATGCAATCATGATTTTTGACAAATCTCAAAAATCTAAAAATATGAAACAAATTAAAAAAACTTACACAAGATAGAATAAAATATATTATAGAGTACGCATTTTTTTGCATTACACAAAGATGAAGCTTTTATGCTTTTAGGGAATATAGACCCAAAAGAAGCAAACAATGAAAATATTTAAAAATTAAAGAGTAGATAATGCACAACACAATGGAAGTACTCATTATTTTGAGAAAGATAATCTTTCTTCCTTTCATAGGATGAATTGTTAGAAATGAGTTTGTAGTAAAGAGAGAACACGGTAGGAGCTATTTGCTAAATACAAGACAACTCGAGATTGGAAGATATGTACATACTTGAGGTGAAAGAGTTTGCATATATGGCACATAGATATATGTTTCTAACACCATGGAGTAGCTACTATAATCAGAAGCATCACTTTGCATAAACCGGTCGACGAAAACTACATTAGAAACAAGGTATTTTTCCTTCCTTATTTGTATTTTTTTTTTTTTTAAAGAAATAAAGGGTTCAAAATTTGTATTGTTTTAGGGTTAGTAAAGATTACAAGTGTCATTCTCCCACAAAGTATTATTTTTGACTTCTTTGTGTGCATAAGTCAAGAATCTCTTTGTGATTGATTTATTTTCTTATAATTATATTAATATGCAAATTAAATTTAGTGATGTTGTTGATGATCGATTTGTTTCATAAGTAGGGTTTCTACTAGATTTTTTTATTTGATTTGAGTTGGATATTAGTGTGATTAGCAGAGGCTAGTTAGTATGGGATTTCCATTTAGTTGAGTAACTTGCTAGGCTCTCTATTAAATCTATTTATTAGATATGTGGTTACTTAAATTGTATGCACTTAAGTTGAATATTTTTATGTTTTTTTAGAGAGATTGGTGACATATTTGCATATCTCATATGCAATCCTAAATCTGTCTTAACTTTGGATTACTTCATAATTTGTTAGGTATTACCATTTCAAATTCCTTATTTCTTAAGTTGTGATTAATCACACCCAGTTAATTAATGGGTAGTTAGTCTTAGTGATTGAGGTGGTGATCACCCATCTTGTAATATTATTTTTTGTTGATTAGAATTGCAAAGTGAATGAAAAAATATAAATTGCTGCTTATTTTAATGTATGTTCTTTTGACTAAATATTTGAATTTATTTAGACATGTATAAATGATGAAAAGAAAATTAAACTATCATGATTAATAAAATATGAAAAATAAAAATAAATAAAGAACAAAAATTAAATCTACATATCTTTATTATATATTTGAAAACACAACATGATTATTTTAGAAAATTAAAATACTTTACCTTTTTTTAAAAAAAAATATTAATTATTTTTAGTAAAAATTAAAATAATAAAATAAAAATATTTTCCATCAAAACTAAAAATTGATATGTTCATATATTATGATATTGCTATCAACATTCAACCGTGTAATTTCGAGTCAAACTCATTGACCCATAGTTCATGAGTAGTGGTTCACAAGAACCCATCTCTCATGATAATGAATGGTCCACTTAGCACTCATTGCATCTAGGTGATGCTCATAGAGGTGAAGCATTGGGCCTTGTGAACCACTACTCATGAAATATGGGTCAATGAGTTTGACTCGAAACTACACGATTGAATCCTAATAACAATATCATAATTTGACATGATGTGGAAAACACCTCCTACTTATCATGTTCATATATATAAATCACACATATATAACACTTCTGTTGTTAGATTTTGCTCACGCAATAATAAAACTCCATTTGGTTAGCTCATTCAAAGCTGCCATGGTGGCTTCAATTCCTGATTTTTCAGTTATGACCAACACAAAAAGACGGAAGAAGAAGATATAAGGAAGCCCTATACTGTTCACATGCTCAAATCCATGAGACCGCAGCATTTCAATTTACACCAACACTGGTACGCTTCACTGCAAGGTTGAGCGAAGCAAGGCATACACATGCAGTGACATGGAAACTTTTGGATCTATTCTGCTTTCAATCTAAAATACACATGTTATTTATGAAGAAAACATGCTCTTTTGTACGTTCAAAAACTTTCCTTCGAGCTACGAATCATGATCGATACTTATGGTTTGCAGACCTGGTGAATCTGACAATCGGATGCCAATCTTCAAGTCCTTTGTTTGTCAGGCCTATCAATCTTTTCTCTGACACCTCTATTTGATTTTCTGGGTTGCAGTTGACGGCACTGTCTATAGAGGCAACAATTTCTACACACGGATTCGTAACTATCAGAAGCCTCCGTCAAATCTGTCAGAAGTTAGTTTTTAGGGAGTGTTTCATGTGTATGGTAATTTAAATTCTATTCTTTCAAATTTTTATATTTTCTTTTCAAATGTGAAAAAATGGTTTTAAGTTAATTTTTTTCATAGTGTAAATATAAATATAATATAGATTTATATTTTCTGAATATATTTTTATATTATATTATATAAATATATATTAAAAAATAATATAAAAATGCTATACTAAAAATTATATTATATTTATATAATATATAATAAAACATAATATGCATTTTTATCATATATTATGTAAATATAATATAAATTATATATTAAAAAATCATATAAAAAATATTATATTAAAGATTATGTTATATTTATATAATATATAAAAAATTTATATTTTTTATATTATTTTTTAATAAATATTTTATATTATATATAAAACCTTTTAAAAAATATTATAAAAATGTGATATTAAAAATTATATTGTATTTATATTATAATAAAATGGTTTTATATATAATATAACTTATATAAAAATAAATTATATAAATTATATATTAATAAATAATATAAAAATATTTATATTAAAATTATAATATATAATAAAATATAATTTTTAATATATATTAAATAAATATAGTATAATAAACATTTTTATCATATATTATTTTTAATATAACATTTTTATATTACTTTTTAATATATAATTTATATTATATAAAACCCTCTTTTTATATATGGAATAAAAATATTATATCAAAAATTATATTATATTAAATATTATATATATATACACATTTATTATTATATATTATATAAATATAATATAATTTTTAATATAATTATAAATATTATTTTATAATATATATTTTATATTATATTTATATAATATATAATAAAAATATATTATCAAAAATATAAATCTATATTACATTTATATTTACACTATGAAAAAAATTAACTTAAGACCATTTTTTCACATTTGAAAAGAAAATATAAAAATTAAAAAAGTAGAATTTAAATTACCATGCACATGAAAACACTCCCTCGCAAAACTAACTTCTGACGGAGGCTTTGATAGTTATGGACCCTTGTGGTAGAAATTGTTGCCTCTATAGACAGTGCCGCAATTGACAGTCTACCTACCTCATTTTGTGAGTCGAAAGTTGATCGTATGGCCTGTGTGAATAATCACGCAACCAACCTCTTTTTAATCTTTTATAAATATGCTCCACTCGATGGAGCATGATCACCTATATTATGCAAACCCTCATTTTGGGAGATCCAATTGTTCATAGATCACGAAACCTCTCATTTTGATTTCTTCCATTAAAGCCCATGATAACCTTTTATTTCTATTTGATTAATAATGAAAATTTCAACAAGATGAAATTGTAGAAGACTAGAAGCCAATCCCTTTGAGAATAGAGTATTCATGAGGGAATTAGATTCTTTCAAGATAGTTTAGTAGTGGATGTAGCTAATCTCCCAAAGAAATGACATGTGATAGGCATGATAACATATAAAAACATATATAGAAACATACATACATGATAGGACGACATAGTGCAGGGCCTGTCAAGATGGGGGATAAAAGTGACGAAAGCGATAGATGGAAAGAAAAATTACGGCGACAGAGAGGAGGAGATAATAGCATCGCCAGTAAAATTTTCTCACCTTTCACTAGTTGTCAGCATTGTGGGCGGTCTTTTCCATTTAATTCATCGGTTTGGTGGCTTCTGTGAGAAGCTATCATTTTGTTTGAAGTCTGTGCACTGGTGGAATTGGAGGTCGACTTGAGTAAGATGTGTTCTAAATTGTAATAACTATTGTTTCTCGAGAAGATGTGCTTAAATTGATAATGAAGTGCACCTATTGGAAAACACTCTATGTTGTGGGTTTTTTAATTTTGCACATTGAAAGATAAAGGTTGGAGAGCATGGGGTGGAGTTGCAGTCGAGGGATATGAAAAACATATCGAATTGAGGTGAGGGTTGACTAACTGATTGGGTTGTTACTTGTAAAGAGTTTTAAAACAGTATGTTAGTTGCAGGTTTGATAACACCTAGTATTTTGCAACCTAGAATTTTAGAAAATAGTATGCATGTCTCGAAAAGCTTTTGTTATTTACAAATTATGAATGTAATGAAAGGAACCTTTAAAAATATTAAGTTGTAGCTAGAGTAAAAATTGGATTTCAATTTCTTCATATGATTAAAAAAATGCATAGAATAATTGTAAAATAGAAAACAAAATGTGGTTTATCATTTATTTCATTTTGCATGTTTAAATCCAAAGGGTGGAGAGCACAGGGAGGAGTTGCAGGTGGGGGCTACATAAAACTAAGAAAATAGACTTGAGGGGTGACTAACCAATTGGGTTGTTACATGTAGAGGGTTTTACAATAGTTTGTGGATTGTAGGTTTTATAACACCTCATTTTTTCTAACCTTCAATTATACATAGACAATATTACTGTAATGAAAAGCTTTTATTATTTAGACAGTACAAATGTAATGAAAAGAACCTTCAACATTAATCACAATTCTTAGGTAGACTAAAAATTACATTTGAATTTCTTCATATGATGGTAAAATAAATGCACTAAATAATTGTAGGTTTGAAAACACAATGTGGGTTGTTAGTTATTTCATTCTTCATGTTCAAAGTTAAAGGGTGGAGAGCATGAGGAGGAGTTGTAGGTGGGGGGTGACCAACCAATTGGGTTGTTATGTGTAGGGGGTTTTACAACAGTATGTGGGTTGCAGTTTCATAACACCTAGTATTTTCCAACCTCCAATTATACATAGATAGTATGGTTGTAATGAAAACTTTTTCTTATTTAGATAGTACGAATGTAATAAAGGAACCTACAAAATTTATAACAACTCTTAGGTAGACTAAAAATTGTGTTTCAAATTCCTCATATGATGGTAAAATAAATGCATTGAATAATTGCAGGTTGGAAAACACAATGTGAGTTGTTAGTTATTTCATTCTTCATGCTCAAAGTTAAAGGGTGGAGAGCATAGGGAAGGGTTGTAGGTGGGGTATACATAAAATTAATAAAATTGAGCTAAGGGGTGACCAATTGATTGGGATGTTACATGTAGGGGGTTTTACAACAATATGTGGGTTGTAGGTTTTATAACACCCAGTATTTTCCAACCTCCAATTATACATAGACAATATGGTTGTAATGAAAACCTTTTCTTAGTTAGACATTATGAATGTAATGAAAGGAACCTTCAAAATTTATAACAAGTTTTAGGTAGACTAAAAATTTTGTGTCAATTTCCTCATATGATGGTAAAATAAATACACTAAATAATTGCAGGTTGGAAAACACAATGTGGGTTGCTAGTTATTTCATTCTTCATGTTCAAAGTTAAAGGGTGGAGAGCACGGGGAGGGGCTGTAGGTGGGGGATACATAAAACTAATAAAATTGAGCTGAGGGGTGACCAACCGATTGGGTTGTTACGTGTAGAGGGTCTTACAACAGTATGTGGGTTGCAAGTTTTATAAAACCTAGGGGTAAGTGCACCAATCTGTGACATAATTTTGGTGCCAGATTGTAAAAAAACCCCGTAATAGGCCATATTGCGCTCGCCAAATTTGGCGCTCGCCAAATTTGGCGCTCACCAAATGGCTTGAATTTTGCAATGAATGTACAAGTGTGAGTTATCTTTCTTTTTGCAATGAATTTTGGAATGCATTTTTCTAAACTCTTTCATTTTCTCTTTCTCTGCCAGGGAAACTATATACATGAAATAAACATTTAAGTATAAGTTGACATTTACATATGGACATTTACTTTCTTATACTTTAAGTTATATTTCATGTATATAGGCAAGATGTTTGAGAGTGGTTTTAGATCTCTAAGAGTTAAATGCAAATTCTAGTTTTTGGAAGATGTTAAAAAATTTAGACTTAGTCAAATTTCAGTAATCAACAATTCAAAATTCAGTAATCAAGAGGTCAAATTTTAGTAGTCAGCAAGTTGTATCATCTTTCTCTCTCACTCTCTCCTTCTCTCTACTCTTTATCTCTCCACTCCCTCTCTCTCCATTCCTCCCTCTCTCCCATCTCTCTTTCACACACCCCTCTATCTCCTCCCTACATATGCCTCCCTCCCTCCCCTCTCTACTTCTCTCTATCTCTTTTCTCTCTACATCTCCTTCCCTCTCTACTTATCTTTATCTCCCCTCTCTCTCTCTCTCTTTACCTACCTCTCCCTCCATCACTTTGTATCTCACTTATGTCTCCTCCCTACCTCTTTCCCTCTCTACTCTCTATCTCTCCTCTCCCTCCCTCTACCTACATCTCTCTCACTCTTTATCCCTCTCTTCCCTCTCTTTCTCTCTAACTCTCTCCTCTCTATCTCATAATTCTCTCTCCTCCTCTCACTCTCCCCTCTCTATCTCACCACTCTCTCTATCTCTCTCTCTCTCTCACACACAAACCTCTATCTCCCTCGCTAACACTCCCTCCCTCCCTCCTTCTACTTTCTCATTCTCCTCTCCTCCTCTCACTCACCCTCCTCCTTATTTTCTCTCCTCCCATCTCTCTCACAATTGTCCCTCCCTCCCTCCCCCTCTTTCTCTCTCAATTTCTATTTTTCTCTATCTCACCATTCTCTCTCCTCACTCACACACACCTCTATCTCTCCCTACCTATCCTCTATCCCTCCTCTACTCTTCTATCTCTCCTCTCTATTTCCCTATCTATACCTACCTCTCCTCCTCCATTCTCTCCACCCCTCTCTATCTCACTTATGTCTCCCTGCCTACCCCTTTCCCTCTCTACTCTATATCTCTCTCTCCCTTCCTCTATCTACCTCTCTCTCTGTCTCTCCATCCCTCTCTTTCTCTCTCACTCTCTCCTCTCTATCTCACCATTATCTCTATCCCTACCTATCACCCCTTCCTCTCTAAATCACCATATCCCTCTCTCCCACTTTCCCTCCTTCCCTCTCACTCCCTCCTCTCTAAATCAGCATTCTCTCTCTATCCACTTTCCCTCCTTCCTCTCTATGTCTTACTTATCCCTTTCTACCTCTCCCTCCCTCCAACCTCCCTCTCTCTCTTTATCTCTATTTATCATTCTCTCCTTACCTACTCTACTCTCTATCTCACCACTCTCTCCATTTCACTCTCCCTCCTTCCCTCTCTCCCTCATATCCATCCCTCTCTCCTTCCCTCTCTACCTACCTCTCCCTCCCCTACCTACCACTCTCTCTACCTCTCTCTCCCTCCCTCCTCTTTCTCTCTTACTCTCTCCTTCACTTTCTACTCTCTATCTCCCCCCTTCCCTCTCTACTCTCTTTCTCTCTCTCCCCCTTCCTCTCTCCCCTCATTTTCTCTCCTCTCACTCTCTCTCCCTCTCTCACACACTCACCTCTATCTCCTCCTCTCCTCTACCACCTTCCCTCCACTCTCTAATTCTCTCTATCTATCATCTCTCTCTGCATCTCCTTCCCTCTCTATTTATATTTATCTCCCCTCTCCCTCTCTTTACCACCTCTCCCTCCATCACTCTATATCTCAACTATGTCTCCTCCCTACCTCTTTCTCTCTACTCACTATATCTCCTCTCCATCCCTCTACTCTCTCTCTACCCCCTCTCTCTCTCTCTCTCTCTCTCTCTCTCTCTCTCTCTCTCTCTCTCACACACACACACACACACACACACTCACCTCTATCTCCTCCCTACCTATCCCTCCCTCCCCTCTCTACTTCTCTTTATCTCTCCTCTATCTATGTCTCCTTCTCTCTCTACCTATATATATCTCCCCTATCCCTTTGTTTACCTACCTCTCCCTTCATCACTTTGTATCTCACCTATGTTTCCCTACCTACCTAGGGTTGAGGGATTAAGGGTTAAGGGTTTAGAATTGAGGGTTGAGGGTTTAATGTATAGGGTAGAGGGTAGAGGGTAGAGGGTTTATGGTTTAAGGGTTGAGGGTTTAAGCTTGAGGGTAGAGGGTTGAGGGCATAGGGTTGATGGATTAGGGTTGAGGGTACAATGTATTAGGTAGAGGGTATAGGGGTTGAAGGATTAGGGTTTAAGGGTAGAGGGTAGAGGGTAGAGGGTTGAGGGTTGAGGGATTAGGGTAGAGATTTTACTTGGGTTTAAGGGTTGAGAGTATAGGGTTGATGGTAGAGGGTATTGGATTTAGGGTAGAGGGTATTGGGTTGAGGGTTGAGTATTTAAGGGTTGAGGGTATAAGGTTGAGGGATTATGGTATTGAGGGAGGGAAGGATGGAGGGAGAGATGGAGGGAGAAGTGAGATAGAGAGAAAGAGAGAAGAGGAGGGAGGGATAGAGATATATGAGGGTTGAGGATCCAATGTATAGGATAGAGGGTTGATAATTGAGGGTATAGGGTTGATGTTTTAGGGTATTGGGTTGAGGGTATAGGGTTGAGGGTAGAGGGTAGAAGGTTTAAGGGTTTAGGGTTTAAGGGCTTAGGGTTGAGGGTAGAGGGTTTAGGGTATATGGTTGAAGGATTAGGGTTGAGGGTATAAGGGTTAAGAGTTTAGGGTTTAAGGGTTGAGGATTAAGGGATTAAGGTTTGAGGTTTGAGAATTGAGGGTTAAGGGTTTAATGTATAGGGTAGAGGGTAGAGGGTAGAGGGTTTAAGGGTTTAGGGTTTAAGAGTTAAGAGTTGAGAGTTTAAGGTTAAGGGTAGAGGGTTGAGGGTATAGGGTTGATGGATTCAGGTTGAGGGTCCAACATATAGGGTAAAAGGAATAAGGGTTGAGGGTTTTGTAACGCCCTGCCATGCAACCCTAGAGGAAGTTGCGTGGCAATCCCACGCGCACCTTACACCACAAGGCAGCTATGTTTACACACAGCCGACCCCCATTAATGGGGGCGACCGTGTGTAAACACAGTCATCCTCATGGGCACGACTATGGAGGGGGGAGGGGAGGCGCATTGGGCGCAGCTCCCTCCACCCGCCTCCCATGGGGGCACGGTGGGGGTGAGCCCCCAGCGAACTCCCAATAAAAATATTTTAAAAATTAAAAAAAAAACCCTAACAAAAATCGTGAGCTCGAAGCTGATTGCAGATTTTTAAATCTGTCTGATTTCCCCAATAAAATAAATTTTTCCAGCATGTATATATGTATATATATATATATATATTCTTCAATATATGTATATATATATATATATATATTCTTCAATATATGTATATATACTCATATATAATAAATATGTTTTTTTGCAAAAATAAACAAACCAGAAAACTAATTGCACAAATAAAATTCTGGGTAGAGTCATTTCAAACATATTTCAAGTTTTTCATAGAGAAGATCAATTCAAAAATAGGGTTTTTGCTAATTAATCTCATTTTCAATATGGGTTTTGTTTTAGCAATTCACAACCAGAATTTAAAAGATTAACAACAGCACAAACAAACTTTTCAACCTTTCAAAAAGGAAATTTCTAATTGAAATGAACCTAATTCCTGAAGCTTAATACTAATAATGAAGCCAAGTCTTTTCCTCTATTTCAGATCCTCTTCCAGAATTCCAATTCATCTTCTCCAATTTTCACCACTTAGATCCAAAACCCACAAAATGTACAAATCCTCCTCTCCTCTATTTTCCAATTTTCAAAACTTCATCCTCTCAAAATTGTGAAGAAAACTTTCATAATAAAGAAATTCCAAAAATATCTCTAAAATATCAGTGCAACCACCCTCATCAATTTCAGAAAACAGAAATAGAAATATCTCATTTTTCCAATTTTTCAATTCAAATTTTCAAATTTGACTTTTTAAAACATTTCTTTAATTTTGAATTTCAACCAATATCCATAAATTACCAAAATGAACAATTTAACTTATTTCAACATTATAAATTTAATTAATTAATAAAATAGATTTAATCAACGATTAAATTATTTATTAATTAAATTAAATTAATAATAAAATAACTTACATTTCAACATAATTCCCATATCAAATTAATTAACAACTAAAATGCATTAAGCCATTTAATTACCCATTTTTCTAACTTGAAATTAAATAACGAAGAGAGAGAACAAAATTCAAAGCAACACAACCCGACAACACATGACGACATACTAGGACTAGGGTGATGATGTGGCATGAAAACCTAGCTACTATCTCCCAATCGAATATCGTTGGGCATTGAACACGCTCAAACTTGTGAAACCAGGTGGAGTCAATGTCCTATACCTGTCAACCTAAAAATCAAGTAAAAAACAACATATAATATAAATAGCATGAAATACACACCGTGAAGAGGAAATCACGGAATCGTAGGGCGCTTGCAAGCGAGTGATGCGATACCGTCCTCTTCACCAATACAATGCAGCTAACTGACAATTCTAACATATTAATATAATCCAAAGCATAAACATCATTAATTTGAGTATCCATTTATGTTAACTCAAAACATGACATAAAAATAACATCAAATTAAAATACCATCACATCAAAATGTAACATTAATGTCGCTTTATAGATAGTGATCAAATAACAACTGGATACCATAGTCAAGGTACTAACAGAAAGTAAAACATAAAAGAGCCGAACACTATTCGATCAAAAGAACAAAACGAAGGGGTATTACAGGTTTAGTGTTAAGGTTCAGGGTTGAAGGTAGAGGGTTGAGGGTTGAGGGTTGAGGGTTTAAGGTTTGAGTGATAAAGGGTTAAGGGTTGAGGGATTAGGGTAGAGAGTTTAACTGGGTTTAAGGGTTGAGGGATTAAGGTTGAGGGTTGAGGGTATTGGGTTGAGGGTAGAGAGTAAAGTGTTTAAGGGTTTAGGATTTAAGGGTTGAGGGTTTAGGGTATAGGGTTGAGTGTTTAAGGGTTTAAGGGTTTAAGGGTTGAGGGTATAGGGTTGAGGGATTAGGGAAGAGAAGGTGAGATGGATGGAGGGAGAGATGGAGGGAGAAGTGAGATAGAGATAAGGAGAGAAGAGAAGGGAGGGAGAAAGATAGATGAGGGTTGAGGATCCAATGTATATGGTAGATGGTTGAGAATTAAGGGTATAGATTTGAGGACCTATAGGGTTGATGGTTTAGGGTATTAGGTTGAGGGTATATGATTGAGGGATTAGGGTTGAGGGTAGATGGTATTGGGTTGAGGGTATAGGGTAGAAGGTTTAAGGGTTTATGGTTGAGGATTTAGGGATGAGGTTAGAGGGTTTAGGGTATAGGTTTGAGGGATTAGGGTTGAGGGTCCAATGTATAGGGTTGAGGGATTAGGGTAGAGGGTAGAGGGTATTGGTTTGAGGGGGTAGAGGGTTTAAGGGTTGAGGGTTGAGAGTTTAAGGTTGAGGGTAGAGGGTTGAGGGTATAGGGTTAAGGGATTAGGGTAGAGGGTAGAGGGTATTGGGTTGAGGGTAGAGGGTAGAGGGTTTAAGGGTATAGGGTTAAGGGTAGAAGGTAGAGGGTTTAGGATAAATGGTTAAGGGTAGAGGGTTAATGGTTTAAGGGTTAAGGGTAGAGGTTCAATGGTTAAGGGTAGATGGAAGAGAGATAGATGGATTGAGTGAGTGAGAAAGAAAGAGACATGGGAGAGGGAGAGGGGGTAGGAGGGAGAGACTTGAAAGAGAGAGAGGGAGGGAGTGGGAGAGAGATAGAGGGAGGGAGGTTTAAGGGTAGAGGGTAGAGGGTTTAATGGTTTAGGGTTTAAGGGTTAAGGGTTTAGGGTTAAGGGTTTAGGGTTTAAGTTTAGGGTTAAGGGTAGAGGGGAGAGAGATAGAGGAAGTGAGTGAGTGAGAGAGAGGGAGATAATTGAGAGAGGGAGAGGGGGAGAGGGGGTAGGAGGGAGATTCTTGAGAGAGAGAGAGAGGGAGGGAGTGGGAGAGAGGTAGAGGGTAGATGATTAATGGTAGATTGTTAAGGGTAGAGGGTAGAAGGTTTAAGGGTTAAGGGTTAAGGGTAGAGGGCTAAGGGTAGAGGGATAGACATAGAAGGAGTGAGTGAGTGAGAGAGAGATACTTGAGAGAGAGAAAGGTAGAGGGAGAGGGAGAGATAGAGGGTAGAGGGTTGATGGTAGAGGGTAGATGGTTTTAAGTGTTTAGGGTTTAAGGGTTAAGGGTTAAGGGTAGAGGGGAGAGAGATAGAGAGAGGTGATAGAGAGAGAAGTAGAGAGGGAAAGAAGTTGGAGATATTGAGAGAGAGGAGGAAAGGAGGGAGAGAGAAATAACTAGGTAGAGAGAAGTAGATATGAAAGTAGAGATAGAGTGAGAGGTAGGGATGGAGAGAGAGGTGAGACAAAAACAAATAGAGGTCTAGGTAGATAGAGGGTAGAGTTAAGGGTAGAGGGTAGACTGTTTAAGGTTTTAAGTTTTAAGGGTTAAGGGTTTAGGGTTTAAGGTTAAGGGTAAAGGGGAGAGAGATAGAGGGAGTGAGTGAGAAAGAGAGAGGGAGGGAGTGGGAGAGAGATAGAGGGTAGAGGGTTAAGGGTTAAGGGTAGAGGGGAGAGATATAGAATGAGTGAGAGAGAGAGAGAGAGACCTGAGAGAGGGAGAGAGGGTAGGAGGGAGAAACTTGAGAGAGAGAGGGAGGGAGGGAGTTGGAGACAGATAGAGGGTAGAGGGTAGAAGGTTTAAGGGTTAAGGGTTTAGGGTTAAGGGTAGAGGGGAGATAGATAGAGGGAGTGAGTGAGAGAGAGAGACCTAAGAGAGGGAGAGGGCATAGGAGGGAGAGACTTGAGACAGAGAGA